>CM064529.1:10370422-10970422 GCA_032716605.1 Paralithodes platypus
AAAACACACACAAAACAACCTATGAACTATAGCTTTGGGTCCAAAACACACCCAAAACAACCTATGAACTAAAATCTTTTGGGTCCAAAACACCCAAAAACCCTATGAAACTATAGCTTTGGGTCCAAAACACACAAACAAAAAAAAAAAAAAAAACACAAAACAACAAAAAAACTATAAAAACACAAAACAACCTATGAACTAACAAAAACACACCCACACACAAAAACAGAAAACACACCAAAACAAAAACTAAAAAACAAAAAAATACACAAACTGCACTATTGGGTCCAAAAACACACCCAAATCAACCCATGGACTATCGTCCATGGGTAAAAAAATACAAAATAAAAACATGGACTATAGCCTTGGGTTAAAAAAAAAAACACACAAAATATGCCATGGACTATATAGTCCATGAGTCCATAAACACCCCAAAATAACCCATGGACTATAGCCTTGGGTCCAAATACACCCTTAAAACAACACATGGACTATATAGTCCATACTCCATTGGTCCAACAATACCCCCAAAAACACTCCTGGCCTTGTGTCCAAAGACACCCCTGGACTATGGCTTTAGGTCCAAAAACACCTGTGGATAACAGCCTTGGGTCCAAAAACATCCCTGGACAACAGCCTGTCCCAGGGGTTTTGACCAAAATATTTTCTATTCTGGGCGAATGGCTGGGCGAAAATGAAATCTACGACCATGTATAGTAGCAGCTGGTCGAGACAAATTAAATGGCACCAAGTAGAACTCCCTAGGACTTTGGGCTACAGAGGACTTTTAAAGTTCAAAAAAACAGTCCCCTGGGCCCTCCAGGAATGCCAAGTCAAAATCGAAGTCCTAAACTAATGGTCCGATTTTAATTTTGTTTGCGCCAGTCGATTCAGCTTGCCAAAGTGTACTGGTATAAATTTAAACAAAATCCGTACATAAATAACTCGTCTATGGAGTTTTTAAACTTTAAAATAGGCCTATTGGGCCTAAAAATTGTTCAAAATTAAATAATAATTATACCGTTGAAACCGCAACGGCGAGACGAATCCAAATATGTAATAATATTGACAAGTCAAAATTCGACCAAAATCAAGGGTTTTGGAAACAAATATTTTCGATTCTGGGCGAATGGCTGGGCGAAAATTAAATCTACGACCAAGTCTAGAAGAAGCTCGGCGAGAAAAAACGAATGGCATCAGTTAGAATTCTCTAGGACTTATAGTTTGGACTACAGAGGACTTTTAAAGTCCAAACAACGGTCCCCTGGGCCCTCCAGGAAGGCCTAGTCAAAATCGAAATCCTAAACTAATGGACCGATTTTAATTCTGTTTGCGCCATTCGATTCGGCTTGCCAAAGTGTACTTATGGTATAAATTTAACCAAAATCCGTACATAAATAACTCGTCTATGGAGTTTTTAAACTTTAAAATAGGCCTATTGGGCCTAAAAAATTGTCATAATTAAATAATAATTATACCGTTGAAACCGCAACGGCGAGACGAATCCAAATATGTAATAATGTTGACAAGTCAAAATTCGACCAAAATCAAGGATTTGTCTGGGCTTAATTTTTAACCCAAGGTTTTTGGAAACATATTTTTTCGATTCTGGGCGAATGGGTAGGCGAAAATGAAATTACGACCATGTCTAGAAGCAGCTCGGGCGAGAAAAAACGAATGGCACCAGTTAGAATTATCTAGGACTTATAGTTTGGGCTACAGAGGACTTTTAAAGTCCAAAAAACGGTCCCCTGGGCCCCTCCAGGAAGGCCTAGTCAAAATCGAAATCCTAAACTAATGGACCGATTTTAATTCTGTTTGCGCCATTCGATTCAGCTTCCCAAAGTGTACTAATGGTATAAATTTAACCAAAATCCGTACATAAATAACTCGTCTATGGAATTTTTAAACGTTAAAATAGGCCTGATTGGGCCTAAAACAAAATCAAAATTAAAAAATAAGTATACCGTTGAAACCTCAACGGCGAGACGAATCCAAATATGTAATAATATTGACAAGTCAAAATTCGACCAAAATCAAGGTTTTTGGAAACAAATATTTTCGATTCTGGGCGAATGGCTGGGCGAAAATGAAATCTACGACCATGTGTAGAAGCAGCTGGTCAAGAAAAATCGAATGGCACCAAGTAGAACTGCCTAGGACTTATAGTTTGGGCTACAAAGGATTTTTAAAGTCCAAAAAACGGTCCCCTGGGCCCTCCAGGAATGCCAAGTCATAATCGAAATCCTAAACGAATGGTCCGATTTTAATTTTGTTTGCGCCATTCGATTCAGCTTGCCAAAGTGTATAAATTTAGCCAAAATCCGTACATAAATAACTCGTCTATGGAGTTTTTAAACTTTAAAATAGGCCTATTGGGCCTAAAAAAATTTAAATAGGCCTATTGGGCCTAAAAAATTGTCAAAATTAACAAATAATTATACCATTGAAACCGCAACGGCGAGACGAATCCAAATATGTAATAATGTTGACAAGTCAAAATTCGACCAAAATCAAGGATTTGCCTGGGCTTAATTTTTAACCCAAGGTTTTTGGAAACATATTTTTTCGATTCTGGGCGAATGGGTGGGCGAAAATGAAATCTACGACCATGTCTAGAAGCAGCTCGGCGAGAAAAAACGAATGGCATTAGTTAGAATTCTCTACGACTTATAGTTTGGACTACAGAGGACTTTTAAGTAAAACAAACGGTCCCCTGGGCCCTCCAGGAGGCCTACTGCGGATCCTTCCCCCAAGCTCAGGCTCGGAAATGTGAATGTTGGTACAATGAGAGGTAGAACAGGTGAGATTGTAGAAATGTTAGAGAGACGCAGAGTGGATGTAGGACATAGTAGGTTGTACCCAGGAGACCCGGTGGAGAGGGGGGGGGGGGGAGTGCGAAGGAGATTACTGGAAAAAAATTATGTTTCAATTTCATACGATAGGGAATTGAACACGGCACAGGAGGGGTTGGTTTCCTGGTGGCAAAGAGATGGGCAGATTGTGTGATAGGAGTTAAAAGGTTTACAGATTGTGCGATAAGAGTTAAAAGGTTTACAAATTGTGCAATAAGAGTCAAAAGGTTTACTAAAAGACTAATTTTGCTAAGACTGAAAGGTGGGGCGAGAGTCATAGATGTTATATCAGCAAGTAGGCTTAGGTAGAGTTGTCAAAGAGCAGTTCTGGAATGAATTAATAGGGTTGGTTGCCAGATGCAAGGAAAGGGAGGTACGGTAGTAATTATTGTGGGAAAAGACTGGGCATCTTGGGGCATATTTCGACGGATTTGAGGGCGTGCACGTCGTGTAATCGCCCCATCCCTGTTAGCCTGCACGGAGGACAGGGATATAGCCAAAGGAACCTGGGAGGTGAATACATACTGGAGCACTGTGCTGCCACAGGGATGGTGATGTGTAACACCATGTTCAGGAAGAGGAAGAGCCATCTGATAACATATAAATCAGGTGGCTCCAGTAGCCAGATAGACTACTTCCTGATAAGCAAATCTGACAGGAAATGGGTTAGAGATAATAAAATCATACCAGGTGAAGAATGCATCCCCAAACACAACCTCCTTAGTGTGAGATATGTGCCTAAGCAGAGTTCCTGGGAGAAAGAAAGTACCGGTACTGTTGCCAAAAAGGAAAGTATGGTTGTTGGAAAAAGTGGAGTACAGAAACAGATTCCACAACAAAATGATGGAAATTGAAAGAAGTGTGGGTGCTAGGCCAGCTGATGTTGATAGCAAATAGAACTTTATAGAACGCAGCCTCCTTGATGCCACAGACAAAGTCTGTGGTAAAACAAAGGGGCCACCCAGACAAGTTCTCCTGGTTGTGGAACAAAAATGTAGAAGCTGCAGTAAGAGAGAAGATGAGATGTTTCAAAGTATGGAAGGAAGAACGTGGCAGCAAGGAAGAATACCTATCCGCTAAATGTAATGCTAGAAAAAAGGTCTACAGGGCAAAGAAAACCATACAAGATAGTGTGATAGAACTACAGCAGTTTGTAGCACTAATAATACCAATGGGATATACTGTAGCCTATATATTAGCTAAGAATATGAGGGACTAGCAAGGATGTCGTGGGTGTAAGATGCATAAATAATGGCAGTGGCATGACTGTTTACTCAGAAAACGAAATTAGAGAGACATGGAAGGGGCATTATGAAAAACTGCTAAATGTGGAGTTTGAAAGGAACAGGGAGCAGCTCAGCACTGTAGTCTCAGTACAAGGCCCCCAGCCTTTGATAGGGTACGACGCTGTTAAAAGTGCTATAGATAGAATGAAGTCCGGTATAGCTGCTGGGAGCTCCGGCATTGTCACAGATGCTAAAAGCAGCTGGAGATATTGGGGTAAAATTGGTCAAACAGCTGATTAATGCTATCATAAAGGGCATTAGGAGTGTCAGTGAAGTGATGCACACAAGCCGACTTGGTTGGTTTGGACACGTGGAGAGAATGAATTATCATAATTGGGTGAAGAAATTCCGGACTGTGAACGTAGGAGCTGCGGCTAGGGGTAGACCTAGAATGACGTGGATCAGGTACTCCTGTCCGATCTCAAAATATAGAACTTGACAACAAAGGCAGCCCTTGACAGGGCTGCCTGGAAAGCTGCCATTTAGGGCGTAAGACTGTAACCACATTATCTGTGGATAAAACAGTTTTTAAACATGTACCGGTATGTATGTATGTATGTATAATAAAGGAGGAAAAATCCTTATGTATGGCAGAAAAGTGTGATGGTAATTTGTTTTATTTTTTTTTTTCTATGTGAGTGAGGGAGACTAAAAGCAGAACTGCCTGTGGAGAGTGCCTCCCCCAGAGTTAAAAGAGTGACAGGGCCAAAATCAAGGGACATTCGAGCCAAAATTCCTGGACACACAGATTTTGAAGCAATTTGAGTCATAAGAAGAGGGAAAGACTGATTCTGGGAGATAGTTCCAGATCTCAGCTGTTGAATAGAAGAATGACTGCATAACATTTCACTCTTGGGTTGGAGAGTTGCACAGAGTAGTGGTGGGATTGTGTTGCAAGATGGGTACTACATGCTCTACGAAGAGGGGGTGGTATACACTGAGAGAACTCTAAGTAACACTGATTTTTTTTTTTTTTTTTTTCTATATTCCAACTACTCCCTCTCGGGAATAGGCTGAGAGCCTGTACATTCCACCGCTCAACACGGTGAAGCCCGTGAGGTCTTGTTCCAGTCTGGGGAGTGAGACATGTGAAGCATCCATCATGGCTCGAAGCAGCTCCATCTCTGAAGCGGCCGGTTGCTTCGCTCAAGTGCTTCACCGTCTCATCCTCCAGACTCAGACCCTCACTCTCAGAATGCCACCTATTGAGCAGTGAACTCACTAGGCATTGTCCCCCTGTAACATATTTTTAATATGGGAATATTCATACAGTGTTATAATCAGGGAACAATGAGTGTATTTTTTTGGCATTTCGGTGGGCTTTGTGGTAATGCACTGATACTAGGTACAGCACAAATTCAATCCCAATAATATCTTCCCATTGACATATCGGGATTTGAACCCGGGTCCATTGGATTACCAATCCAGTGGCATGACCACTCCACCACCTCCCCTTATTATTGTAATAGTGGTAGAGAGACTGCAGATAATTGGTGAGTGGACGTGAGTTAATGAAACGGAAGGCTTTGTTTTCTACTTTGTCTAGAAGTGCTGTGTGTGAGGATCCTCCCCACACGCATGAGCCTATTTTTTTTTTTTATTTCTTAATTAAATAAGTGTAATCATAAGTCCGGGTTTTACCCAGATTTCAGACACAAATAATGGAGAGACTAATTATAAACTAATGAGCTTTTAACCCGGGAATGGCGAAGCTCCTCAATTGAGTCTGTAGTGAGATTTTTTTTTTTTTTTTCACATAGGAAAAAAATCTCGCTACAGACTCAACTGAGGACCTTCGCCGTTCTTGGGTTAATATGCTGAAATCTTGGTTTGCTTTACCCTAGACTTATATGACGGTTACAAAATTATATTTTTGTCTCCTATTTCTATCTATCTATCTATTGCCTGACGCCGTGATCCCCGAAGGGGTGGCCACGAACGAACCGCCCCATGCACCTCTGTCCCCAGTCAGTCGACGCCCCTCCCCCCAACCAGCACCGCCTTCGTTCATGTAGTTCCTCACTCCATCCTTCCACCTCATATTCGGTCTACCTCTCCCCCTCTGTCCCTCCACCTCGCTCTCGTACACCCTCTTAGTCATTCTCTCGCTTTCCATACGTTCCATATGGCCGAACCATCTCAAGTTGTTCCTTTTCACACTTTCCAGCACATCTACCTCCACACCACACCTCCTTCTTACTTCCTCATTAGTCTGTCTATCCCTCCATGTAACTCCGCACGCACTCCTTAAGTAATTCATTTCCACTGCTCTCACTCTTGGTCTGAGTCTCTCAACCAACGTCCATGCTTCGCTTCCGTAAGTCAGTGTCGGGATTACCACACTGTCATGCAAGGACTTCTTCACTTCCATACTGACCACCCTATTTCTTGTTACTGCTTTTAGCGTTCCTACAACCCTCTTCCCCTGTTGTACCCTCTCCCGCACCTCTTCATCTATAGTCCCATCTTTACTCAACACACTGCCCAGATACTTAAAAGAGTTGACGATCTCCATAGCCTGACCGTTCAGCTTCACCTCACACTCTGTGACTTCACCCCTTTCGAAGACCATAACCTCTCCTATTTAAAATTATAATAGGCTCCCATTTCCACAAACATTGGTAAAATTAAAAACGGTTTGTGCCATTGGATTCAGCACGTCGTGAGGATTCCAAACGTATCCCCACATGTCCAAATCTATTTTTTTCCAAAAGTGTGAGATAATTTAACTTGTGACCATATCGTTGGAATCCTCTCGGAGCGGAGAGCTCCCAAAAATTATTTCAGGTGATTCAGACCTATTATAACCCCACAAAACACAAACAAACTTTTTTGGAAAATCTTAAAACGGCTCTCAAGGCCGCAAAAATGGATGGAATTAAAATCGGTTGGCGCCATTGAATTCAGCACATCGAGAAGATTAAGGATAGTGTCTTAACTCAGCCTTAGTTTTGTTTGGAAGTTGATGGGACATTTTCGATTTTCATATTTTTAGCGGTATATTCGGATTCTTCTCGACGCTGCGATTCCAACGGCGCAAACGGATTTTAATTTCACCCATTTTTGTGGCCTTGAGAGCCATTTTAAAATTTTACAATACTTTACAAGGAATTGGGCAAAACTGTTTTTTGTGTTTTGTGGGGTTATAAGTCTGAATCACCTGAATTAATTTTTGGGAACTCTCCGCTCCGAGAGGATTCCAACGATATGGTCACAAGTTAAATTATCTCACACTTTTGGAAAACAAATAGATTTGGACATGTGGGGATACTTTTGGTATCCTCACGATGCGCTGAATCCAATGGCGCAAACCGTTTTTAATTTTACCCATTTTTGTGGAAATGGGAGCATATTATAATATTAAAGTTTGGCCAAAAACAAAAAATTGAGTTAAGACACTATTCTAAATCCTCTCGACCGCGCTGAATCCAATGGCGCCAACCGATTTTAATTCCATCCATTTTTGCGGCCTTGAGAGCCGTTTAAGATTATTACCTTGGTGCAAAAATAAAACTGGTGAAATCTGGCTTGGCTTCACCCTAGACTTATACTAATTATAAACTAATGGGACTTTTAATATTAATTACTATTGTTGAAATATGGGTTTGCTTTACCCTAGACTTATATAGCATAGACACAATATAATAGCTTCCCATTTATAATTATAATAGGCTCCCATGTCCTCATTCTTTAATTTATATTTTTCCTTCTCCCACTCTTCCTTCCTCCTTTATTCTCACTCATCCTGATCCTTCCTTCGTTCTTTCTTCAATTTCTTAAATCTTTGTTCATTATTTCTTTCTCTTCATTTCTCTTGTCTCTTCCCTCTTATCATACTTTCTCTATTACTGTTATTCTTCATCATTCCTCATTTCATTTAGTATGAAATGAAATTATTAGTTATATTATTAGTAATATTTCTTTTTAATTCTTCTTTCTCCTTTTATTTAGGTTCATTATTTGTATTATTCCTCGTTCATTCTTGTTATTATTCCTTCTCCCTTTATTTAGGTTTATTCCTTATTTTCAACCTTTTAATATTCCTATTTTTGTTTTAATGTATTTTATATATTATTTTGTAATAGTATAGATATCAATATTTGTATTTTGTACTATTGTTAATGTCTTGTCATGTTGCAAATTTGATTTTAAATAATATTTTGACATTTAACATGTTTCTTTATTCATGCAGAGTTTAGTAAAATTTGCCAGAACGTCCCGGACTTCCCAAACTTGACTACTTCCTTTAACGTGACGATAGTGTGTAGTTATATGTGCGATTAGTTTGCTTGGGAAACAGATTAACTTGCTCATGTAGTAATGTACACCCTATGTGGTGGATTGTGTTCTTTTATTTAATAATTTTCATTTTAGTAAGCGTTGTTTCCACATAGCGATTTTGATAATTTAATTTGACTTTATATTGTCCTTGTCCCAATTTTGGTTTGTTTAGTTTGCAAGTTTTACATTTTAATTTTAATTATCCCTTTTTATATTTGTCTTCCTCCTTTATAATTTTGTATACATCTAAAGTTTTCTCCATTATAATTTTATCATATTTTGTAATTATTATTACATTATGCTTTCCATTTATTATATTATACCAGTATAAACTTATGAAAATATATACAGTATAGTATTTATTTTTTAATATTTTGAGTTTTATTTGTCAGTTTTGCATATTTTCTCTATTATTGTTTCTCATTATTCCACCAGTGATTATGCCTTTCAATTATTATATTCTACCAATATGTTTCACAGGAAAATAATATATTGAATACATTTATATTTGTTTTATTGTCAAAATGTGCTCCCCCAAATAAAATAAAATTGCATTCAGGAGTTACAAAAAAGGTAATATATTTACCTTGAAATAAACAAACTGTACTCCATCTGAAAATTAAACATATATTGATTAGTATAAAGAGGGGGGGGTAGACGCACACATACAGTCACACTGTGATGTGAGGGGGATGATGGTACCCAGGCAGCAGGTGTTTGTGGTGACGACTGGGCTGTGGTTGAATGTACACCTAAATGCAAGCTAGTGCAAGAAGGTGGCCTGCAGCTGCGGTTCTCCCATGAGACACCGAGACATTAACCACTTCTTATTATCACCAACAGTCGTCAACCAACTCGTAATGGGACATTTATGTGTGATGACCGTGTGGTACTATGTATCACACAAGAACATTACAGTCATGAAATGTACCACCTCAGCTAGCTTTTCATTTGTGTGCTCTGGTGTGATATGGTTATTAGCCATATCACAATCAGAAAAAGAAAACCCAAATGAGTCGCCACAGCTGATCAGTGACTCAGTTGTGAATTTATGATGAGTGGTGTCAAGAAGTCCTTGGCATCATCACCACATGGTCAACACAACTTAGTTTAGAGAAATGACTAAGTGGGTAATGAGTGTGTGATTGTGTTGCCACAACCACACACTCACCACTACCATCACAGACAAATCTATCACACTACTGACTGGATGAAGGAGAGAAATAGTCAAGCTTAAGACTTAGATTGAAAGATGACAGTTGCAGGGTACTGGAAACAGGATGCCGGCCCCTACACTGCCCCGCCTGGTCTTCCACTCGGAGAATGGAAGGGGCACTTTTGGGGTGGTTCTCTAAGCTGTAGCATTCAGGACACCAGTGCGTTGCTATTGGTCACGGTCACATAATCCAAAAATGTCTACGCTACACCTCGAAGATTACTATGATCACAGTAACCTCTAACCAGAATACAAACTTTCGCTTGGGTTAGGTTAGGGCGAGTTAAAGCATTCATAGTAAAGTAGAGAGAATGTGTAACTATGCGTATACGTTTCAGGAATAAGCAGACCCGTGGTCTTGTTCTCTCGTCAGTTAAAGGCTTGACTACCTTATGCACCCGACAGCAAGCCCCAAGACCTATACCAGCACACAATTTAACCACTAATGTCAACCAATGTACAACAGCTTACAGACAACACCCCCCAACACACAATAAATCACTCCTACCAACACCACCCTCACATCACAACAAACACAGAAAAAAAAAAAAAAAAAAAATACAAATAATCAAGGAAAGGGAAAATATAAAAAGGAGAAAGGAAAGGAAAGGATAAGGTAAGGGAAAGGCAAGGCTAAGGACCAGGATAAGGCAAGGATAAAGAATATAAGCAAGAGAGAAAGGATAAAAAAAGGGAAAAAGTAAAAAGATTAAGAGAAAGAAGTTGAGAGAAGAAAGAATAGAGAAAGTAGAAGAAGGCAAAAAAAAAAAAAAAAAAAAATCAAGAACATGAAGACGGAAAAAGTAAATAAAGAAAGATAGAAATAAAGAAAGGTAGATAAAGAGGAGCCTAGTTGAGAGAAAAAAAAATAGAGAAATTAGAGAAAGCAAAAAAAAAAAAAAAAAAAAACAAGGAAGGGGAAAATGAAAAAAGTAGATAAATAAAGATAGAAATCAAGAAAGGTAGAGAAAGAGGAGCCAAGAAAGAAAGTACTAGTAGGGAAAGAGAGAAAGCAGAGATAATAAAAAGATGAGGAAAATTTGAAATACAAGAAAAGTAAAGAAATATAGAGGTAAGATGACGCGACGAATCTTGAAGACGACAATTCTTCTTTCTTCTTGCCGAGACGTCCATCGATCATCGCCACAACTGCAAAGAATGGAAACATTTGTCAAGTATTTTCAATCATATACATCTGTTTTAATATACTGTACAACTGCCAGGTAATTTTATTCAGATTAGAAAGGACCTTGTCAATAAAGCCTAATCCAATCCCATTACAGTAACTTCTCACTTCAGCGGCGGATCCCCAGATCGACCGTGGTGATTGTCACCTAAACATCTACAAAAGTACAAAAGTACAAAAGTACAAAGTACTAAAAAGTTGCAGAACGCTTGTGAAAATCAACTTTAAATGAAGCTATGTTTCTACAAATTCTCATGTTATCAGACATATTATATAATTTGCAACTTATGCAGTATGGTTTTGCAGCTTTAAGTGAACTGTTCCCTAATTATTGAAGGGTTTTCTTGAGAAAAAATAAATAAATAAAAAAACGCTTCACGCCAGGAAAACATTGACACCTAAATGGCTCAAAAGGTCATATTATTGGCAAATAGGGCAAAAGGTCTTAACATCGCCAAACTAATGGGGTGATCCGTCTTAGAATCTCAAAACTAATGGAGCTAAACATGGAGATGAGAGTCCAGAAAAAATACCTCCGAAGTGAAAATATAGTCTTAATATATTATAGAAGGCCATTTTTTCAGATATTATATTGTAAAACTTTCAAAATAAACAAACCAAAACTGGGACGACAAAATAAATTTAAATTTAAAACTTACAAATTAAACAAACCAAAACTGGGACAGACATAAAGGCAAAATAACTAATCAAAATCGCTATGTGGAAACAACGCTTACTAAAATAAAAGTTAATTTAAGCAAAAGCACTCCTCAAAATCGCTACCGGTATGTGGATATAACGCATAATAAATTAAAATTTAAAACTTGCAAACTTAACAAACCAAAACTGGGACAAAGACAATACCCGTATAAAGTCAAATTAACTTACCAAAATCGCTGTGGAAACCACGCTTACTAAAATTAAATTAATAAAATAAAGTTTCCAGTACAGTAATATTGTTTTAGTAATATATTAATCAAAGAGTTATTTTGTGTATTGGGAGGTTACTGGATTAAGTCAAAATTATATTGATCTAGGACAGGAAGAATCTGATTGAGTAAATGGAGATTTTAAAGATTTTTTTTTTTTTAAACTAGACATCCTTCCCAAGCTGCTAAACTTATCTAATTGTAGCCAGAATGAAAATAAAAAGATATCAATACAGAATGGGTTAAAGTACTAATAAGTTCTATTATAATGTAAAACTTGCAAAATAAACAAACCAAAACTGGGACAAGATAAATGTAAACGAACTAATCAAAATCACTATGTGGAAATAATGCTTAATAAAATACAATTTTGAAATAAAAGAACATGCAACACTATGCAATAAATTCGTGTAAAAGGCAGAATTTGAAGCATTAGAGCAATACCAAAAAATATACTGAAAAAATGGCCCATAATTATAGAATCTAAATTTTCTACTGAACAAAATATAGGTTGTAATTCACCGAATGCAACTCTATTTAAAAAAAAAAAAAAACAAAAAAAAAAAGTATACAGTATATATATATATATATATGTAGAGGGGGAGCACATTAACACATTAAAAACACTAGTAAATTTCACCACAGTGCGAGATATTGGAGTAACTCTTTGATGATAGTTTAAAATCAAGGCTATTGAATAGTAGTAGTGGTAGCAATGATTCATAGCAATTGAAAAGTAATAATAATAGTAATAATTTGATAGCTATGAAGTAAAAGTGTTCACCTACTCCATGAGATCAGTAATTAATTAAAATATAAAACTTGAAAACGAACTCATAATGTACTGTTCAAATTAATATAACGAACGCATTAATAAAAAATCAAAATCAAAACGACAACACACAAAACAAAATATGTGCGGAAAAATGCATTTAAATATAAGTAATAATAGTAATTGATGGCACTGCAGTAAAAGTGTTGACCTACTTTAAGAGATCATGCAAGTAACAGTACCAGTACATACATACATACAATTTTAAGACTGAGTGTTCCACACATAAGTGCAGTTTCAGTCTCTTGTCCTAATGGCAGCGTTCCAGGCAACCCTGTTAAGGGCTGCTTCACTTGTCAAGTTCTTGGATTTGAGATCGACACGTATAGTCCGATCCCAGGTCTTCCTCGGTCCACCCCTTGGTGCAGCTCCCTCCACAATCACAGACCTGCATTTTTTCACCCAGTTTTGTTCATCCATTCTCTCCACATGTCCATACCATCCCAGTCTATTTGTACGCATCACCTCGCTAATACTCTTTATACCTAAACGTCTCCTCAGTTCAACATTTGTTATTCTATCCTGTAGCCTGGCCCCACACATCCATCTCACCATTATCATCTCATTACCCTCCATTCTGTTGACATCCTCTACTTTAACGGCCCATGTTTCTGAGGCATAAGTCATTGCACTTCTAACACATGAGGCATACACCTTTCCCTTCAGGGGGAGAGGCATTCTTTTCATGGTCAGGATTGGCATCAGTTCTCTGAACTTCCCCCAGCCACACCTAATTCTAGCAACAGTGGCAGCCTCGGCCCCACCACCGGCAGAGATGGTATCTCCTAGGTAACAAAACTTTTTCACCAGCTCCAAAGACGCATTTCCAAAATTCACAGCCACAGGATAATCACCTAACACAAGCTCGCCTTTCCACACTACGCACTCAAATTCTTTATTTCTGACTTATCCTTCGGCAGGGGTCCCTTTATTCTACTACAGTGCTTACTCCCATGGTGTACCCAACATCGACAGATGCTACATTGAATTGAGTTAGCGCCCACTCCCTTTCCACACACACACTACATATGGGTATTTAAAAATAATCTATTAATTTTGTACAATAAATAAGGTTCTTAATAAACATACGGTACTATATTAACCCTTTCAGGATGTTGGGACGCATTTCATAGTCTGGAGACGATTTTATTCAGATTAAGAAGGGTATGTGGAAATCAAGAGTAAATTGAGTCTACTCTTAATTCCCAGATTCTTCCTAAGCTGCATGAAATCGCCAGAATAAACTGTCAAACGCGTCATAATCCTCGAGGGGGTAATTGTTCTAGGAAACCACTATTGTTCAAACTATGCAACCGATATGTAGCACTGCGGTTTACAAGCAATTAGGTCATATAATCCAAGGGGCCAGAGTCAAAATTGGAATCATTTAAGAGGATTAAAATCTATCGCCATAATGTATTTCTTACATTATTTTTACTTTGTGGTATATAAACATTCAGTAATTCCTCACTTCAATTTGTAGTTACGTTCCAGAAATTCAAAACTTTAAGGGGGTAATGCTTGTTTTTTGGTCTATCTACTGTACTGATTTTATGTTTAAGTTTCCTTACTAGACCGCTAAGCTTCAAAAACACCACCTAGAACCCCTTTCAATATCGTTTAATTAAAATGTAAAACTTGCAAACTAAACAAATGCACAATAATCAGTGGTCGTCCAGACATGATTCAAATGTCATAGGAAAGGTCTATTCCTCTACTTTCAGGGATATATCATTGAATTATATTCTAGCTCTTGTTTATACATGAAAATGTGTAGGGAATGAAGGATACTTTTAGTCCAAAACCACCGTATGGTAGTGGTGACCAAGCAAGGTAATTAAAATGTAAAACTTGCAAACTAAACAAACCAAAACTTGGACAAAGACAATATAAAGGCAAAATCGCTATGTGGAAATTACGCTTACTAAAATATTTTTGTTGTTATGAAATAATATAAGAAAAAAGTGAAGAATTACTGTACGAAATATACTGATTCCTGAAATTTGGGTATCTCGGCATCTGGCCCCTGGATAAAAATTCAGTGGCAGGAAGTCGGCGATGGAGAGTCCACTATTTTGGGGGGCGCGCCACTCGGAGTTGTACGTGTAGAACCCTCGAACCCTGGATGGTGGTCTCTCGGTCACCGCTCACTATCAATCTGTGAACAAAAATTATATAAATACTAACGCCAAAAAGATGAAAGGCTGGCTACAATTAAGATGGACCCTACTAAATATGTTAACTCTTTCGAAATCCAATTACGCATTTCTTTACTGTTTTCTGGCTATTATTAGACAGTTTTCAGATTAGGAAGGGTATATAAAAGTCAGATGGTTGCGATAGTCTTTGCCCTAAAAATTCTCCATGATCTTTCCTTAACTGTATAAAATTGTCTAATGATAGCCAGAATAAACTGTCGAAAATGCATAATAATCTTCAAAGGGTTAAAATTTAGGGGGTTTGCCTTGTGGGAGCTATGCATTTAATAATCTAGTGGATACTTTGTATGTACAGTCGGATGCCAGTCTTTAGCCCACTCATAAATATTTGTGGACTTCACCCCTCTGGAAACTAATTTATGAATACAATTTTCTATAAATAAACTACAGAACTATGTACCCTTATTTCTTATAAGGAATTTATATAAACAAATAATCCAAGTACAGTACTTAAGCCGCTGTCACACGAGCGCTTTTTCCGTCAATTTTCCATGAGCAAGTTTTTTTTCGTAGTAATTCGGAACATTTTCGCACTGGTATCGGTAACTAAATTGAAGGAAGATTATGATAGAAGGCTGAATTCTGATAAAGTGCCATTTTTTAAGCTTACAGACCATAATTGCCCGTAAAAATTGCTCGAAAAAAGGCTTGTGTGACTCCGGCTTTATAATTGTATAAAGAAAAACATAGGGGTCCATGAATTCATTTGAGTGGGCTAGAGACTATGGCATCCGAGTGTACAGTACAGTTTATAGCATATATTCTGTTCAATACCCCAGTAAATTCCTAATTTTGGCAGCACCCAACCCACCTCCCCAGGGTGTTTAAAGTTCATATTTTTTCTTTGGAAGTGATAGAATGGCCAAAACAATGCTATTTCATAATCATTTTCTTGTGTTACTTCTCATATTCACTCTAGTCTTCCAAAAAAAAAAAAAAAAAATTACTCTGGTTTGACACCCTGCACCTCCCTCACTTCACCAGCTACCTTCCAGGAGGTGGAGTGAGGGAGGGGGGTCGGGGAAGTGGCTGCGGCGCTGCCAAAATTACCAACTTACTGGGATATTGAACGGAAAATGTGATATTGTACCCATGATGAAGCATATACTCTTACTAAGTATGTATGTACTGTATGTATATATATATAGAGACCCCAGTATTCCTCTCTTCTTTTTTTTTTTTTTTTTTTTTTTTTTTTTTTTTTTGTGGCCGACTCTTACCAAGTCGATCAATCAACCATGAGAGTAAAAGAGGGTTGGGTAAGATGGGGTAATTTCGCCGAAAATTGCGTATTTTGACGAATAGAAACTGCCACAAATGGAATTTTTAAACTTTTAATTTGTTATCTATACATTCAGCCTTTCTGCTATAGATGCCCAAAAAATGAAAAAAATATACAATGTTTTGGTCATGCTGCCGAATTTTTGAAAAAAGTCACTCTCGCGGCGAAATTACCCCGCCGACCTATTTTACGCATCATCTAGCTAGTAAACTAGATAACATTATATGAGTAATGGCCAGACAAAACACTAGCGCGCAGGTAAAAGCAATGAAAACATTCACAAACCCAAACTGACACTAAACATGCCAATAGAAAAACGTTGCACGCACAACACACAACTGAACAGGGCGGGCAGAGATGCAGGTGTGTCACACGTGTAGGCCTAGGCGCCACGGTGTCTAGTGCGGGTGTGGAGTTGTGGACATGTAGTGCGGATGTGGACGTGTCTAGTGCGGTTGTGGACGTATTTAGTAGGCCTACGGGTGTGGAAGTATTTTGTGTGGACGTGTCTCGTGTGGGTGCGGGCGTGTAGGTTGCTAGTGCAAAGTACCAGGCAGCAGCTGACGGCTACTGCCAACACCGTGTCACACGCAAACAAACAAACACACATACAAACACCCCCACACACACCCGACCATACCGTCAGACGCGCCGCTAGCCCCAGCTCCAGGCCCCCGCGAAACTGCAACAAAACCTAAGCCAAACTAGATCTACAACCTAAGCCAAACTAGCTATACAACCTTAGCCAAACTTGCTCTACAACCTAAACCAAAACTGCTCTACAACCTAAGCCAAACTGCAGCCGAATCCATGCAATAGTTTCGGAGATATCGGCGTTTGAATGCAAATTATTAGCGCCGCGGCGAAATTACCCCGTCTTACCCTATCCTACAAGAGCTTATAATATTTGATCTACAACTTTAATCTGGCAATAACTTGTGGCTATTATGCAATAATAATGGCAACTGGACTAGAGGAAAATGATAACAAAAAAATTGTATTGTGTGTTCATTGTGTTCTGTTGTCCCCGTTCAGGTTCTGTCTCGAATCAACCACCCCCAGAACAAATAAAAATTAAAGTGGAATGGGACTGAGTACATACTGTACAATACATACATATTTTTTATAAAGCTGCCAAATGAGTGATGACGATAAAAGTTGAGGGGAAAAGCGGTACTGTACTTTCATTAACCAGAAAAAGCTAGGTGAAATACTGTAACCCTAAACTGTACTGATGTCTGTGTGTACCCCATGATAGTTCGCCAAGGGACAAGTCGCTGCGCTGAAGGATAAGAGTTGGCACACTGGTAACCTAGAATTTGCTATGAGGCACAAGATTTAACCCTATCAAAAAGAAAGGGTAATTTTCAAGAAGACACTGGCAGCATTGATCCTCTTATTGTCATCATCATATATATGGGGGCGGTTCGTTCGTGGCCACCCCTTCGGGGATCACGGCGTCAGGCGATAGATAGATATAAATATATTGCCAGCCCGGGGTAAATATAAAAAAATAGCCGTCAAAATAGACAGGAACGTAACCACGAGCGCAAGACCTATGTAAACAGGATGACCATACGCCCAGATACAGTACTCTACATCCTTCCAGACATTAGATTAGGTTGTTAGGTTAATGACAATTCTGTAAACCCTCGTTATCACGGACTAATTGGGGGAAGGCCACTTACAAAGTGTACGATTTTCCAAGATGTCCGAATTACATCATTGCATGTGAAATTCATCATATTATGACAAATACAGTAACCCCTCGCCATTTCGGACCTCTAATTGTCGGAAACCCGTACAAGCCGGATCGGTGACGGCCTCCCGGACACGTACTTCCGTTTTTCGGACATTTCCGTCATCGTTCCGACATTCTTTAACAGTGTCGGATGACGCGCCCCCATCCCCGGTGAATGTCCGTCAAAACGGGGATCCGTCGGAGCGCCGATATAAAGGCTAGGCTCCGAGTCACCCGCCTGGACGAAAAGTGACGTCACGGGCGTCAGTATGTTTAAGCGGGTGGCCATCTTGTGTGTTTGTTATCTCCTCCGCCTATATTCCCGTGTTATCATGCCTCCCAAAGCGTAAGGTGACCTCGATATCACTTGAGATGGAGAAGAAGTGAGGTGGTCAAGGAGAGTGAGGTGGAGAAGTGGAGTACATACATACATACATAAAATTTTAAGACTGAGTGCTCCACACATACATGCAGTTTCAGTCTCTTGTCCTAATGGCAGCGTTCCAGGCAACCCTGTTAAGGGCTGCTTCACTTGTCAAGTTCTTGGATTTGAGATCGGCACATGTAGTCCGATCCCAGGTCTTCCTCGGTCCACCCCTTGCTTTTCACCCAATTTTGTTCATCCATTCTCTCCACATGTCCATACCATCCCAGTCTACTTGTACGCATCACCTTGCTAATACTCTTTATACCTAAATGTCTCCTCAGCTCATAATTTTTTATTCTATCCTGCAGCCTGGCCCCACACATCCATCTTACTATTCTCGTCTCATTACGTTCCATTCTGTTGACATCCTCTACTTAAACGGCCCATGTTTCTGAGGCATACGTCATTGCACTTCTAACACATGAGGCATACACCTTTCCCTTCAGGGCGAGAGGCATTCTTTTCATGGTCAGGATTGGCAGCAGTTCTCTGAACTTCCCCCAACGGTGAAGTTTATTCTCGTTCTACAATTACCCCCCCCCCCACCCCGTCGGATTGTTTTTGGTTCAATGTTATTTTATTACCACAATTTTTTTTGATATATTTGAAGATAAATATTGAATCTATATGCTCTAAAGATCATAAGATTTTTTTGTTTAACCCTCGGCAAAACCTAATAAAAAAGTATGGTACTAACATTTATTTTTCGTAACAAGGTTGTCAATACGGTACTTCCAGTTATCGACAGCTCTAAAGATCATATGAAAATGTGTTAAACCCTCGGAAAAACCTAATATAAAAGTATGCTACTAAAATTTAATTTTCGTAACATGGTTGTCAATATGGTACTTTCCCGTTATCAATGTACAATCAAAGCTGAACATTGCAGAGTAAACACCGTAGACTTCATCGACTTTTCTTTCACCTTCGTATAATCGACAGCCATTTTTTTTTTTTTTTTATTTACCAAGGGATTAGTACTCAACCAGCGGGTGTGGGGGGCCGGCAGCCCCCACCCATTATACTAGGTTAGGTTAGGCTAACATCTTTTCAAATCACTATCGGGGGGGGGGGGCGTGTCTCAACATCGATCGATAGGCCTAATGGGGAAAATAGGTTTTCCCGATTTCTAATTAATTACAAACACTATATATTGATGCAAATGAAAAATTTTGTTTATAAAAAAAACGCTCGAAAAATTTGTGGTATTAACCCTTTCGCTGCGGGTGACGTTCTGGAATGTTTTGGCAAGTTACAGCAATTTCCAGGCTTTAAAAGCCTGTAAAAAACGTAAAAATAGAGTGTCAGTGGGTGGGAGCGTGAGGGGCCCACCTCCGACCCTCAGAGCACCGAGCGGCTCACTGAGCTAGGCTGTGTCTCGGGCGAGTCTCTCTCTGTCTCTCTCACCAGTGTAGCCAAGCGAGCGAGTGTTACATAATAGCGGGGTTCCCGCGTTTCACTGGGACCACTGCGGGTGAACCAGACCACGTACACGGTCCGTTCTGGTGTCATTTTGAAGCTATTTTCGCCTAAATACACTTCATTTAATGCAGATGCTTGATTTATCATTCAGGAGTGCCTGAATATGCCCTAAATAGCCCAAACATAGCCACAGCCAAAGGGTTAAAATAAAAATTTTCCTTTTTTTCTTTCAGGTCGGTTTTTTGTACTCTTTTAGATCGGACATCTCGGATTTTCGGACATTTCGGACAGGGTGTCCCCCCAATTAGTCCGAAATAGAGAGGGTTTACTGTACAAACATTATTATGTTTTCAGGGACAGTACATAGTAATTAATATTAACACAATAGTTAAAAGGCACAGGCTTGAATTAGTCCTAAAACAACTTAAAACAGAGTGAGAGAACACTGTAAACCGGACACAAATCCCGCCAAACTCGGAAATTTGCCGAGATCTACAGGGACATGAGATACCATTCCGAGAAGTACGGGTTTCCGAGTAAAAAGTCTGAGATGGCGGAGCTTTACTGGGTACTGTATCTGCATGGCTTAACATACAAAGGGAGAGGAAGGGGTCACTCCCTTATAATGTCATTAACCTAACCTAATATCTTAGGTGGGGCACCCCCCTCACAAGCATGTCAAATTACTAAAAACAAACCCGACAGTGTCATTATAAAAGGGTCAACAGAATGCGGGTGTGGTGTGAGGGCAGTACAGTACACCCGATATAAAAAAAAAAAAAAATTTCAAAATGTATGTTCAATATCTCGCCTTAGAAAACTAGGAACGCTGAAAGCAGTAACAAGAAATAGGGTGGTCAGTATGGAAGTGAAGAAGTCCTTGCATGACAGTGTGGTAATCCCGACACTGACTTACGGAAGCGAAGCATGGACGTTGGTTGAGAGACTCAGACCAAGAGTGAGAGCAGTGGAAATGAATTACTTAAGAAGTGTGTGCGGAGTTACATGGAGGGATAGACAGACTAATGAGGAAGTAAGAAGGAGGTGTGGTGTGGAGGTGGATGTGCTGGAGAGTGTGAAAAGGAACAACTTGAGATGGTTCGGCCATATGGAACGTATGGAAAGCGAGAGAATGACTAAGAGGGTGTATGAGAGCGAGGTGGAGGGACAGAGAGGGAGAGGTAGACCGAAAGAGAGGTGGAAGGATGGAGTGAGGAAGTATATGAACGAAGGCGATGCTGGTTGGGGGGAGGGAAGTCGACTGACTAGGGACAGAGGTGCATGGGGGCGGTTCGTTCGTGGCCACCCCTTCGGGGATCACGGCGTCGGGCAACAGATAGAAAACTACCAGTAACCTTTTCCTAAATAATCGGAACCACACTTCGTGTGGAGCACTCAGTTATTAAATTTAAGTACAGTATGGGGTGGATGGGACTCGTTAGCCTTGGTCAGCAACCCATCTAGATAACCTTATAAAAATCCGGGTGGATGGGACTCGTCAGCCTTGGTTGGCAACCTGTCTAGGGGAGTAAACCTTATACAAATCAGTACTGCTATCTTAGGGTGAAGCAGGTTAGTGGATGGATTAGCCGCACACCTCGGTGTCTCTTTTTCTTCTGCTCTCACTTGGAAAGACCATATTACCAGTCTCGCTAAGGCAGCCTCCCAGCCTTGATGACACCCCTTTCCACTCTTTTTTTAAACTCTCTATCAACTCCTCCTTCACAATAATAGCCACTAATAAATTATATTATAAATCTACTCCATAAAGTAAATATATATCCAAAGCATATTTTTTTCTATCCAAGTGATAGTTCCAGTCCATAAAATTTTATGGCAATTATATATTCAGAACTAATGGCTCCAATGTATTTAACCGTTATACTGATAGACATGTGACTAACTTTAATTTCTTTGCTCATAGCTTTATTCTAGTCACTAGTATTATTATGCAAGACCATAATAGAAATGCCAGCATTCTCTAAACAGGTAGTAATACCAGATGTTTAGAAAGAATGCTGTTGGCATTCAAATGTTGTACTTATCAATGCAAAGTATATTATTGATTAGTGATCCTACTTATATGTTAGTTACACTTTAGGTTATCCTTGTGGAAGTTTTCCTACTTTATGAGGGTGCAATTCAAAATAGTTTCTAATCTACCCATTATGATCTGCACACTATAATCTATTTTTTCCAGCTAAGGGTAAATTGCCATGTTACTATCTTGGTTATTCAGCTATTACGTAGATTTTGTAGCAAAATATGTTGTTAATTATGAAAACTTGGCCATAAAAGGATGCAGAGAGATAGCAGTATCATATTTTTCCATCGAGAAATCGGGTGCTAAGGGATTCAAATTACCATCAGCTGGAAAAATAAAACTACAGTATAGCCAAATATAATATGAAGGCTTCTGTAAAACTACAGTATAGCCAAATATAATATGAAGGCTTCTGTAAAACTACAGTATAGCCAAATAATATGAAGGCTTCTGTAAAACTACAGTATAGCCAAATATAATATGAAGGCTTCTGTAAAACTACAGTATAGCCAAATATAATATGAAGGCTTCTGTAAAACTACAGTATAGCCAAATATAATATGAAGGCTTCTGTAAAACTACAGTATAGCCAAATATAATATGAAGGCTTCTGTAAAACTACAGTATAGCCAAATATAATATGAAGGCTTCTGTAAAACTTGCAAAATAAACAAACCAAAACTAGGACAACACAAGATAAGACAAAAGAACCTATCAAAATCCCTATGTGGAAATAACGCTTAATAAAAATATAATTTTGAAATTAAAGAACACAATCCACCACATAGGGTGTAGATCATTACATGAGCAATTTAATCTGTTTTGCAAACCAACTAATCGCACATACCTGTATAACAATGCACTATCGTCACGTTCAAGGAATTAGTCAATTTGGGAAGTCCGGGACGTTCTGGTAAATTTTCTGTATGAATAAAGAAACTACAATTAATGTCAAAATGTTCTATTAAAATTAAATTTGCAATTTGACAAGATATTAACAATAGTACAAAATACATACAGCAGTCACTAACGATAGTGCTATCGGGTAGGTACCTGTCGGCATAGCATGGACAGTTGACCCCTACCAATTATTACCCTACAAATAACTTACATTTATAGTACAAATAAACTAAGGATATCACAAAGGCAAGTAATTGATACTATCAAAAGTTAATAGATACAATAATATAAAGTATAATTGCAAAATATGAAGCAACAACAGATTTAAACAGAGTACTCTTTTAACAAGAACAATACAGTTTAGAAAAAAATCAATAACAATAGAAAATTAAAAACAATCAATACATACAGACAAAAATTAAGCAGAAGTTATACGAGAAACTGCTTGATGAAAATTATAGATATCAAATTTTATAATACAATCACAATAACTCTCCGACCTCTGATGACCCTCCAACTACCGCTTCTTCACCGTTACTCGTCTTCTGCACACTCCTCACCATCTACAGTATGTTACGTGCTAGAAATCGTGCCCCCTCGCCATGAACCTTAAGTCTTTTACTACTTGCGCAGTTATCTGGGGGCTACATCCCTGTTGACACTGTGCATCGTGAAGAAGAAGACCTTAAAAAGATTAAATTTATGTAACAATTTACTTACATCAAAACCTTTGTCTACTAACAGTCTGTATAGTAACCTAGCTCTAGCCTGAATTGCATCCCAGCAGATAAGCCAACATATGATCATAGGACCCTAGCTATGGCATGCCCCATAAGAAAAGAAATAATAAAAGCAAAGCAGGAACAAAAACAACAGGACAAAATTAAAAATTAAACCACAACTTTAGCTGAAGTAGTTAAAGCTGCTACTAAAGAGGCCAAGCAAGAAAATGAAACAAAAGTTTAACTTGGCAATATTACTCATACTAAATGCCTTAAACCTCAGGAAACCTGGCACCTATAAGGACGAACTGAACAGTGTTGAAGGTGAATAACCTACCTGAAATGTGGTTCCCAAACAACCCGTATTCGGAGCTGGTGCTGGGCACTACAAATATTTGACAACCAATTAAAATGTAAAACTTGCAAACTAAACAAACCAACACTGGGACGATACAAGATAAAGGTAAAAGAACTCATCAAAATCGCCATGTGGAAATAACGCTTACTAATGGACGATGAAGATGAGTCAAGACAATAGAAGGGGTTACTGCTCTGGTTGGAGCCACAGCTTTAACCAGAGATCACACTGGTAGCGAAGGACAACAACCAAGAAGACACTCCCTCTCAAGGATTGAAACAACAAGCACCCGCATTCAGAAAACCAAGGAAAAACAAAATGTATGAGAACAAGGAAGGCAGATGACCTAGGCCTAACCTTATACAGAACCACCAATTAAAATGTAAAACTTGCAAACAAAGTCAAACCAAAACTGGGACAAAGACAATATAAAGTCAAAACAAAATATCAAAATCGCTATGTGGAAACAACGCTTACTAAAATAAAATTTATGAAATGAAAGAACACAATCCACCACATAGGGTGTACATGAGCAAGTTAATCTGGTTCCCAAGCAAATTAATTGCACACATAACGCACTATCGTCACGTTCAGGGAATTAGTCAATTTGGGAAGTCCGGGACGTTCATTTCCCTACAAAATCACCTGATAATGCTGAAGTGCATTAAGGCATAGTTAAGGATACCCTCAATTGGACATATCACAATAACTGTTTTGAAGAGAGACTGATCTTCGTTTTATTACAAGGAAAAATCTAAATTTGCACAGAATTAAAACAAAAAATACTAAGTCTCTTTTTAAAACATAAGAAACAGACTTTTTAAAAAGATCAGAAACGGACTGAGTGATAGATCACCAGCCAAACAACCATATAAATAGAGCAAATAAAGACACATAATGACAAGACTTAAAATAATCCAACACAATGTCAGGCACTGGAGAAACAACATCATCATACTTATCTTGACTTAGATCAGGATATTATATTAATTAACCCTTCCAGGTCTGGGGGTTGTCATTTAGCATGCAGAAATATAATTATCTTAATCTCATAATTACCTCTCCAAAATTAGTTTTCTGCCCACAACTTGCTCTAAGACAACTGCAGAGGTTGAAGTAATTAAACTAAAGGTTTCTAAACACCCCTGATGGTCACAAGGTTTTAAATTATCCTTGTAAGGACGCAATCGCATCCAGAGTTGCGCAAAAGGGTTAATAGCCATGGCAGTCACAATAGTGAACAAATGAAGCTCTTTAATTATGACCTTTATTGCAAAAACAATAACAATGAGAGAAATGGCGGAGTTTGTATTGCTGTTGACAAAATTTACAAATATAAAATAATAGACAACTTTACATCTGAATGCTTAGCGATTAGAATTAACACTACCGGTACCTTAGGTGATATATTAATTGCAACGCTCTACCTACCTCCAAGAAGACCTTTTCTACCTGTCAATGGCAGGAGGCTAGGAATCCTTCTCCCCTTGTAAAATTATCCTACTCAACGAGACAAAGAGAAAGGGGCGAGGGAACGTGAAAGTGGTCCCGGACCTTTAGAATTGGATCTTTAAAGGTTTCTGTTCGGGTTGTCTTGAATCGGCCACCTTCAGCAGTGGGGTATATGCCCGAGTATATATATAGGCCAACATACATACATACATACATACATACATACACACAATTATAACATTCCGACATATATCCTAGGAGACTTCTATTGTAGACACCCAACTTTTGACAACCAAGATAGAAATAATGTTGGTATAAAACTACACAATCTTATTAATACAGGAAAATTTGAGATATATTAGCCCAAAATTTAAAACCTTCTTTGGTCACAGAAGCATGTCAACACCTAATAAAGTTTTGACAAATAACAAAGCACATCTTAATAAATAGGAATGAATGGAGAATGCTAGTGAATATATGAGTGTAAACGCAGTTGTTTGGGAGAGGGTCATGCACCAGTTGGACTAGATAATAGTCAGTCAGGCGCCTGGCCCGGGAAGTCGATGGTAATGAAGGGTACGCCTAGAAGCATGGTGGGCGGGCTTGTGGTGGCTCCGCTGCGGGTCAGCCTGCGGAAATCGGAGCCTCTCCGGGGATCTGGGACCTGGGAATCTTTTGGGCAGGAATTGTGATGTAGTTCCGCTGCGTTGTCTGCCTGCCATGACCGGAATCTCTCTTGGAGATCTGGGGCCTGAGAATCGTTTGCTGGGGATCTCTCATGGTCTTTGGTCTCTGGGTCTTCTCCTGGGTGACCTAGATGTGTATGAATATTATTTTATTTTGTTATTTTTGTTATTACTATTCGGGCTCAGTCTCGAATCGACCACCCCCAGACTGTGTCTGAGTATACACATATATACATAACAGCAGCAGCTCAGTTTGTTGCTACAATTACTGTTATAGCCTATTTTACTGTAATGTTCTTATTCCATAAACAAATAAATCTAAAAAAGTTTGACTAAGGCTCATCACATATGTTATACTTTAGATGCATTAATTCACTAAATGAGTAAATGTCTACATACAGCTCTATGTATTAATGGAAATGGCTTAATTTTGTTTTCTAAATGTATGAAGGAGACAAAAGGCAGGCTGCCTGTAACGAGTGTCTTTCCCAAAGCCAAAAGAGTCCGAGCCAAATTCAAGGGACGTTGGGGTCAAAATGCCTGGACACACAAAGTTTAAAGCAATTTAAGTCATAGGGTGAAGGAAAGATTGATTAAGGGAGAGAGTTCCAGAAGACTGAGAAACTTTGCTAATTCTTGGGTTGGAGAGCTGGACAGAATAGGACTGTGTTGAAAGGCAGGTGCCTTGCACTCGCCGCAAGGAAGGGGGTTTGCACTGAGATAGCTCTGAAGAACATTGGTTGTTATAGCGATAGAAGAGTGAAATATATGCAACATTGTGGCGTGTAGAGAGATTGTGGGCTACTATTAAGAGGAAGCGAGTTCATGAGGCGAAATGCTATTGACTCTACTCTTTCGAGAAATGCGGTATGGGTGGAACCTCCCAACATGCGAACAATACTTGATACCGGTACACGAGTGCACTGTGACCCGATACAGAGCACGGAGACGGATGAGCACACCTAACTTTTGGGAAGCTGTTTTAGCAGGAGTGGTAATATCTTTCCAAGAAAGGTCGGATGAAAAAGATACACCTAGAATATTGAGAAAAGATAAAGGGTTGATTTGTGTATTGTTGAAAAGTTGTTGTTGTTGTAGTTCCCCAGACTGTCTGGCCGAAAAGTCCCGAGTCCGGTAGACTGAAGCCGCTCCAGATGCTCAGGCTCCCGTAGGGGCCAGGGTAAGATGAGATCTGTTTCTGAGAGGGCAGCGGGGGAGGGGATTATCAGTCCACGGGCTTGCACCACCGGGTCAATGCCCCAACCGTCCACAGCCCCCCTTGCAGTGCCACCCAATCGGGCAATATCAACAACACCTAGAAGGAAAAGTAATACTGTAAAAGAGACAGACAGAAACGGCTAAGGTTAGATAGAGGATGCCAAACCTCAAGATAGATAGGACAAGCCCACAACCATTGTTGAAGAGTAATTGATAGTCTTGCGGAAGATTGCGACGGGTAGCTAGAGGGAGAAATTGGATCTTGGAGGGGTTGAAAGTGAGAAGATTTTCTCTGCCCAATCAGAAATGATTGATAGATCAGAAGATAGGCGTACCATGGCCCTGTCACATGAGTTTTGGAGTGATTGCATGCTGGGTAGTTGAGAAAAAACTAGTTGAATAGTGTAAGGTAGAGCCATCAGCATATGATTAGACAGGACTAGAGGTACAGTGATATCATTAATAAATATTAGAAAGAGAATTGGAGACAGAACAGAACCCTGAGGAACACCGGAGTTGATAGGTTGAGGAAGTAAGCAATGGCCGTCCACAACTCCAGCTATGGAGCAGTCAGAAAGGAAATTAGATACAAAGGCACAGATAGAGGGATAGAAACAGGAAGGTAGTTTGGAAATTGGAGATTTGTGCAAGACTCTATCGAAGGCTTTTGATATGTCTAGCGCTATAGAAAAAGTCTTACCGAAGTCCCGAAAGGAGCATGACCATGAGTTAGTAAGATAAGCACGATCACCAGTAGAATGGCCCTTAACCCGCGGAATACGAAAATGAGGTCGTGAAAAGTGGCCAGGACAGGTAATTTCTACCCTTCGATTCTGACAAAGTTGTTGTTGTTGTTCCCCAAGCTGCCTGGCCGAACAGCCCCAAGGCCCCGAGCAATTCCAAGGCCATAACCGAGTGCCCCCACAGAACCCTCCCCGCCGACCACAATAAAGCCTGGGTGACCGAAGCCACTCCATGGCGGGGAGCTAAGGAGGGTGCGGAAACGCCCGGGAAACCAAAGCCCCACCCAGGGCCCTGTGCCCCTCAGCAATTATGAAGAGAAAGTTGAGGGGCAAGGGAAAAATGTGACGCTTTGGCTTCCAATCTTGGTAGATTGGGAGGTCAATCCACGGAAGAGACGCCGTCACTTGATATCTAGCAAATATATAAGTTAAAGGAACAGTCAGAGTAAGCTATGGGTATGGCAGAGATTGCTCAGCTCTCACTCTGATAGACCAGCCCATCACCACATGACTAGAACCCAATCCTCTCAGCATCAGCTAGGAAAGGCCCTAGAAAGCCGCCTTTGGCGGGGGGATAGCTCCCCTATTTCAACCCCTTTCAGGGTTGGGCACCCGCCCTCTGACAGAAGTTGTTATAAAGCAGTATTTCTTCTCCATGTGCATTTATTTCACTTATATGATGAACATATGAACTTTGCAGAGCAATAAAAGAAGTGGGAACAGCAATTGAAGGGTGAAAAACTTATACTTTCGCCGCCTGGTTGTTTTCTGGGTCGGCCGGGCGAGAGACAAACATGTTCCTCTGCAATTTCTCGCAACCCACTGAGCTCCGCGGGAGAGATCTCACAATGCTATAGGGCCTCTAAATGACTCACCCGTGTCTCCGAACCCGGCTGAGAATAATTTGTGCGGAAAGTACCGGTAACCAATAAATGAGGTAAATAAGAGGAAAAGGGAGGGGAAGGGGGGGGGGACACATGTGGACGAGTGTTAGGAGGTACTAGAGGGGAATTATCGCACTTATTCAAACATTCATTTGATTTGAGAGCCCCTGGGACATTTTGGAAGGGATTTTTCATGATCTTGCTTCTGTGAGGCCTTTCGCTATAGAGACACTTACGTGAGGCATATTGCACTTCTCAGGTTAAGGAACCCATACTGGCAATCTGAGAGTATATTATGGGAAGATAAATGCTTAAGAAATTTTGATGTAAGAATAGATTAAAAAACTTTAGAGATGCAAGAAATGAGAGTAATTGGACGATACTTGGAGGGTTGAGAGCGGTCACCCTTCTTTGGGACAGGTTGAATGAGAGCAATCTTCCAGCAAGAAGGGAAGACATTAGAGGAGAGCAGGGTGTCAAACCAAGACAACTTGGTTTTAAGACTGGCATGAAAATGGGAAAGAATACAGGCACTGAGCTTACATGGGTTTGCATTGTTTTGACCATACTATCACTCCCAAGGACATAATAAGAACTTTAAAGCACAAAATATACTGTGTATATTTTGTTGTGATGAAGAAAAAGAAGGGAAAAGGCCTCTCGTTTGACAATCTGGAGGAGCGACAGAGACGAAAAAGGTTGCCTAGGCAGGGAGTCAGCACGGAATCACAGTTTTTTAGTACAACAGGAGGAACACCATCCGGCTTGTGCTCCTTCATAGTATTAAGCCCAGAGAGGGTAGAAAGTAGGCTACATCCTTAGAAGAGATTATAATTTTAGGCATAAGTAGGAGAGATGGGAGTGGAAAGGGAGGAATAGCACCGGAATCATCCAAGGTGGAGTTTTTAGTGAAAGTTTGAGTGAGAATTCCGCTTTGTTTTATAAAGAGGTGACAGTAGTGCCGTCAGAGTGGCGAGTCGAAGTACAGATTTGGCTTGATTCCGGGCAGATTGAAGGCGACGGTACGGTACTGTTTGAATGCATCCTCCTTATTGCGAACAGCAGTAGAATAAGCATTAGTAAACCAAGAAGTACTGTATTTGCATTAGACTGAGAGAAAGAAAGTGGAATGTATACCTCCATGCCCGAGAGGATTACCTTCGTAATGCGTTCAGCACTCTCCAAGGGTCCCCCGTCCACGGAAGCAAAAGTAATTCCATGGGAAATCAAAGAAGTACTGCCGAAGAGCCTCTCAGTTGGCAGCACCAAAGTGCCACAAGCGCCGCCGGCTGGGAGGATCGAGTGGCCGTCCCAGAGAGATAAGACAGGTGACAGATGAGTTTATGGTCGGAGGAGCCCAAAGGAGAGAACAAATTTACAGTATAAGCAGAAGGGTTAGAGGTTAGAAATAAGTCAAGAATGTTAGGCCGATCTCCCAAGCGATCCGGGATACGGGTGGGTTGCTGAACTAACTGCTCCAAGTCATTTAGGATAGAAAAGATGTAGGCTTGTTCACCAGGTTGGTCAGTGGAAAGAGAGAAGAGCAATTGATGGTGAACGCTGAAATTTCCTAACATGGATATTTCTGCGAAGGAGAGATGGATAGGATGTGTTACAGTTTAGATAGCCAAAGAATTTGGGAATGTCAATAGAGTTAGGAGAAAGATAAACAGCACAGAAATATTTAATGAGTGACAGGAAAGTTTGAGCCATGAAATTGAAAATTCAGAGGAGTTGAAGTCGGGAACACGAGAGCAAGTGAGTTTATTGTGCACATACGGTACACACAACATCCGCCTTTGGCTTGGAAATTAGGATACAGCGAAGGGCTGGCAGTTGCTTCAGACACCTGAGTTTTGGTGAGGAAAAGAATATCAGGTTTGTTGGAAGAGAGGTGCTGTTCAACAGTGTTTAACCCACGAAATCCTGGAGGTCTCATATGATCCCGATCGGTGTGTCCGGAATCATTTGGGTAAAGGCAAGCTCCATAATTCAGTAGCTACTGATTGAGACCACCTATAGCAGTCAACTCAATTGCAAATTGTAGAAATCACTGCCGTTGAGATAACATCGCTACGACAAGTGGTTGCCGTGTTATGATGATTATAGTGGCGCTTTTTAGCCGCATATTTAAGCCTCATATGAGGCCTCCCGGATTTTGTAGGTTAAGTTAAAGGAAATGCCACAAATGTTGCAGAAATTGATACCCATAGCAAGAGTAGAAGGTTGTGGTCCAGAGAATTTAGATGAGTCGCTACCAGGGGACAAACTAATGGGGCATTTGTATCTCTCCTCCCCCTCCCCCCACATCCCTGGGGATTCTGAGGTGGGTCGTAATATTGTAGCCTTTGTTATATAAATTTGGAAAAGATAGTGTAGTATGTAAGATGTTATACTGTATAGTGTATTGAAAGAGGTGTTTAGGAGGGCAAACTGGGGATGCCCTCTGTTTAGGGGAGACAGAAAGGAATCAGCAAATATGCTGCACTACAGTAACGAACCTGTCTTGCTGCAGTGGCTGTGTGTTCTGGCACAAAGTCTTCGGGGGAGTTCCTGTGACGGCTGGAGTCCTAGCGTGGATCCATGCTGGCACGACTCGTTGACTAGTTTTGCAATTGGGGTGGACTTGAAACTGTTGGCAGCTAGCTGTGTCATCAGCCATAAATTAGTAGTTTCTGCGAACAAATATGTAAATGAAGTTTCAAGTTCACAACTTTAACACATATTATTATTACAACACTTTTACAGACAAACACCAAACACTCTGATAATTACAAAAAAATTCAGATTAATTAGATAGAAATATCATTTTTCCATTAGTTACCGAGAAATGTGCTGCCGAGGGAGTAAAATGTTCGCCAAGTTAAAAAGAAATCGAAAATATGCTAGCAATAGCCATTGACTTGTGCTTGGGAATGCTTTGTTTACAATCGGGCTTTGATTAATTTGGGGGTTATTTTACGGTGAAATCAGGCTTTTTAAGTTTTTGGTAACGAAATTCCTCCATGAGGATTATAATAAGAAAAATATGGCGAGTCTATTGGTCCCTATTTTCCCTGATAAATTAGTTCTAATAGCGCCGATGTAGTGTCCTTGAATATTATCTATTTAAATACCCAACCAGCGGGGGTGTGGGGGTGGCAGCCCCAACCTATAATACTAGGATAGGTTAGGTAAGGTTGTTAGGTTAGGCTAATGTCTTTTTAAAGTTGACTAAATTGAGTAAATCCCTTTACTGGCCGTGTTTTTAGATTGTTGGATAATGGGTAAATACTCATTTCCGAGTCCTTGGTATAAAACAACACTGTATATCAAAGAAAACTGAAAAGAAAAAGAAAAAAACACTACAATCGCTGTGAAACCAAAACTAGAATTTAACTAATTTATGAATTTAAAATGGTAAATTTCTATAATTGCACCTATACGAACTAACAAAATCATTAGGCCTATTGTATTTAACAGGAAGGTACGACGAGGTAAGTGATGTGGTATAGGTGGCAATATGTGGAAATGGATTAGGCCTATAAGGCCATTCCACCCCCTCGGACAACAGTCTATCAATCTAGATGTGACACGGATTTTACAGCCCCCTCGGGCAAAAGTCTATCAATCTAGATGTGACACAGATTTTATGTTTCAGAGAAACATTAGCCTAACCTAACCTATCCTAGTATTACCCCCGCTGGTTGGGTAAAACTGTAGAAATCCAGTTGGGGTGGAGTGAGTAGGCCTAAGGTCCGTAGATTTTCGTAAGGGGGTCAGAGGGGGCGGAATGCCCTTATAATCCATTTCCGCATATTGCCACCTATACCACATCACTTACCTCGTCGTACCATCCTGTTAAATACAATAATAATTTGTTTAGCTAGTATAGGTGCAATTATAGAATAATTCTTTTAAAATGTAGCCTAACCTAAAAATATGGAAAATATTACCGAAACTACCACTAACTTTCCAATGGCTTTTCTTTTTGGTTTTAGGTAGTTTTCATCATCATACAGTAGTTGAAATTAGTTACAATCCCGGAAAATTTTATTTCTCCCATCTTAAAACACTCAGATGTAGGCCTAAGTAATTTTCAGAGTAAATATACAATTTGTTTGGGTAGAATGTAGAGTTCGGGCCTTGTTTACCCTACGCGGAGCGGCGTCGGACGCTTGCCATTATGTTCCCGTCTATTTTGACTGCCTTTGGATACAATAATATGTTGAGGGGGGTTCCCCCCCCCCCATGGCATATTGTCATAATCATATATACTGTATTGCCATCAGGGGGCAAATAACCGAAAAAAATCGCCGTCAAAATAGACGCAAATTTAACCACGGCGATCGACAAATGTAAACATGACGACGGCGGCGGCGGTGGCGGACCTTGCAATCATGTTCCCGTCTATTTTGAATGCCATTGGATACAATAATATGTTGAGAGCTGGCTTTTCCCCCCCCCATGACATATTGTCATCATTATATAGGCTATATTGCCAGCAGCAGGCAAATAACCAAAAAAATCAGTCAAAATAGACACAAAGTTAACCACGGCGATCGCCCTAGATGTAAACATGACGACCGTACGCCCAGAATCTAGGCTACATCCATCCCATTTGTTTTGTCGGATTTTTTTTATTTTAATACCACAAATTTTCAGTGTTTTTTTTATAAAAAAAAAAAAATCATTTGCATCAATATACAGTATAGTGTTTGTAATTGCCTAAGAGGGTGTACGAGAGCGAGGTGGAGGGACAGAGAGGGAGAGGTAGACCGAATGAGAGGTGGAAGGATGGAGTGAGGAAGTATATGAACGAAGGCGGTGCTGGTTGGGGGGAGGGGCGTCGACTGACCGGGGACAGAGGTGCATGGGGGCGGTTCGTTCGTGGCCACCCCTTTGGGGATCGCGGCGTCAGGCAATAGATAGAATTGATTAGAAATCTCGGGAAAACATATTTTCCCCATTAGGCCTATCGATCGATGTTGAGACACGCCCCCCCCCCCCCCCCCCCCCGATAGTGAATTGAAAAGACATTAGCCTAACCTAACAACCTTACCTAACCCCGCTGGTTGAGGACTAATCCCTTAGTTATTAAAAACAAAAATTGGTTGTCGATTATACGAAGGTGAAAACAAATATAAATGAAGTCTACGGTGTTTACTCTGCAATCTTCAGCTTTGATTGTACATTGATAACGGGAAAGTACCGTATTGACAACCTTGTTACGAAAATTAAATTTTAGTACCATACTTTTTTTATTACGTTTTGCCGAGGGTTAAAACAAGTTTTCTTATGATCTTTAGAGCATATAGATTCAATATTAATCTTCAAATAAAACAACAAAATTTGTGGTATTAAAATAACATTGAACCGTTTTGCCTTTGGATACAGGATGGGTTAGGGGGGGGGGGGGGGGGGGGTTTTGCCCCCCCCCCCATGCCATATTGAAATCCGCATATATTTTAACAGTAACGGGCTTAAGAGTTTCACTGCTGTCAATAGGGATTGTTTTTGTTTTTACAGTACTGTACTGTACTCTATATTATAGTGCACATAAAATGTATCTCAGGAGGTTGAAACACATTTTAATATGATCTTTGCAACATCCTTAGCCTATTCTATAATAGCCTTCAAATATTGAGAAATAATGGAATTTATCCAGTTTTACACCGGGTCGAAACGATCGATATATTATTTAGACAAATATGTTGGTTAGGTCATGTACTTCATTGTCATATATGTCCACACCGTCGGAAATTCATTATAAAAAAAAGGTATTACTGATTTTTAGCACCAACAGTTACCTCGTATATCTTTGGGAAGGATGTAGTTTCCGGGTGTACGGTTGTCATGCTGTGCGCTCGCACTTATGTTCCCGTCTATTACGACGCTATATTTTCTGCTATTTGCCCCCCTGTCATTACTGCATGAATATTAGGTTAGGTTAGGTTAGGTTGTTTGGTTAGGCTAATGTATTTTTATATCCAAAGGCATCCGCATAGTGTAAACAAGGTGGGCGGTACACCCGGTAACTACATTCTTGCCATATCTTTTTATGCCCATTAGATCCGGTAGAGCATATACATCATTGCTATATATATCATTAAGAGCAGAAATGTATTATAAGGGAGATATATAAGAAAACTAAAATACACCGGACAGTCCTTTTTACTAGTTATGCGGGGGTGTGGGGCCCGGCAGCCCCCACCCATACTACTAGGATAGATTAGGTAAGGTTGTTAGGTTAGGCTAATTAAAACAACACTATATAAAAAAAAAAAAAAATAGTAAGAAGGATTTCCGGGGCTGTGTTATTAGATAGTTGGAAAATAGGTAAATACTAATTTCTGCTCCAAATCTTTATAATACAACACTACTGTATATATGAAGGACAAAAACACACACAACCAAAAATACTGACTAAAATCGCTGTTGGTGCTAAAAGTCAGGTTTACCAAAAAAAATATAAACAGGGAACGTGAGCTGGGTTTAGACCGTCGCGCACCCATAGACAGGGAACGTGAGCTGGGTTTAGACCGTCGCAGAGACAGGTTATATTTCGGTTAGGCTAGGCTAATTTTTTTGCATTTTCCGATGGGGTTCATAAAAAAACATGGTAAAAATTGAAGAGACCCCGGACAGCCTTTTTACTAGTTAATTCGGGATGGATGTAGTTACCGGGTGTACCACTACCGACATACAACATAAATCATCTATAAATACTTATAATAAAATAAATACTTATAAATCTATAGGCCTAATACTAGGTTAGGTGGTTTGGTTAGGGTAATGTATTTTTGTATCCAAAGGCAGTCAAAATAACGGGAACATGATGGTGAGCGTCCGCGTAGTGTAAACAAGACTGGCGGTAGGCTACACCCGGTAACTACATTCTTGCCGTTAATTCTAGTTTTCTATTATTTTTCTTTGATATACAGTGTTGTTTAATACCGAGGACCGTCGCATTTTAGTATTTTCAACATTAGCCTAACCTAACCTAACCGACGGTCTAAACCCAGCTCACGTTCCCTGTTTATGGGTGCACGACGGTCTAAACCCAGCTCACATTCCCTGTTTATGGTACGCGACGGTCTAAACCCAGCTCACGTTCCCTGTTTAGTTTTCGGTTAGGTTAGGTTAAGTTAGGTTAGGCTAATGTTGAAAATACTAAAATGCGACGGTCCTCGGTATTAAACAACACTGTATATCAAAGAAAAATAAACAAAAAAACTAGAATTAACTAGTAAAAAGGCTGTCCGGGGTCTCTTCAATTTTTACCAAAAATCCCCAAAACAAGGAAAAATAATAAAAAATACTTGTAAAAATCGTTCCCGGTGTAAAACAGGATATTTACCGAAATAATTAATGGTAGGGTCAATATACAGGAGACCCAACAATATACGATAATCTTCAAGGAAACTACATCCGCCTTATTAGAAACAATTTATTAGGGAAAATAGGGACCAATAGACTCGCCATATTTTTCTCATTATAGCCCGCATGGAGGAATTTCGTTATCAACACTTGAAAAAACCCGATTTCACAGAAAAATACACAAAAAATCTGTCAAAGATGTCAAATAGTGGGGGTGGCAGCCTCCACCCAAAATACTAGGATAGGTTAGGTTAGGCTAATGTCCTTTCAAAGGGGTATAGGCTAGTCAACACCAGGATAGCCTATACCTGGTCAGAGGTAAGAAGAAGAAGAGTCCTGCTCTAGTCTCCTTGAATGCTACCCAATATACTGTAGGTAGCAAATTCCTAATGGTAGTTTTGGGTTCCTATCATCATATGCTTCATTTCTAGACCTATATACTTTTTATCCCCGGGGGAAAAAAAACAAAATCTTTAATTTAAAAAAAAAAAAAAAAATGGATTTTGTTTTGTTTTTGGTCATTAACCTAACCTAATAGCAGACATGGGCATGATTATGATTATTAATAAAAAAAAAACATAGGCCTAATCAAAGGCTGTGATTACATAATCATAATCAAAAGTTAAGCAACAGGTATAATCATAATCAAATCATAATCAAAAGTTAAGCAACAGGTATAATCATAATCAATAGTTAAGCAACAGGTATAATCATAATCAATAGTTAAGCAACAGGTATAATCAAATATGAAGCTGCAGCTTTAATCATAATCAAATCATAATCATATTTTTCTTCATAATAATTAATGATTAAAATGTGATTATTGTGATTATTTCATTGTATTTTCCATGTAGCAATTTATTTCTCCTAACTAAATTAGCCAATTTCATATATATATATGTTCCAGGTCCAAGCTTGTTTGCAAAGCATGACACTATCTAACATGTTTATGTCTGTCAGATCTGTCTTATGAAAGATTTAAATTAAGGGACTATCAATTTAAATTAACACATAAGTGAGTAATGTACTGTATAACAAAACCAATGAAACCTCTTATACAAAATGTAGGTTTTGTTTATAACAATAGTTTGTAAGTGATTTAAATACAGTGTAGTTATTTATATTACACAAATATAAAGAAGCAAAATGCAACAATTAGATGTGGTTTCCTTTAAGCTAGTGTCAATTGCAATAAAAACACTGTTGACTAATGTATAACTGAACAAAAAAATTACCTTAATAATAATCATTACTGTGTACAAATAATCACAATAAAATGTGATTATAATCATAATCTAATCATAATCAAGCAATAATATATTTTTTTTAATCATAATCAAAAATACGTAAAGCGAAATAATCATAATCAAAAATTATTCCGGATGATAATCAAAATCAAAACATAATCATTTTTTATAATCATGCACTGCCTAATAGCCCCCAAATATATTTAGGTTAGGTTAGGTTTTTTGGTTAGGTTAATGAAAACAAAAATCCCAAGAAAAAAAGAAAAAATCCCAAGATTTTTGGGTAAGAATGTAGTTACCGGGTGTACCGCCCATCTTGTTTACACTACGCGGACGCTCACCATCATGTTCCCGTCTATTTTGACTGCCTTTGGATACAAAAATGCATTACCCTAACCAAACAACCAAACCTAACCTAGTATTTTAGATTTATAAGTATTTATTTTATTAAAGCCTGTATTTATAGATGATTTAGGCTACGTTGTATGTCGGTAGTGGACCAGTGGTACACCCGGTAACTACATCCATCCCGAAATTTGTTACCTATATTGTTGCGTCTCCTGTATATTTACCAATGGTAGTTTCGGTAGGCTAGGCCTAATAAGTACCAAAAATATAGGCAAGAGTTGTTATCGGGCGTATCACCTAGGATACCTCTGACCGGGTATATCTTAGTGTTTACTAGGTTAGCCTATACCCCTTTGAAAGGACATTAGCCGGTAAATGTTTATCACCAACTAGTGACGAGCTTTTCAGGTTATTTTTTGTTGTTTTTTATTTTTTATTTGATATACAGTGTTGTTTAATACCAAGGACTGTCGCATTTTACTATTTTCCCATTATCCATCAATCTTAAGACACGGCCCCAGATAGTGGGGAGGGCTATGAAGATCAGGGAAATTGCGGGGTATAAGGCGTAAATAAAGGGGTAATAATGGAGGAACTCTGAAAATACAATATATAAAAGTAACAAAACCTGAAAATGGAAAAACCCGAGCCAAGTTTTGACCAAACCTGGCGGGTTTTGAAATTTTTCAGAGTCCAAAATCACAGTAACCTCATTTAGAAAGTTGGCTTGGGTTTTTTTGTTTTTCAACGTGGATAAAGCCAGTAAGAATGTGGTTAACATTAGCTTAGCTTAGCCTAGCCTAGCCTAACCTAGTACCCCCGCTTAATCCATGAAATCCGAGCCAAGTTTTGTCATTAACCTAACCTAACCTAGTATTATGGGTGGGGGCTGCTGCCCCCACACCCCAGCTAAATCCCTTAAATCCGAGCCAACTTTTGCCAACAAAAAATGAGCCAACTTTCGAAATGAGGTTACTGTGATTTTGAACTCTGAAAAATTTAAAAACCCGAGCCAAGTTTCGTCAAAAGTTGGCTCGGGTGTTTCCAATTTCAGGTTTTGTTACTTTTAAACATTGTATTTTCAGAGTTCTTCCAGTTATACTGATGTTTTGGACCGACAGTTAGCCCATCGATCTTTTTAGGCCTAATAGGTCCGGTAGAGCATATAAATCATTGCTATATATGTCATTAACCCGGGAACTGCAGGGAGACTCTTAAGAGTTCCCCCGGCGGACTGCGGGAAGACTCTTAAGAGTAAGGGGGAGAAAAAATCCATTTAAAACACCCCCCCCCCCCCCCCCCAAAAAAAAAAAAAAAAAAATTGCCCATGGGCCATGCCAAATATCACTCCTCCACCTTCCTTCCTTCAGTTATCACCTATTTTCCCTGTTATTCCCTTATTCTGTGGTCTATTTTCGTGCTAACATTAGCGAGTTGGTAGCAGGGCGTTGTCATCACCGTTACCAAGCGTGGGAAAGAGCGAGAGAGAGACTATTGCGTAACAGTGTCTCTCCAGACAAGGGGAGGTGAGGAGGTGAGGAGGGTTGCCTCAGCCATACATTATGTAACTCCCGGCCTGTATCGCCGATTTTGACCATCTAAACGCTGTTTCCACTTGTTTTATTGATGTAACAGGTTAATACCTTTATAATCAACCTATAATAGGCACATATGGATAAGTATTAATGCTATTTATGGTAAAATAACAATGTTAGTGATGGGAACAGCTCAAATATGCCAGCACAGGAGTGTGGTGTCTCATACCCCCCATGCGCACTTCTTAGGTTAAGAGCTGAAATGTAATATAAGGGAGAAAACAAAAAAACGCTAAAATACATATATACTGTAGCCTAAAACAATTAGTTTTTCAGCAAGTACCCAACCAGCGGGGGTGGCAGCCCCCACCCATATACAGTACTAGGTTAGGTTAGATTAGATTAATAGCACATAAAAAAATAAAAATAAAAAGTAACCCAACCAGCGGGGCAGCAGCCCCCACCCATATACTAGGTTAGGTAAGGTTGTTAGGTTAGGCTAATAGCCTAGCACATTATTTAAAAAAAAAAAAAAAAAAAAAAAAAAAAAAAAAAAAAAAAAAAAAAAAACCTAGGCCTAACCCAACCAGCGGGGGTGTTAGTCCCCACCCATAATACTAGGATAGGTTAGGTAAGGTTGCTAGGTTAGGCTAATGTCTTCCCAAAGTTGACCATTTGTATAACATAAGATATTAGGCTACCCACTCCACGGTCTCCCCCCCGTGAAATCCAAGCCAGCTTTCGTCAAAAGTTGGCTCGGGTGTTCACAAAATTTGGTTTTATGGGTTTGCAATTTGGAAAAACCCGAGCCAAGTTTTGATACAAAACGCTATATAGGCCTAGGCCTAGTTGTATTTTTACGCTTTTAACCCCTCATTTTCCCTGAACTTCATAGCCTTCCCCACTAGTGGGGTTTTTTTTTTTTAGATTGTTGGATAATGGGTAAATACTAATTTCAGCTCCTCTTTAGTATAAAACAACACTAGGCCTATATCTGAGGGAAAAATTATAAAAACCAAAATAGAACTTACTAAAATCGCTGTCGGTCCAAAAAGTCAGGTTTACCGTTCTTCCAAAATTACCCCGTTTACCCCGCAATATCCCTGATCTTCATAGCCCTCCCCACTATCGGGGGCCGTGTCTTAAGATTGATGGATAGTCCTAATGGGAAAATATTTAAATGCGAGTCCTTGGTATTAAACAACACTGAATATCAAAGAAAAAACCATCTTCAGACTGACCCGGTAAATAAAAATACCAAACCACAACAAATTACCTGAAAAACTCTTAGCACATACAACCACGACCTCCATCTTCAAACTGAGCCGGCCTGGGCCGGCGAGGGGCGTGGCGTGACGACTGAAAGACTGTGTGATTGGTTGATAATTTGATGGAAGGCTGTGATTGGTTCCAAGAGTGACGAGAAGCATTGTGATTGGTTCATGCTATGGTTCAAGATTCATAAAAAGACCGCTAGGTGTAGTGACGTTCGACTGAAAGCTTGAGGGTAAGAGCTCCCGAACGACAGCCATTGTGTACTATTGCGCCGCGGCCATCGACAGGGAGGTATTTTTTACAGTTTCTCGCATTTCACTTAGGCTATAACGAATTTGCGACGGTAAGTACATATACACCAACATAGTATCGTTCATGAAAGTGATAGGCTAACACACTAATAATCATCGATGTTTTCGGTTTCCACGCATCCAACACCAAGCTACACCCTTTTCTGGTGTACGAAACACTAAAAAAGCAATGGGGACACTTTAATAATGATAATATTTGACGAAATATAAAGACAACTCGGTTGCGTTCGTGGAAGTAGCGTCGCTTTGTTTACTTTACGCTCGGAGTGACTTCCTGGTCCCGCCGCCTGGCGGTCGACTTCAAATGGCTAAGCTTGTTGGGTCAATTTTTTGTATAAAAACTTGCGTTATAGGGCGTGGGATACAGGACAGGGTTGAGAGGGGGCTCTGCCCCCCCCCCTCACCCCCCTGTGAATTATAATAATCGTAATCTATGTGGCCAGCAGGGGGGCAAGTAAAACAGCTGGCTGTAGTAACCTTGAGCGTCCTGGATAAACAAACCGCGACGATCCGAAGCGACGACGGACTCCCCCCCCCCGATTTTAGGCCCAAACGCCCCGTTTTATTCTCGTCGTAAACCACATTTAAAAAGTTAGGTACGATTTTAGTTACTGGACACCTATTTGACAGGTACCACCGAGGATTTAATACATATTTTTTTTCGGTTTCCACGCATCCAACACCAAGCTACACCTTTTTCTGGTCCGGTAATAGTATTGAAAACGATATAGGCCTAATAACTTTTTAAATGTGGTTTTTGACGAGAATAAAACGGCGCATTTGGGCCGAAAATTGGCGGCGGGGGGAGTCCGTCGTCGGCACGGTCATCGCAGTTTGTTTACCCAGGACGCTCGAGGTTACTACGGCCAGCTGTTTTACTTGCCCCTGCTGGCCACATATATGACGATTATTATAATTCACGGGGGGGTGAGGGGAGGCAGAGCCCCCCCCCTCAACCATGTCCTGTATCCCACAGCCTATAACGCAAGTCTTTATCAAAAAATGGACCCAACAACTGGTTATATAAGCTTAGCCATTTGAAGTCGACCGCCAAGGCGGCGGGACCGGGAAGTCACTCCGAGCGTAAAGTAAACAAAGCGACGCTACTTCCACGAACGCAACCGAGTTGTCTTTATATTTCGTCTCATATTATCATTATTAAAGTGTCCCCATTGCTTTTTTAGTGTTTCGTACACCAGAAAAGGGTGCAGCTTGGTGTTGGATGCGTGGAAACCGAAAAATAATATGTATTAAATCGTTGGTGGTACCTGTCAAATAGGTGTCCAGTAACTAAAATCGTACCAAAAGTTATTAGGCCTATATAGTTTTCAATACTAGCCTATTACCGGACCAGAAAAAGGTGTAGCTAGGTGTTGGATGCGTGGAAACCGAAAACAAATAGCCTATGTATTAAATCCTCGGTGGTACCTGTCAAATAGGTGTCCAGTAACTAAAATCGTACCCAAAATATATTGTAACATTAGGCTATACAGGATTAGCCTAGCCTAGATTACCATAGTTTCTTCTAGGCCTAGTTTTTGGCTGAAGACATTTAGGCTAGGCTAATTCCATTCAGACACTTTCTTAATCATTCAGGATGAATGCGCCCTAATATAGCAGAATTATGCCCGCAGCGTAAGTGTTAAGAGGCGAGGAGTGTTACTGTCCCTATTACTCAGTTTCAGTTTCAGTTTCTATGCTAGTACCTTCAATAATTGTATCAATGTCATAGCCTAGGCCTAACTGTAAATACAATGTTACTAGGCTAGGCTATTGGCCTATTGTCCACAACTTCCCTTACAAAAATAGCCGAGAACTACCATTATGCACTTATCATCACAAAATATGTCATATGGAACTTACCAACAATTAACAGGCACCGTACATGAGGCCCAAGAGGTGGGAGAGACCGGACCAGATCACACAAACACACACCTCCACAACAATGGCTGCCGCTCAGCGTGGCCAGGTGGATTTGGCCAAAATATCGTACCAAATATATCAATATTATCGTACAAAGTTTTCATTATACAATATCATGAATTTCACGTATATAGACCTATTTCTACAACTAGTTATCAAAGCTTAAATGAAAAACACAATCACAGTTATTTCTATTCTAAATTTTGAATGGTAGTGACACAAAATAATATTTGCGCGCTAATACCAGTAGCATATTTTCTGTACAAGTTTATTAATATCAAATATGCTGAGGGAGTAAACTCTAGGATTAGCCAACATAATGTACCATAAAGGGGGGCAAATAGGCCTAGTCACAATATTGGAGGGATAGTCGTCTCAATTCATAGGAATTTTTCATATACAGTAGAGTGTAGCTTACTTATTGTAGAGATAGTCTATACAAGTTGGTATGTATGTATGTAGGTGTGTCCTTTGTCTAATATATGTATGCATAGCCTACAGGTGTTATGACTGTGTATATAAATTGTTGTGGAAATCGATGCTTATGTTGGTTTCAACCTAAATAGGTACCGATAATGGAGAGAGATGCCATTTTTTTATATTTGTTTTACCATTTGTTCAACAATGTTCAAATTATTGTATATCTGCACTGAATTATTGTACAAATTCCTGAGTTATCGCATTATTGTACACCTGGTATTGTACATTGTACAAATGGTCAAATTATTGTATTTGTACGATAATTATCGTACGACTGGCAGCCGCTGATGAACTGCGGCAACTGCCGTCAGACGGACGGCAGATTTTCCCAATTTTAATTTCACATCCTACTAGATATGAACTAAACAATGGTAGTATATGTCTTGATAATACCTAATGATATTATATTTAATATAAATTATGATCAATTATTTATCAAGCAATCCCAAGACAGAATACGGTAATTTAGTCCCCCAACACCAATGGTGAAATATCTCAGGAACGGGAACTGTATAGTCTATATTTTGTTTCCAGCTGATGGTAAAATGCCATATATTTATCTTAATTACTCGCCTATTACGAAGATTTTGTGGCGAAATGTGTTGCTGTGTGTCTATACTTTAGTGTACAGTTTTTGGTACAACTGTGCATTCACATTTTGACAACATAGCCTACTCGTAATTGGTCCAGACTCCATTAGGTAGGCTATATTAGCCGTTATAAAGCCATACATGAATGATATGGATTGAAAAGTACATCAACAACAATATATCCTATGGATTTACTGTGTGTACAAAAGTTCGCTCCCCCAACCTGCCTGTGTGAGTCCGAATCAACTGGGGGTCGAAAAACGAAGCATTTATTGGGTTCTTTCAGATGTTTCGTATTCGACCCCCAGGTGTTTCGGATGTAGCCTACACAGTGACTATTTAGGGAACGAACTGTTGTTGTTGATAGAAGGGACTGAGTGGCCACACGCAAGTGACTGGCGTGAGGATTGCATAAACTGAAAAACAAAATATATATTACAACAAACAACTATAAGTCTATTCGCGGTAAGTAAGCGAGAAATCATGACCTCTAACCTCTGTAACTCAAAGACTAGAGAAATCATTATCAAGCTAATATATCTACCACTTGGGAAGAGTCAGTCAAGGAATAGATGTGGAAATTTACAGCCAATCTCCTCTAGCTTTTTTGAGTTACAGAGGATAGAGGTCATGATTTCTCGTCTACCTACAGCGAATAGACTATAGTAGGCTAATAATGATGGTTAGGTAGGCCTATGCTTGTAACCGTTAGGCTACAATTGCGGTGTTATGTTGGCCTATCCAATGACCGTAGGCTAAACAAAAATAAGAAATATAAAATAAAATAAACATATTTATAATAGTGCAATACATGAACTTGAGACAAAATATAATGTGCATACAGTTATATATATAGTTTTGAATGCGAGGTTTTGAGTTTGCCCTTTTGTGTTGATGTTTGAAGTGGGTAAGATCATATATGCTCATTGATATAAAGAATTAACCTGCCACGGTGATTAACCCCTTCTGTACAGGCGACGTCTCTGAAAATATCTGTTAGCTCTATTTAGACAATTTTGTGCAGTTTGGGAAGGATCTGTGGTAGCCTACTAAAGGGTTGAGTTCGAAGCCTGTTACTTGCTGGAGGCTCTTTTTAAACTGAATAAAATCGTCTAATAGTAGCCATGATAGTTAAAAGGACGGCACCGGTACTGAAAGGGTTAAAGGAATAGAGGTGTCAATATTTTGTGAAATAATACGCATTCGGCAGTCCAAATTTAGTCTACACCTTTTTCCGTCTTGAATACACGAGTCGGTGAATAGGCTACAGCGAAGTGTTGTTGATGTGATTATTGTTATTATTCTTGTTTGCGTCGTGGATCACAATTTTTCACGAGTTACTGCTGTCGTTCTTATTATTTGTGATCTTATTTTTGATGGAAGACAAAAACTCATACCTTATTTTATATAATATAGGCTGACCGAAAAATAAGACTCTTGGGATAATGTTTATGTCTGTATGTTTCCTTAATATTGAACATAAATAGTACAAAGTATATTTTATTCGGAAAGGACAAACTATGATCTTAATAGATCATAACATCATATTCGGTAAAATTCTAGTTTCACGTACACAGCGACAAAAGGGAGGCGCCGTTGTAAAGGCATAGCTTCCCGACCAACTATGAAGATCAGGGAAATTGCTGGGTAAAAGACGTAATATAATGATAATAAACTACATTAACGACATTAGCCTAACCTAACCTAGTATTATGTAATAGCTATGGTGCCGCATATGGGGAGATTTTTTTTTTTTTTTTTTACAGTAGGTATAATTCCTTATAATGCATTTCCGCCGCTTTGGACATATATAGGAATTAAGTATGATATATGACAACTCTAAAGTAGCCATATAAATTTATGAGTATGCTGTGAAAGCGAAACTAGAATTAAACCTCATATTCTGCCAACTATAGAGATTAATTTTATTGTAGTCCAATATAACTTCATTTCCCCATCTTACCTTTCCTTCCCTCCTTTTTTCCCTGACTATCATTTCAATCCTCCCACAAAGCTCTCCGTCCTTTTCCTTTCTCTCTCAGACTATCAATCACTTCATTCCTTTTTATCCTTCCTCGTTTTGCTGTTCCTCCTTACTTCTACTATAATTTCTTTACTCCCTCTAATAACACTCTTCTCCTTCCTCTTCCTCCTCCTTCCTCCCTTGTCAACGCCCGAGGCCCGTTATTAGTGAGCGTGAGTGACTGAGCGAGCAAGAGTTGTTATAATTTGAATTTCGAAATAGCACACTTTTTAAAACACGCGAGCTTTGTTGCGTTGATGATTGAGCCAAGGTGTTGACAGAGTACATGTGTGTGTGTATGTATATATGTCTGTGTGCATGTATTTGTGTATTATGTGTGTCAATACTGTGTAGCCTACTGTTTTATGTAGGCCTATGTGTGTATTCATTCTGTAGATACAGTACTGGGTATATCCGACGAGTTTGTAATTTGTATATTTACTGTAATTCAATGTATTTTGCTCTGGTTTGTTATCTCCTTATATTGAAATTTGAGTGTGTAACCTACATATTAGCAAACACCTATGCCTAGTGGTATGTAGCCTATATGATCATGCATATCTACATGTGTTGGCAAATGTGCATGTGCGTGATTATGTGTGTTTGTTTATGTGTGTATCTGCGTGTCAGTACGTACGTATCTTATAGCCTACATACAGTAGGCCTACAGTTGTTTACAGATGAAGCCGACACATATGCTGGGGAGAGATGGCATTATTATCCACCAAAGGACCACCATCAAAGGTTATTCAACAGTATAATGATTGGATGACTACCCATTGCTTGCAACATTAATTCAACTGGATAAGCTCTTCCTTTCATTTACGAGCTATGAATAAATCTGCAAATTCATTATATTCAGCCACACCTTCAAAACTTGTGTAACTGCTTCGTCTGTGTCTACATGCCTGCTTTAAAATATACATGTGGGCGTATGTGCTTGTGTGAGTGTGTGTGTCTGCGTGTGTATGTACTTGTATGCGAGTTGTTGAACCAGAGCACTTACAATAGTTAACACACGGCATTTTAACTCTGTTGTTATTAATCATTGTGTAAACCTTTCAAAACACTCGTCAGCCTGTGTGTGTGTGTGTGTCGTTGTCATGTCTGGATATTTGTGCAGTGTAAGTGTGCATATGTTCATGTGTAGACATATGAGTGTTTCTATAAAGTGTGTGTGTCCATGTGTAGGCTACGTCTACAAATATACGGGCTTTTGTGCAGAGTTGATGTTTTTATGTGTGTGTGTGTGTGTGTGTGTGTGTGTGTGATCTTGGAACCATGAGGTCTATGGTTATATTTCAAGGTGTTCATTATCTTATTTAATTCTTTGTGTGCTGTCTGTAGTTATTATATCCTTTCCCTTCTAATTGCGTCTATGTGCATGTATATATAGCCTAGTATGGCTTTGAAGTTTGAAGGTACTGTATATATGTACAGTTGCCCACATAAGTCCTGTTCCTCGTCGTGATCTCATAGTTGATATTAAAATAGTATGAGTGAATAGCAAGTGTGGCTTCTATTAACTATCAGTTGACTAAACAGATGAGTTAACCACCGCACAAGAAACTACACTCGTAATTAAATCACGCTCATTACATTTCTACGAATGAGATCACGGAGAGGAACAGAACTTACGTGGGCAACTGTACATCTAGTTTAATATTCGCTTGGTTGTTCATTGATGTACCGGTAAGCTTATGTGTACAACCTGCGTTTGACATTTACGAGCGCTCTCACTATAATGATGTTGCACCGCACTGCATGAGTTCGGGGCGTGTTGCAATGGTTAGTCCAGCTCAGAACACTTGTAATAACCTTTGATTGTGCATGTGTGTGTGTGTGTGTGTGTGTGTGTGTGAGTGAGAGAGAGAGAAAGATAAATGTGCTTGATGATAGAGAGTGACAGATAAGAGTTTGTGCTTGATAGAAATTCGTGTTTTTTAATTGTGAGTTCATTGAGAGAGAGAGAGAGCACGTGAGTGAGTGAGAGTGAGTTAATGCTTAATATATATTCGTGTGTTTTTAAATTGTGAGTTCACATCTTTTGTTGTATGCAACTTCATTCCACTTTGAATATTAACTTGTGTTCGTGTACCTGTGAGTGAATAAACTGTTTGTATGCATATGTGTTTGCCCAGGATTGTTTTCATAAATTCCTAATATAGATATGTTCAATGTTTTATTCTGGATAAAACTAAGCGATTTTACTCAAAGGAACTGGGAATCAAATGGGTACAAATCAGTCTTAAGTTAACTCTTATTCCTATGGATCCTTCTTAAGCTTAATTATTTCGCTTACATTATTACCCAGAATGAAAGGAAGAGAGGCGTCATCTTGCTGAAAAGGTTAACCCATTCAGTACCAGTGACGTACAGTTGCCACTCTCCTTCAGTCTCTAACCTCTACTCTCGCACTCGACAGGTACAGATCGACCGCTCGACCTTGGAGGAGTACCTCAAGATCGAGCGGGAGATCTCCGAAACCGAGTCCAACAACCCAATCCAACCCCTGGAGCTGAAGACCGACCAGTTCCTGAGACTGACCCAGGAGATCGATGAGATGGAGGCTAATCTCAATGAGCTGCAGACTCAGACGTGGGTAGTCTTGAACATGTTAACCCTTATAGTACTTGATCAAGCATTTTCTCTTTATTCTGGCTATGATTAGACGATTTTATGTAGCTAATGAAGGATGTCTAGCAAACTCGATCTCAGTTAACCCTCTGACGCCCAGAGGTTATTCTTACACTGTATGAAATCGTTTAATGATAGCCAAAAGAACATTAAATACAAGTCATCATATACTCAATGAGTTTTATGTATTCTGGTTAACATTAGAATATTTTATGCAGCTTAGGATAAACTTACAACTATACTAATTATATATATATATATATATATATATATATATATATATATATATATTACCCTCAGCTGAAAAGAAACAAACTTATAATAAGCTATTACCACCATATGCAGTACAGGTCTTTGTTTAATTATGTTGCCTTATATGTAATTATCTCTTCAGTACGTTTCCATTTCCTTATAAATTGAGAAGTATTATATGTACTATCAAAAACATCGGTCAGATGTGAGTTTTGTTCCCAACTTAGTTATATATATATATATATATATATATATATATATATATATATATATATATATATATATATATATATATATATATATATATATATATATATTATATATAATTTATTTATTTATTTGAATATCAGTGGTGCTTATTCATGCTTAAAACTCATACTTATTATTATATTTCCAGTGTTTACATCTAACAGCCATTAATACTCTGTGTAAAATATTTATAGTTTTAGAATCTCCCCGCTATGTATATTTATTATTTATTTTTGTTTAACCTTACTTACTTTTACTTAACTTTCTTTTGTTTTTGTTTACTTATCCATATTTCTTTACCTTCACCACTTCTCTTAACCTTATTTACTTTAACTCAACTATATTTTATTTTCGTTTACTGATCTATATTTCTTCACCTTCATTACTTCACAATCTGTAATACGCTTTCCAGCGCCCAATTTACCCATACCATAAGTATCTTTCCCTGTAGTTTGTCTCTCTAGTTTTTAAGGGGGGATGGTTATTTTTTGGTCGATTTGTTCATGTATTTATTAGTTTCTAGTTTTCTCCCTAGACCTCCATAGAAAAAAAAAAAAAAAAAAAAAAAAAAAAAATCAAGATAGCCTATGTTTTGTAAATTTCCCGGCCCTCCTAAATTACAGGCTCGCTATTGCTCGCCAGGAAAAATTTGACACCTAAATCACACGAAAAGTCTTAATATTGACAACAAAAGGGGAAAGGTCTAAAAATCGCCAAACTAATGGACCGAACGTCTTAAAATATGAAAAATAAAGGGGCTAAGCATGAGGGAGAAGGGTATCCATAAAAAACGACCATCTCCCCTAAACTCTATATTTAGTTCTCGTGGAATTCGAGCAGGCAAGAGCAAAAGAGAAAAAATCGCGTCCGTTCCCAGAAATTGACTTGAATGTTTAAATACCATTTCCGATTGTCAGTGTAGACTGACTCTCTCTCTCTCTCTCACACACACACACACCCACACACTCACTCACTCTCTCACTCACTCTCTCTTACACACACACACACACACACCCATACTCTCTCTTCCCCTCTCTCTAGTGTAGACTCTCGCTCTCTCTCCTCTCCCTATCTCTCTGTGTCACTCACTCTCTCGCTCTCTTTCCCTCTCTCTGGTGTAGACTCTCGCTCTCTCTACCTTTCTACCCCCCCCCCCGCTCTCTCTCTCTCTCTTTCCCTACCTCCTCTCTCTCCCTCTCTCTCACACTCACACTCTCTCTCTCTCTTTCTCTCTCCACTGTTAACCGTCTCAGTACAACGCCTTCTCCTTTCTATTCTGGCTATAGCTGTCCTAGAGCCTACCACGCCCCCATCTAAATGCAATTACTTTACCATGTTATTATCAAGATATCATAATTCTGTAAGTTGCAAAATTATATGAAGACATTATTAGCTCACTTTGGACATGCTGAAAACTATTTGACATGGAAGAGTCCATTACAGTGATACGGGGGAGAACACTATATAAAACCTTCACTACCCTCTTAAACTCTCTCCAGATATATTAAACCAATATTATTCAATCAAAATTTGCAATTTCGTATTACTTTCAACGAGTTAATGAAACAAAATGCACTTAAGGGGAGTATTAGTTTGTTCCCTAGTCCTCCATCAAGCTTATAATTACACTCCCTATTCCCCCCTTCAAGATACATTTGTACATTTTTTTATATATACAAATTTCCCGGCCAAAGGCCACTTCCTCCTAATATTACAGGCTCGCTATCGCTTGCCAGTAATATATCGACACCTAAATTGCACGAAAGGTCTGAATATTGACACAGACATGGGGCAAATGGTTTTAAAATCGTCAAACTAATAGGGCGAACGTCTTCAAATCTCAAAAGCAATGGGGCAAAACATGAGGGAGAAAGGGGTCAAGAAAAATCCATCAAGTGGAAATCTCCCATTAACTCATTTGAAAGAATATTTTCCGCCGAGCTGATATTAGATTTCGTTCCAAGAAGTTCAATGACGTCCCTTTTAGTCAAATTAATTGGTTTATAATGTATATTTACAGACCGAGCAGCCTCATTAAGTGCACTTGAGCGTTTTATCGACAATATTAACCCATTCAGTACCTGTGATGTTTTTTTGTATCATACTGAGGCAACTATTAAACGATACTATTCAGCTTAAGAAGGAAATCTACCCATTAAAAGGCTACACACTATCTCAATTAATCCTTTTAGCTACCATATATCCTTCCTAAACTTCATAATTTTTTCTAATGTAGCCTAGCTGAAATTCAATAAATAATGTCGCCAGTACAGAAGTGGTTAATTTGATGTAACATACCCTGCCCTTGGTCATGTACCCAACCACAACCACCCATATGCCGCTCACATCCACCCACAACCACAACCACCTACACGCCACCCACAACCACAACCACCCCACACGCCACTCACAACCACAGCTTACCCGAGACCCTACTAGTCCGGGGATCATTTGTAGAGTTCTGTTTTTGCAGTGTTCCCTATTTACACAATCATATATATACACTGTACACATATTTCAGTTAGTTGTATAGCCATTCTCACTTTCATTATTCTTTGGCAATATTTGCATTTCCATACATGCTTATTCAATCTGTCTCTTTCTTTTAAGTCATCACAATCTTCTACGATGACCTACGAGTAGGCTACGACCCAAGGCAGATAGAGACCTTTGTGATGTCCTCTCTAGGGTCAATTTGTGTATTTGTCTGTTTGCCGTGTACATGTGTGCCTGTATGTACGCCTCCACAGTGAGTCAATTGGGGAAAGGACGGTGGACTCTGCCGAGACCAAGAAATTCTTCATAGAGAATGGTATACAGGAGGACCCGTTCACGTCCGAGCAGCAGAAGTACCTGGACACCACCAACAAGAAGGTATCGGGGGAGGCTAACACTCAAGGAAAAGGCCCGACCCGATCACTTGAAGCTTAACCTTATTATTGCTTGGACTGAAAATGGCCGCTTTTGAGCAAGAATACTTAACAAATCCGTTCGCTTGGACATATCTATATTGAAAACAGATCCTGAAAACACTATGGTGATGACAAATCTTAATCATTGTGGACAACGTTTCTACTATTTTGATTCTCTGGCATAAGAAAGGGAAATGCTCTCCACATAATAAATTATTTGCCCTCAGTATGATGTTTGCATCACTGATCACCCATTTGTCTATTCAGAATTTAGTTTGAATATTAAAGAATTTTGATAATTGGCAGTTCATGGATTAGACGTTAACAGAATCAAGGCCGTTTACAAGTATGGTCAAAACAATATTCTTGCTTCATTTTCCTTCCCGGTCTTTCCACAAATGTTCCTCTACGTGTGTTTGACTTCACGAATTTTTGGTGCCGGTATTGTGCCTGACTAGAGTTGTAAAAGCTTATCCCTCAATACCTTCACCTGACTAGACCTGACCTTGATTTGTGCTTGAGCCGCTCCATCTGTGCTACCCTGTCTGATAAACAAACCTCTGGAGAACGAGGTATTGGTGTGCAGTTGTGTTAGTGTAACTAAACACTGTTAATGTGACTTTAAAGCCAATTTGGTGTGACTGAAGCCGTGTTGGTGTGAATAAATCAGTGTTGGTGTAAATAAAGCTGTGTTGGTGTGAATAAATCAGTGTTGGTGTGAATAAAGCCGTGTTGGTGTAAATAAAGCCTGGTTGGTGTGAATAAAGCCGCATTGGTGTGAATAAAGCCCTATCTGCACTTGTTTTAGAAGTTATGGGTTGGTATGGTCGGTGCTTCATATCCTTAAACCAAGGCACATGCATTTATCTATCTTATATTGTAGCTTCTTATAATTTTACTTCCTTTTTGTTTATGCTCCATGCTGCATATATTTACACCAAGATTCGGTTATTTATTTAGCTTCTTCTTTTCATTGTGTTCATGTCTATTAATTGTATGTGTCTATTTATTAAACTTATGTTATTATCTTGTTTTATAATCCACACTCAATTTTGTTCCGAGTTTCCTTTGGTGTAATGAGTTTAAACCCGGGCCGAGCTTTGACTAAACTCGTGTGTCCTCCCTTGTTGCAGGACAAGCAAACTTTAGCTTTGATCCTCTTCTAACGTGATAGTCCCAAGCTGTTAAACCTTTCAGTATTCTGGCTGTTACTAGATGATTGTATTCAGTTTAGGAAGGACCTCTTGCAATAAAAAAGGCTACTAACTATCGCAATAAACCTGCATCTTAGCTACTACACATCCTTCCTAATAGGCTAAAAATCGTCTAAGTATAGCTAGAATAAAATCATCTAATTGTTGCCAGAATATGATGAAAAGGACGTCCCTGGTACTGAATGGGTTAATCCTTGGACCTCAGGCACAAGGACTTTTAATTTCCTTTCACACCATTAAACCATTAACTCCTGCACATCTGAGCTACCCACCGTTCGCAGTAGTCAATAGTCGTTTTCGCCACTTTAAACTCATCAATCTGTATATATTTAAACCAATAATACTCTTCACTAACCACCAACTCTCCACCTCTGACCAAACCCATAATTTTACACACCACTTAAAGTTCAGCAGTCTGTAGGCTATATTCCTAATGAACCACATAAATTCCCCCGCTGCACCCAATAAAGTGAATCCTGCAGCTGGAAGTCATAAGGGGGCATCACACAAGACCTGGTGATGGGCTGGTCTATCAGAGTGAGAACTGAGCGATCTCTGCCATACCCATAGCTTACTCTGACTTTTCCTTTTACTTTTATATTTTCTAGATCTCAAGTGACGGCGTCTCTTCCGTGGATTGACCTCCCAGTCTACCTAGATTGGAAGCCAAAGCATCACATTTTTCCTTTGCCCCTCAACTTTCTCTTCATAATTGCTGAGGGGCACAGGGCCCTGGGTGGGGCTTTGGTTTCCTGGGCGTTTCCGCACCCTCCTCAGCTCCCCGCCATGGAGTGGCTTCGGTCACCCAGGCTTTATTGTGGTCGGCAGTGAGGGTTCTGTGGGGGCACTCGGTTATGGCCTTGGCCTGCTCGGGGCCTTGGGGCTGTTCGGCCAGGCAGCTTGGGGAACAACAACAACAACACAAGACCTATTATTGTCAATTTTTAATGGGCAACAATTCTCTGACAACATTTCTGAGATCTTTTTTACTGTTTTCCGAAACTAGAGTGAGAACAAATTTAATTAAGTGACAGAATTATTCAACTATACCCTGTTTCAAGTAGATAGACCGGAAATCGTGAACCCTAACCTCTGTTACTCAAAAAGGGCTAGAGCAAATAAGCCGATCGAATATCTCCATGCGTATTCCCTGGCTGACTCTTCTGAAATGGTAGAACTATTTGCTCAAGTACTCAAGTACCCCCAGGAAAGTTTGGAAAGTTTTCCTTAGTTAGCCTTAAGTTCCTGAGGTTTTCTATGGACCGTGCACTGAAAGAAAACTATTTTTAGAAAGCTAACTTAGCTATTATTTTATATATTTGAATAAATAATTGCACTAGATAGTAACTGGCAACCGTGAGCCTGAGAAGGTTAAGGGGAGGTATAATTTTTTTCTGGACCCCCTTCTCCCTAATTTTTAGCCCCATTAGTTATGAGATTGTAAGATGTTTGCCACGTTAGTTTAGCGAATTTGAAAGCTTTTACCTCATTTCTTTGTCAATATTAAGACCTTATGTGCCATTTAGGTGTCGATTTTTTCCCTGTAATTTAATAGAAATCGGCCTTCGGCCGGAACATTTTTCTACCGAAAAACTTACAAATTTATATCGAAGGGGGGTTTTGGGTGTGATTTTTCTAAGCTTGATAAGAGGTCTAGGACGCAAACTAAAAACATGTAGGCTAGATAATAATGAAAAAAAGGCCAATAAAAATAAGACAACCCCCCTTAATGTTCAAGAGTTTTGTCCTACTTTCTTGGAATAGAGTATAGTTGACCTCACTAACTGCCTGACCATTGTTCAGGATGAATTAAAGTTTCTATAGGGGAAAAGCGTTCGTGTGACACCTATTTTATGCATGGGATGGGGGGCTGGTTGTTTTTTCTGGAATCCCTTCTCCCTCATGTTTAATCCCATTAGTTTTGAGAGTTTAAGACGTTCGTTCCATTAGTATAGTGATTTTAAGACCTTTCGACCCATTTCTTTGTCAATATTAGGCTCTTTCGTGTCATTTAGGTGTCGATTTTTTTCCTGGCGAGCGATAGCGAGCCTGTAATTTTAGGAAGAACCTGCCTTTGGCCGGGACAATTTTCTACCGAAAAATTTACAAATTTATCTCAAAGGGGGGTCTAGGGAGTGTTTTTTTTTAAGCTTGATGGAGGTCTAGGGAGGAAACTAAAAAAATATAAATAAATACATACATAGACCAAAAATATCCCCTACCCCATTAAGAGAGAGAGGGGAAGGGGAGGGAGAGTTGAATCGGAGCTGCCTGGGGTATGTCTAGTGAACACAAGATCTATATACAAGTGTACCGATATATAGCTATTGAGTGAAAATAACTCCCAGCACCGACCGACCGACACCCCCCCCCCCCCCCCCCCCCGACCTGGTAAACAAGCATATCATACACTATATAACTTTCTAGCACAGGACACTTCATAGCTTTCTAGCACAGGACACTTCATAGCTTTCATGGATGTATAGGCCTACTTGGTTATAACTCTTCATCACTGGCACCACACAACACTCTCTCTCTCACACTCACACACACACACACTCTCTAGCTCCACTCACACACACACACACTCTATCTCGCACTCACAAACACATTCATACAAACATACAGTATATATGACTTTCTAGCACAGGTCACTTCACAGCTGTCATGGATACAAACTTGGTTATAACTCTCCATCACTGGCACTACACCCACACACACACACACACCCACACACACACCCACACCCACACACTCACACTCGCGCGCTCTCTCTCTCTCTCTCTCTAACACACACACAGAGAGCTTGGGAGAGATACAAAAGTCTCTCTCAATTTATCTATCTATCTATTTATCTCTCTCTCTCTCTCTCTCTCTCTCTCTCTCTCTCTCTCTCTCTCTCTCTCTCTCTCTCTCTCTCTCTATCTCAGCACACCCAACCATCATTCTTACTTCCAGCGCCACATTTTCTAACTCCAACAATATTTTCCTCACTCCAGTGTACACTTTTTCTCTCTCACACGGACTCAAACCAGTGTCACACGAGCGCTTTTTCCGGCAATTTTCGATTAGCAAGTTTTTTCTCGTGATATTTTGAGTAATTTCCTCATTGGCATCGGAAACTAGACTGAAGATAGATTACTCTTCGATGCTGATTTCTGATAACAGATTTTTAAGGGGAGAGGAGTCGTTTTTCTGGTCCCCTTTCTCCCTCGTGTTTAGCCCCATTTCTTTTGAGATTATAAGAAGTTTGGTCCATTAGTTTGGCGATTTTAACACCTTTCGCCCCATTTAGTTGTCAATTTTTAGACCTTTCGTGCCATTTAGGTGTCAATGTTTTCCTGGCGAGCAATAGCGAGCCTGAAATTTTAAAAGGAACCGGCCTTCGGCCGGGAGATTTTTCTACCGAGAAATGTACAGCTTTATTGTCTAGGGGATGTTTTTTGAAGCTTGATGGAGGTCTGGGGAGGAAAGAAAGATAAAAATAAAAAGATTAATAAATTAGCAAATAAATAGCCCATCCCCCCCTTACCTCACACTACCTTCCTACTCCGCCCCACACTCCTCAACCACACCAACCACACCTCACGCAGCTCTCACTCCCCTGTTACTCAGCTCTCAATTGCCCGTTATTCAGATCTTACTCACCCTAAACTCACCCAGAGAGAAGGAGAAGGCCGACTTTGACTACCTAGAGGCCTCACACTTCACCGTTTACCCCACACTTCTCAAACACCTCTCACTCACCCCTTACTCACCCGCCACCCCCCCAGAGAGAAGGAGAAGGCCGACATAGAGCACCTAGAGGGCTCCGGGGGAGACATTAAGGCCACCCTCCTGGACATGGACAACACCTTCGACGAACAGATGGCTAAGGAGAAGGCGGAATATGTAGCCGCTCTTAATAAACAGGTATGTGGTTTATAATAGTCCGTCAGGTGCCAGGTCCGGGGAGCTGTTGTATATAGGAAGTGCCCTGCCTGGACGTATGAGGGCGGACATTGTGGTGTAGTTCTGCTACGAGTCTGCCTGCTGTGACCGGAACCTCTCCGGGAGATCTGGGACCTGGGAATCTTTTGCTGCGGACCCCATGAAGGTCCTTGGTCCCTGGGTCTTCTTCTGGGCGACCTAGATGTGTGTTAATTTTTTTTTCTGTTCAGGCTCTGTCTCGAGTCGGCCACCCCCAGCTTTGGGGTATGTGCCTGAGTGTATACATACATTCATGTGGAGTATTGTCATGCTAAAAAATTGGACTCTTCTACGCCCTGTCGATCTCTACCTTACCCTAGACACACACCCCTCCATACCCACACTCCGTCCCCTTTTTAAACCAGCCACATCCACCCCACACTTCTGCCCATAATCCTCCTCCCTTCTACATCACACTCCTCAACTCCATTATCCTCCCCAATCCACCCCCTATATACTATCTCACCTCATATCCATCCACTCCTCAACTCTCTCCCATTCAACTAGACAACTATCACACACCCCTCTCCTCTCCTCTCCACTTCTTACTCGCCCCCCTTCCCCCCCCCCCCCACACACACACACATTTTCGACACACAAATGGCCAATGCAAAAGTGGTATATGTGGCAGTCCTTAACCCTTTCAATTCCGGTGCTCTCCTTTTCATTATTGTCTGGCAACTTTTAGAAGGACCTCTAACCATTAAAATGCTACAAACTATCTCAATTAATTCTCTTAGCTACCACAGATCCTTCCTAAGCTGAGTAAAATTGTCTAATAGTTGCCGGAATATAACGAAAAATACGTCACTGGTACTGACTGGGTTAATAAACAGGTGTGTGGAGTGGAAAGGATTAACAAGTACGGCTACGTTGAATTCAGGTGAGTTTTGTTCAATTTGTGGAGCCTATAAATGGTCGGCATAAAGGTAAGTTCCTGAGGTGAGTAGATCGTAAAATGTCATAGCTTATACAATAAAAATAATAATAATAATAATAATAAGTAAAAATAATAATAATAATAATAATAATAATATGTATGGCATATGTATGTATAAATGAGCATGTGTAAAATTGCAAAGAATTGTGTATGCATGGTTGTGTTTTGTTTTTGTTTTGTTTTTTGTCTTTCTTTGAGATGACCAGACTTCATTTGAGTAGCATGCCACAATTGGTAGAAAACAAATTCACTCGAGCATAATTCTTCTTTATTAGATTCAACTAGGTAGGATGAAAGATATAAAAGTGTTAGTTTTGACTTCATTAAATATTCATTGAAACTAACGAATTGCCTTTCCAATTAATACTATATTCATATAAATTTTCTTATATACAGTATAACACTTTAACCCTTTCAAGATCCGATACGCATTTCTGTTTTGCTTTCTGGCTATTATTAGACGATTTTATTCAAACTAGGAAGGGTATATGGAAGTCAGAGGGTTAACTGAGATAGTCTTTACCCTTATAGTTCCCAAAGACCCTTCCTAAACTGTATAATCTCATTTAATGATAGCCAGAATATACTGTCAAAATGCGTCGTAAATTTTCAAAGGGTTAACAGGGGTATACATGATAATTGTATTCAGACTTCACTAAGAGGGGATGGTTCGTTCCCCCCCCCCCCATCCCCCCCCCCCCCCCACCCCCTTTCCCTCATGCTTAGTCCAATTAGTTTTCAGATTTTAAGACGTTCGGCCCCAGTACTTTGGCGAATTTAAGGTCTTTCACCCCTTTTCTTTGTCAATATTAATACCTTATGTGCCACTTACAGTAGGTGTCAATTTTTGAAAAATGTACAAATTTATCTTGAAGTGGGGCCATGGGGATATTTTGTTTAAGCTCGAAGGATGTCTTGGGAGGAAACTAAGGAAAATAATTACACACACACACATATATATATATATATATATATATGATGAGTACAAGAGAGAGAGAGAGAGAGAGAGAGAGAGAGAGAGAGAGAGAGAGAGAGAGAGAGAGAGAGAGAGAGAGAGACAGCCCAGAGACAGCCTTGGAACCCAGGGAGAGAAACCCGAAAAACGATACATAAAAAAAGAAGAAGCCGTTTCTCTGCATTTGAGGAGGAACTGAACTGGCTAACTTCCTTTCATAACATTTCAACCATTTCCACAGAGTTAGTGTCAGGGAGGATAGCTGGGGAGAATATGACAAGGATACGTGTGTGAGAGAGAGAGAGAGTTACATAGAGTTACATATATACACAGACTGCACAGACCTTACGGTCCCTACTAGGCAATTGGGACTTAATGCTAAAATAGAATTTGCTACAAAGTGGAAGGCAAGGATAGCAAAGCAGAAGGCTTTCTCCCCATCCACCACTCCCTCTGGGATACGGTACTTATAGTAAAGAACGAAGTTGAGAAATAGTATATACTACTGATGCTTAACCTAGGGGGGGGGGGAGAGAGAGAGAGAGAGAGAGAGAGAGAGAGAGAGAGAGAGAGAGAGAGAGAGAGAGAGAGAGAGAGAGAGACAGGCAGGCTATGTGTAAAGGCAAAGTGAAAGGAAGTAAGAAGGAAGCTAGTGTGATTGAAAGGAAAGGAATGCTGGAACAAGATAGATAGATAGATAGATATAGATAGATAGATATAGATAGAGATAGATAGATAGATAGAGAGATATATAGATAGATGGAGATATAGATAAATATATAGATATATATAGATAGATAGATAGCCGACAAACAGACAAAGATACATGCATACAGACAGATACGTGTATATACAGTAGATTGATGGATAGAATGCCAATTGCAGGCTTGCTATCGCTCGACAGGAAATAATCAACACCTAAATGGCACTAACGTTAAATTACAATCGCCAAACTAATGGTGCGTATGTCTTAAAGTCTCAACACTTATGGGCTAAGCATGAGGGAGAAGGGGTAATTGGGATCTGCGCCACCCTGTATATCAGAAACTGTCAGAGCAGAGATAAGTAACACCCCGTTCTTAACATTAATCATCAATTACAAACCCCAATGTACTTTAATAAACTAATGAAAGCATATGGTCCTCCCGGGATTACAACTCGGGACACCACACAAATGACATAGGCATCTAAACCATTACACCACCAACACAGTTAAAGGTTGAGTACACGATTACGATTAATATCCATTTTCGAATTTTGGATATCAATCTAATCATGTACTCAGATGCAACTGCATTATGGAAAGCGTAATGTTTTAGTGAGAGGAAAGAACATTGAATATGGCCAAGATCACTAAGGATGCCAGAGATGCCGAGAAAAGTTGCGGGGAAAAAAAAACCCATTCGTGTAAATCCACCTCTATAGACACACGATAGGAAGGGTTGACCTTGACCAGATACTTCCAAGAACTTCTCCAAGCACAACGAGAGCAAGAACACGAACATAACAAGAACTGCAACACATTGCCGCTCGCTTCCCTTTAGTATTGGCTCGAGGAAAAAAACAAAAACAAAAACAAAACACATTGAAAGAAGTGAGTGTGCAGTCAGGAAACAAGGAAGGCTGGTCTATCTATCTATCTATATGCTCAGGCCCAATCCCCATTTTGGGGGTAGCCGACTCAAGACAGAGCAAGAACAGGGAAAACACAAAAACAACATAAAACAAAAAATAAACACAGATAAAAAACACAAACTCACACACATCCAGGTCACCCAGGAGAAGACTCAGAGACCAGGGAAGGCTGGTGGGAGTGGAAAATGGAGGGGAGGGGAAGACTGGTTGTGAGAGGAATGTGGCAGAGAGTGGAAGATAAGGTTGTGAGAGGAAAGTGGAGGAGAGTGGAGAGTGGAGGAGAATAGGAAGTGGAGGAGATAGGAAAGTGGTGGGGGTGGAAAGTGGAGGGGAGTGGAGGAAGAGTGGAAAGTGGAGGAGAGTGGAAAGTGGAGGAGAGAGGAAAGTGGAGGAGAGTGGAAAGTGGAGGAGAGTGGAAAGTGGAGGAGAGTGGAAAGTGGAGGAAGAGTGGAAAGTGGAGGAGAGTGGAAAGTGGAGGAGAGTGGAAAGTGGAGGAGAGAGGAAAGTGGAGGGGGTGGAAAGTGGAGGAGAGTGGAAAGTGGAGGGGAGTGGAAAGTGGAGGAAGAGTGGAAAGTGGAGGAGAGTGGAAAGTGGAGGAGAGAGGAAAGTGGTGGAAAGTGGAGGGGAGTGGAAAGTGGAGGCGAGTGGAAAGTGGAGGAGAGAGGAAAGTGGAGGGGGTGGAAAGTGGAGGGAAGTGGAAAGTGGAGGAAGAGTGGAAAGTGGAGGAGAGTGGAAAGTGGAGGAGAGAGGAAAGTGGAGGAAGCGTGGAAAGTGGAGGAGAGTGGAAAGTGGAGGAAGAGTGGAAAGTGGAGGAGAGTGGAAAGTGGAGGAAGAGTGGAAAGTGGAGGAGAGTGGAAAGTGGAGGGGAGTGGAAAGTGGAGGAAGAGTGGAAAGTGGAGGAGAGTGGAAAGTGGAGGAGAGAGGAAAGTGGAGGGGTGGAAAGTGGAAAGTGGAGGGAAGTGGAAAGTGGAGGAAGAGTGGAAAGTGGAGGAAGAGTGGAAAGTGGAGGAGAGAGGAAAGTGGAGGAAGAGTGGAAAGTGGAGGAGAGTGGAAAGTGGAAGAGAGAGGAAAGTGGAGGGAAGTGGAAAGTGGAGGGGAGTGGAAGACGGGTTGTGAGAGGAAAACACACTGTCAATATGTTCTGTCTATGTATAAAAAGACAAAAGGTAAAACTGCCGCTAACGAGTCCCCCCCCCCCCCCCCCCCCCCTCCACTCCCATACCAATGGAATGGAATGGAATATTTCTTCCAAGTAGGCTTTTTCAATCTCTTTAATATAAATACAAAAATGGTTAGCTATTAATTATCTCGCCGCGGGGGGTTGGTTACAACATGAACTTTCCTCCTGACTACCCGTGGTTCGAATCTCGGTGAGAGAATAAACATTAATTAATGAAACTCACGTACATTTGTGAGATATACTCCATATATATATATATATATGTGTGTGTGTGTGTGTGTGTGTGTGTGTGTGTGTATTGTATAAACAGCTTACCATCTGTAGAACGCAATTAATTCATTATTCGTCCCCCTTCCCCCCACCCACCCAAAAAAAAAGAGAAAACAAAAATCGAGTGATGTAAAACAGAAAACCAAAATGATTGCTTTGTTGTTTATGCAGAGGAGGGAGGGAGGGAGGAAGGGAGGAAGGAAGTATTATCTAAAACCTTTGTTGTTTATGCAGGGGAGGGAGGAAGGAAGTATTATCTAAAACCTTTGTTGTTTATGCAGAGGAGGGAGGAAGGAAGTATTATCTAAAACCTTTGTTGTTTATGCAGGGGAGGGAGGAAGGAAGTATTATCTAAAACCTTTGTTGTTTATGCAGAGGAGGGAGGAAGGAAGGAAGTATTATCTAAAACCTTTGTTGTTTATGCAGAGGAGGGAGGAAGGAAGTATTATCTAAAACCTTTGTTGTTTATGCAGAGGAGGGAGGAAGGAAGGAAGTATTATCTAAAACCTTTGTTGTTTATGCAGAGGAGGGAGGAAGGAAGGAAGTATTATCTAAAACCTTTGTTGTTTATGCAGAGGAGGGAGGAAGGAAGTATTATCTAAAACCTTTGTTGTTTATGCAGAGGAGGGAGGAAGGAAGGAAGTATTATCTAAAACCTTTGTTGTTTATGCAGAGGAGGGAGGAAGGAAGGAAGTATTATCTAAAACCTTTGTTGTTTATGCAGAGGAGGGAGGAAGGAAGGAAGTATTATCTAAAACCTTTGTTGTTTATGCAGAGGAGGGAGGAAGGAAGGAAGTATTATCTAAAACCTTTGTTGTTTATGCAGAGGAGGGAGGAAGGAAGGAAGTATTATCTAAAACCTTTGTTGTTTATGCAGAGGAGGGAGGAAGGAAGGAAGTATTATCTAAAACCTTTGTTGTTTATGCAGAGGAGGGAGGAAGGAAGTATTATCTAAAACCTTTGTTGTTTATGCAGAGGAGGGAGGAAGGAAGGAAGTATTATCTAAAACCTTTGTTGTTTATGCAGAGGAGGAAGGAAGGAAGGAAGTATTATCTAAAACCTTTGTTGTTTATGCAGAGGAGGGAGGAAGGAAGGAAGGAAGCATTATCTAAAACCTTTGTTGTTTATGCAGAGGAGGGAGGAAGGAAGGAAGGAAGCATTATCTAAAACCTTTGTTGTTTATGCAGAGGAGGGAGGAAGGAAGGAAGGAAGCATTATCTAAAACCTTTGTTCAGAAGAGACACGAGGGAGACGAGGGCAAGCATAAAGTAAATACAGGAAATGATTAAGGGGAGAGGGGCCGTTTTTTCTGGTCCCCCTTCTTCCTCATGTTTAGCCCCATTTGTTTTCAGATTTTAAGATATTTGCCCCATTAGTTTGTCGTTAAGACCTTTTGCCCCATTTATTTGTCAATATTAAGACCTTTCGTGCTTTTTAGGTGTCGATTTTTTTCCTGGCGAACGATAGTGAGCCTGTAATTTTGGAAGAACTGGCCTATGGCCGGGACAATTTTCTACCGAAAAATGTACAAATTGATCTAGAATGGGGGATCTAATGAATGTTTTTGTTTTTGTAGTTTGATGGAGGTCTAGGAAGGAAACTAAATACATTATAAAAATATATATAAAGGAGCCAATAAATACATTATAAAATATATATATAAAGGAGCCAATAAATACATTATAAAAATATATATAAAGGAGCCAATAAATACATTATAAAAAAATATATAAAGGAGCCAATAAATACATTATAAAAATATATATAAAATACATTATATAAAGGAGCCAATAAATACATTATAAAAAAATATATAAAGGAGCCAATAAATACATTAAAAAAATATATATAAAGGAGCCAATAAATACAACCCATCCCCCCTTTAAGTCAATATTTACAGCACTGGCTGGAACCAAGGAGAAATGCGGAATAGAACAAAGGAAAGGAAGTACGAATTAAAATGGTTTGGAGGAAATGCTTATTAACTCAAAGACGTTGATTTACAAAACATAATAATAAAATGTGACCAGTGTTATTTTCCCTCTTCTGAAGTTGCTAAATTCAATGACTAAGTCAGTTTTCAGGAAGATATTTATTCCAGTTAGGGCAGATATTATTTTTAAATAGTGTCCACATATATTATTATTTAATTTACTCCGTTTCAATTTTCATGAATGGTAGATTATTGTATTCATGTTCAATACAATTATTTATTTAGAATAAATCAATTTGTCAACATAATGTATTATGTTAAATACTCCACACTATCTATTTCTAACGAAAGACCCACAACTCATAACCAATCCTTATAGCTCAGTTGACATTTTTCGTAGGAGTAGTTTTTTGTAATCGCTATATGCTTATCCTTAGTGCTGGAGACCATAATCGTCTAGCATATTCCAGAAATCCTCTTACTAGAGTGCTGGAAATATTATTTATACTAATAAAAAACAAATGACTTAAAATATGCCGATAATTTCTGGGATTTTTGTCAATACTAACAAGCACCACCAAAGCCTCTCTAACAAGAAGAAGGAGAGAGAGAGAAAGAGAGAGAGAGAGAGAGTTAAAAGGAGTTACAAGGACTAGTTAGTATCTCAGAGACCTTGAGGTCCATTCCCGGGAGATACTGGAAGTGGAAGGAGTGTGCAAAATACTATCTACTCTCTTCTTGAACTGCTCTATTGAACTATTGAAGAACTGTTTACAACTTATGTAGAACAGAGAGAGAGAGAGAGAGAGAGAGAGAGACTATATACGTCAAGCTCACTCGCCGGAAAGTGGTGGCAAAAAAAAAAAAAAAAAAAAGAGCGCGAGAAAGAAATCCTGAAGAAAGAGACAACTTAAAGAGTGGAGAAAGTGGCCAGAATCTTGGAAACCTGAGGCCTTGGAGAGAGAGAGAGAGAGAGAGAGAGAGAGAGAGAGAGAGAGAGAGAGAGAGAGAGAGAGAGAGAGAGAGAGAGAGAGAAAAAAAACTATCTAGAGAGAACGATCTTTCTTAAACTGCACAACATCGTTTAAATATAGCTAGAATAAACTTAACTTCTATTGCCGGTACAGAAGGGGTTAACACGAACAGACAAACCTCTATGTTAAACCTTTGAATATTTTGACACATTTTGACAGTTTAATCTGGCTATCATTAGACGATATTATACAGTTTAATCTGGCTATCATTAGACGATATTATACAGTTTAATCTGGCTATCATTAGACGATATTATACAGTTTAATCTGGCTATCATTAGACGATATTATACAGTTTAAGAAGGACCTGTGGGTATTATACGGGTAAAGACGATCGCAATTAACCCTCTGACTTCCAAATACCCTTCCTAATCTGAATAAAATCGTCTAATCATAGCCGGGAAACAGAAAACAAGTGCGTATTGGATCTTGAAAGGGCTAAAGTATGATTTCTGAGTTTGTCTTTATCTAATTGCAAAATGACAGACGTAGACAGACTGATGGAAAGAAAGATAGACAGGTGGTATTTCAAAAGCTCTGCCATTCCCGAGACAAGACAGGAAGGGGCAGAAGGTCAGGACAAAGGTCAGAGGTCACCCTGGTCCGCGGGGAGGAGTTATATTCACCGGTATAAAGTGCAAGATTTTCCAGGTCTTAAGGGGGGGGGGGGGGGGGATGGTTCACTTCTTGGGCGATTTTTGCATGTACCGGTATTCATTATTTTTGTAGTTTCCTCCCTAGACCTCCATCAAATTTTAATAAACATCCATTAGATCCCCCTTCTAGATTGATTTCTACATTTTTCGGTAGCAAAATTTCCCGGCCGAAGGCCGATTCTTTCAACATTACAGGCTCACTATCGTTCGCCAGGGAAAAAATCGACACCTAAATAGCACGAAAAGTCTAAATATTGACGAAAAAATGAGGCAAAAGGTCTTAAAATCAACTAACTAATGGGGCAAACATCTTAACATCTGAAAACTAATGGGACTAAACACGAGGGAGAAAGTGGTCCAGAAAACCGGCCCATCTCCCCTAAAATGATTATATTTCGTGTTGACGCATTCACTACCCTATGTCATTCAGAAATCTATGTTGATACTGCAATCGGTACGAAAAATACAAGGTTCACGAACGTTTATATTATTGGGCAGGTGCACGAAAGTTGATTTGTGTTTATATATTTCTTAATGGGTTTACAGAAATGGTTGATAATTTGATAGTTACAGGTTGAGGTAGGTTTGTCTATAGTTAGATTGCCTAGTAATTGTATTAAATTATATATATATATATATATATATATATATATATATATATATATATATATATATATATATATATATATATATATATATATATATATATATATATATATATATATATATATATATATATATATATATATTATACTATTTCATACATAAATAGACTTATTGCTGGATTTTTATTCAGTTTCAAAAAGGCCACCAGCAACTAACAGGCTTCGAACTATCTCACATAATAATTTTCACTACCACAGAGCTTGTGTGCTTGTTTTTTTGTAAGGGAACTGTTATGTGTTCTTCTCCTGTCACCTCTTCTTCCTTTATCGAGTTTCTTGCTGATCCTCCCTACCCCTTATGGGAGTAAGGGGTGGCTACTGACTGACTATTTTATACATTGATGTGGATGATGCTTTTGTGAAATATTAGTGACTGAAATGGTGTTCAGCTATTGTATGTTTTATAAATGTATATTGTGTGTGTAAGGCTTTTGCTCGATGTATTGTTTTGCTGCTTGCTAATATGTTCAGTGTACCTATTATTAGTAAGTATGTTTAAAGGTTGTTGCTGCATGATATATAAACACCTAATTTATGTGTGGTGAGATTAATAAAAATAATATTATAATTTACTTGATTATTAAGTTCGAGTGTTGTATTGAAAATTATTGCATCGATGTTTGCTCGTTTATTGACGTTTTCAATCAACTTTCAATGAGTGTAATATTTGTGGAATCCGGGCGATTATTTACTTGTGAATATAAATATGTCCACTGCATGGTAGTATTTGAATATTTGTATCACTAATTTAATTATATTGATTGTGGAAATATGTTTGAGTTATTCATGAACTATGTAATTACATAATATATATTGTCACATATTGTTCAGGTCATTATTATTAGCTGTCTGTTTATGAAATTGCTAATGCATATATTTTATTCCTGTTTCTTCTTCTTCGCCTTTTGCTTCGTCTTCTCCCCCCCCCCCCCCCTCTCACTCATTCACTCACTCACTCTCTCTATATTTCTCTCTCACTCTCTCACACACACACACTCTCTCTCTCAACCACTCTCACTCCCTTTCTCTCTCACACTCTCACTCAATCGCTCTACCTCTCTCTCTCAATCTCTTTCTCAACCACTCTCTCAATGACACACACACTCTCTCTCTCCCTCTCTCTTTCTCAACCACTCTCTCAATCACACACACACTCTCTCTCTCCCTCTCTCCATCCCACCCCCTGTAGGAGATGGCCAGTCAGGAGCTCGAGGCCCATAGGAAGCAAAGGGAACAAGTGGCTCAGGAGGTGGCCGATTTGGAGGTCAGGGCCAGTCACCTACACAGCCTCTACAAACGACACGACAATCTATTAGGTCAGTCTCTCTCTTTCTCTCTCTGTCTGTGTGTTTGTGTGTAATCTGTCTGTCTGTCTGTCTGTGTGTGTGTGTGTGTCTGTCTGCCTGTGTATGTGTGTGTGTCTGTCTGCCTGTTTGTGTCTGTGTGTGTGTGTGTCTATGTGTGTCTTTTTTCTATGTTTGTGTGTGTCTATGTGTGTGTGTGTGTGTGCATGGAAAGATTCAGTGGAATTGTTTATACATTCTTCGTTCGAGGGGACTTCAGCCCAAAGCACTGGAGGATGTCTTGACTGGGCAGAGTCATAGTTATCGACAAGATAGTAGGAATCGTAAAGATAGGCTATCCATTAATGTCATAATATTTCGTTCACCAAGGCGAGAAAATTTGTCAAAAAAAGTGAGAATGTTAATGAGTACAAGTCTGTGTCAAGTACAATAGATGCCACTAACAAGGTACCCCCCCCCCCCCCCCCCCCCCCCCCGTGCCGCAGACAATACCGTAAATTAGCATACCTGTCCGTCAAAACAACCCTTATCCTCCTCTTACTACCTCCTCCTCCTCCTCCCTATACTCCCGAATCGCTTAAAAGAACTAAATTTGTTTAGCTTAACAAAGCGCAGAATGAGAGGTGACCTAATAGAGGTGTTCAAAATCTTCAAGGGATTCAGCAACCTAAATGTAAGCGAATTATTTACGATCAATCAAGAAAACACGAGAAACAATGGTTATAAGATTATAGGCAAGCGTTTTCATTCTCACGAGGCGAAGCATTTCTTCTTCAACCGCGTTGTGAATAATTGGAACAGACTACCCTCGAACATTGTAAACTGTAATACTGTCGAAACATTTAAGAACCATCTGGATAAACACATGGCAAATAACCCCCGATTAACACAGTTTCTTTCAGAATAACGCGCAACGAAATGTCAACGCATACCGCAATGTATATTGATTTTCATACATCTGTTCCCTTTCAGAATTGTAGTAAATAGAGTTAGCTTAGATTACAAATCAACTTCTTTTTTCTCCCTGTCCTGTCCGAATTTCCGTGTCAGTTTTTCAATACTACATGGTATTTTCCCTATCTGTTTCCATGCCAGCATTAGCTGGAGGGAGTGGTGGGTGAGGAGGAGCCTTCTTCTTTGCTATCCTTATCTTTACCTCGTAGTCAGTAGATTAGTAGTTTTAGATATCCAAACTGCCCCGTAAGGACCAATAGGTCTGTTGCAGTTTGTTCTCCTTTGTATTCCTCCTGTTCGTAACTCTTTTCCATCTTTCTCCCGCCTCCTACGGTACTTCATTTAACCCCGGATAGTTATCGTTTATATTTGTTCATATGAAAATAAGATCATAAGAAAAATGGAATTTTGCAAAAGGCCTATTGGCCCATACGAGGCACACCCCTTCTGCCCTACATCCCTATCGCAGATGTAATGGTGAAATCAAACAGGGTTAACTCCTGCTACTTTTAACTCATCATTCCTCTCCTACCTCTCCACCGCCTCCTACAGCTTCCTCCTCCTCTTACTACTACTACTACTACAGCCACCTCTTCCCTCATCCTCCACCTCCTCCTACTACTACTACTACCTTCTCCTACAGTCTCCTCCTCCTCCCTCCCCCTCCACCTCCTCCTACAGCCTCCTCCCGCTCCTACAGCCTCCTCCTCCCACTACTACTGCCTCCTCCTCCTCCTACAGCCTCCTTCTCCTCTTCCTCCTCCTCCTACTGCCACCTCATCCCTCCTCTTCCTCGTCGTCGTCCTCCTCCTCCTCCTCCTCCTCTTCTTCTTCTTCCTCCCTCTCCTCCTTGTTTATGTCCCCTCTCCTGCCGAACAAAGGACTTCACGTAACCTTTACCGGAGACAAATATGGTCGAATTTCTTCATATCTATTCACTTGGATTCACACTTTATATCTCCCTTTTATCACCCATGCCTTGGTTTAAATTACTCCATTCCCCTATTAAAGGCTCTAGGAAGTTCAAAATAATAAATATCTGTCAATCTCTCTTTCTCTCTCTCTTACTCAGTCTCACTCTCTCTCTCTCTTTCTCAGGGTCCTATTAAGTAGCAATGAGAGGAACAAGAGGATAATCAAAGGCATCGGAAAAGAGGAAAGAGGTGACTGAGATTACAATGAAAAAAACAACAATCGATTTAAGGGGAGATGGGTCGTTTTTATGGTCTCCTTTCTCCCTCGTGTTAAGCCCCATTTGTTTTGAGATTATAAGATATTAGGCCCATTAATTTGGCGATTTTAACACCTTTCGCCCCATTTCGTTGTCAATTTTAAACCTTTCGTGCCATTTAGGTGTCATTTTTTCCCCGGCGAGCGATAACGAGCCTGTAATTTTAAGAGGAACCGGTCGAAAAATGTACAGATTTATCTTGAAAGGGGTTCTAGGGGGTGTTTTTAAAGCTTGATGGAGGTCTAGCGAGGAAACTAAGAAATAAAGGAATACATTAATTAACAGACCCAAAACCCGGCCCATCTCCCCATCTTGAGGAAGGAAGGAAGGATTGCTACAGATAGTTAAAGGTTTTCACTCCAGAGATTTGTGGGGAAAAAAATATTCGGGCACAAACTCGATAACAAAAATATTACCCTCCCCTCCTCCCTCTGACACCCCTATATCCCTTCAACCCCCCTCCCCCTCCCTTTTTCCCCTCCTCTTCTTCATCCCCCTCTCATTATTCATCTTCTCTTCTCTCCCTCCCTCCTTCCTCTCTACCCTCTCTTAACCTTTCCTCTCCCTCCTTCTTCCCTTCTCTTCCCCCGCTTTCAATCCCCCCCTCGCAATCCCTCTTCCTCCCCTCACTCTCCCAATCCCTCCTCCCCTCACTCTCTCCATCCCTCCTTCCTCCACTCTCTCAATCCCTTCTCCCCCCCTCCCATTCCACCCCTCCGCCTCATTATAGAAACGACAACAGGGACCTGATCGATGTAGCCTATATTCGAGCGGCTGCCGCGTGATGATAAAAGGTGTGTAGGTGTGTATGTGGTGTGTGTGTGTGGTATGTGTGCGTGTGTTTGTTTGAGTGAGTGTGTGAGTGTGCGTGTGTGTTTGGGTGGGTGGGTAGGTATTCGTGTGTGTGGGTGTTTGAGTGAGTGTGTAGGTGTGTGTGTGCTTGAGTGTATGTGTGTGTGTGGGTGGGTGGGTGTGTATGTTTGAGTGTGTGTGGGCAGGTGTGTGGGTGTTTGAGTGAGTGTGTAGGTGTGTGTGTGCTTGAGTGTGTGTGTATGTTTGAGTGTGTGTGTGTGAGAGAGAGGGTTGAACAGTACTGGGGTGTTACGTAAAGGCTGAACAGTAGGGTATGATGTAATGTGGTGTGTGTGTGTGTGTGTGTGTGTGTGTGTGTGTGTGTGTGTGTGTGTGTGCGCTGTTCAAAACAGTACGGGGGTGTTGCGTAAAGGCTGGAAAATAGGAGATGAAGTAATGTGGGTGAGGGTGGGTATGTGTGTGTGTGTGTGTGTGTGTGTGTGTGTGTGTGTGAGGGTGGGTATGTGTGTGTGTGTGTGTGTGTGTGTGTGTGTGTGTGTGTGTGTGTTGCAAGCATGGAAGAGGAGAAACAGATGCGATGATGATGATAGTGATGCTACAGTTATTAAGGGAAGATTGGTAATTTTTCTAGTTCCCCTTCTTCTTCATGTTTAGCCTCATTAGTTTTCAGATTTTATAACGTTCGCCCCATTAGTCTGGTGATTTTAAGACCTTTCGCCCTTTTGTCAATATTAAGACTTTTCGTGTTATTTAGATGTCTATTTTTTTCCTGGCGAGAGTACATAACAGCATTTATGTTGCCAGTAGGGTGCCTAAATAAGGTAAGAGGGGGCAGCATGCCCTTTTAACTAATTTCCGCACATTCTCACCTATTTCACTTCACTTTCCTCATTGTACCTTCCTGTTAGAAAGAATTAGGTATAATTCTAGCGGTGGCTCCAACTCGATTCGGATATTAAAATTATTTCCGTACATCTACTGTATATAGCCTATATCCTTACTACTGGTTTCTGGTATTATAAACTGGGGCATTTTCCTTTTAATATTTTAGTAGGTTAGGTTAAGTTAGGTTGTTAGGTTAAGTTAGGTTGTTAGGTTAGGCTAATAAAATACTGGATTGCACCAATTCTTCATATCACAAAGCATGAAATATGTAATATTTCATTAATCGATTTTAGGAGTAGAGTTGGTTGTTGGATAGAAAACTAGGGAATTAAAATAAAATCAATGCTAAAATCCATTTGGAGCCATTGCTAGAATTTTACCCAGAATGATAAAATGTTTAACTGGTAATGGTGCATTTATAGAATAATTACCTCTATTTGACTTCCGGAATCCCCAGGGGCAAAGTCGATAAACAAAAATCATGGGCCAACCCAACCCGAGCGGAAAGCCTCACCTCCACGTTCGTCGGGCCAGGTACTAAAACTCCTTCTATCAGTGAACAGTTAATTAGCGGGAGTGAAGAGCAAAGCAGTCGAAGTCAAAAAAACAAAAAAAACGCACGAAGCACGGCGGGAAAGTTATGAAAAAAGCGCCGAATCTGAGAGAAGTAATTAATGAGTAACCTGAAATAGCATACAGAGGCAGCAAAACTTTGAGGGGGAAGGCTTTATTTATTGGTCGATATATTGATGATTTTTTTTTTTTTAGCGTATACTTCCTAGAACTCCATCAATCTTAAAAAACATCCCCAAGATCCCCCATAAAGCTCTAGATAAATTTGAACGAAAATGTCTCGGACGACGGCCGGTTCCTCCTAAATTACAGGCTCGCTGTCGCTCGCTCACCAGGAAGAAATCGACACCTAGGTGGCAAGAAAGGTCTAAATATTGACAAAGAAATGGGGTGAAAGGTCTTAAAATCGCCAAATTAATAAGCCGAACGAACGTCTTAACATTTTAAAACTAATGGGACTAAGCATGAGGGAAAAGGGGGACCAGAAAAAACCCTCCCCCGCCCTCCTTTATTTGGGTACGAAAAACACTCACCCAAATGTCGATGAAGCCTGTTGGAAAAAAAAATAATAATAATACCGGTAATTATAATAATAAATAACCCGATTCACTTCAAGGTGAATACCGGTACCGTATATAGTTAGTTAAGCCATACAGTACCGGTGCCGGCCTTTTAAATTTATTCTGGCTGCCATTAGACGATTGTATTCAGTCTAATAAGGGTCTCGAGCAATTGATAGGCTTCGAACTATCTCACTTAACCCTTTTCACTTCCACAGATCCTTCCTAAACTGCTCTAAATCGTCTAGATATAGCTAGCATAAAATAAAAAAGACGTCGCCGGTACATAAGGGGTTAAAATAGAACTCCTACTAGATCATTAATCCTTTGAAGATCGTGACGCATTTTGACACTTCATTCTGGCTCTCATTAGACGATGGTATGCAGTTTAGGAAGGATCTGTGGGAATTAAAAGGGTGCAGACTATCTCGATCAACCCTCTTGACTTCCATACACCCTTCAATCAACAGGCTTCGAACTATCTCACTTAACCCTTTTTACTACCACATGTCCTTCTTAAACTGCACAACATCCTCTAAATATAGCTAGAAGAAAGTTCATAAGACGTCGCCGGTACAGAAGGGGTTAAGGAGAAATTATTATAGGAATTTAGAAGTACAATTTATGAGAAAGGTTGTCGGGGAACTATCGATTGTAACTATACCTTTATCCTGATTATGAGTTATCTATCTATCTATTGCCTGACGCTGTGATCCCCGAAGGGATGGCCACGAACGAAACGCCCCCATGCACCTCTGTCCCCAGTCAGTCGACGGACCCTCCTCCCAACCAGAACTGCCTTCATCCATTTACTTCTTCACTCCATCCTTCCTCCTCTCTTTCGGTTTACCTCTCCTTCTCTGTCCTTATGAGTTATAACTATACCAGTACCTATATCCCGAGTGTGACCCTACCTATACCCCCAGATCGGCTGTTCGGTGGAGAGTACGGATCCATCGCCGAGAACCAACTGGAGGCCGACCTTGATGATCTGGAGGCTCACCGTGGGCGTATTATGGAGGCCAACTTCAAGTGGCGGCAGGCACAGATGATGCTAGAGTATGCCTGTAAACAACTGGCTGTAGCAGTGCAGAAGTGGCAAGACCTACCTACCATACCTACCATGTTAGTACCTACCATACCTACCTACCCTACCTACCATGTTACTACCTATCATACCTACCATGTTAGTACCCACCATACCTTCCTACCATACCTACCATGTTAGTACCCACAATACCTACCATGTTAGTACCTACCATACCTACCTACCCTACCTACCATGTTACTACCTATCATACCTACCATGTTAGTACCCACCATACCTTCCTACCATGTTAGTACCCACAATACCTACCATGTTAGTACCCACAATACCTACCATGTTAGTATTGGCGCACCGTATATTTCACGTATCTTTAATACTTTTCTATTCTTCTTATATTTATTCACTATCTCTCTCCCTGTATATATATATATATATATATATATATATGCATATATAGCCTACACACACACAGATAAAATCGTGGCTCTTAACAATTAAGCTAGATAGTCGTTTACAATAATCCGCTAGATAAGAAACGAAGAAGCGAAAAAAATATATTTGAAAATAACTAGTCTCTAAAATCTAAATAAACCGTTTGACGTTAAAAATAGTAGAAATCACCAAGAACCATCTCAACCATTAATATAAGCCAAATAAAATGTACAAGTGAACATACAGGCATTTACACACTGAATTTGAATTAATCTGACAAAAAGAAAAATCACATCTGACAATCATTTATTAATAACAACATATTTCGGTAAACAATCTCCATAACAGCCGAGTCATCATTATGAGGATGTGGCAATTTACCCTCCACTGGAAATAAACAGAGTATAGTCCCCTCCAGCTTCCTTAAAATCTCCCCATCTCCCCATCCCTCATTGTTTTTTGTTAACTATCATCCACTTCCCCTTCCCTCCCCTCTTCCTGGCTTATACCTCCCCTTCACACCCTACCTCCCTCCCCTCCCCTCCCCCTCCCCTCTCCCTGGCCTACACCTTCCCTCCCCTCCCCTATCGACTCCCCCTGACCGCCCCCCTCCCCTATCCACTCCCTCTGACCTCCCCTCCCCAATCGACTCCCCCTCCCCTCCTCTCTCCCTGGCCTACACCTCCTCCTCCCCCTCTCCCCCCCACTCCCCCTGCACCAATCTCAGTTTCTCGCCAACTTTTCGCCCCCCAGGAACTACCGGTATTTAAAGTCCAGGTAAAGAGATGGTTAATTCTAGACGGGCTAGGACAATCCAGTTATTATCCGCTCTTTTCCTTTCAGTCAGTCACCCCCCCCCCCCCCCCCCCCTCTCTCTCTCTCTCTCTCACATAAAAATTACCTGACATTCTGACAACATTCTAGTTTGCCTATAAATGTATAAAGGCAGGCTTCTGACGTGAGTATGGGTCAACGTGAATTTAGAATGCACAAAACGACATCAAACGAGACACTCTCGAGAACGGGAAAAAACAAAAATAGTAATGATGCTAATATAAAGAAAACGACGATAAGAATTATGTCCAAATGAATGCTCCTTTGTAAAACTTAATACCGGTACTATTTCTAATTCATATTGTTGTGCAGTAGTATATATATATATCGACAAATAAAAAAAAACTTCCCCCTAAAGAATATGCCCAAGACTTTCCTAATGAATAAGGAGCAGCTGCTGTCAAAATCCCTTTCACGCACATATGACGCAGAGGTTGCCAGATTAGCAATAAGAAATAGAGTTCTCTCACTCTTATAATTACGGTACCTCTCCAAAATTAGTTTTCTGCCCACAGGTAACTCAAAGACAACTGCAGAGGTTGAAGTAACTAAACTAAAGGTTTCTAAATACCCCTGATGGTAACAAAGGCTTTACACAGTTTAAAGTATCCCTAATAGGCTCAAAATCGCGTCATATGTCGGAGAGGGTTAATATGTCCAATTATGCCAACGAAGCCAACACAAAAATGACCTCTCGATAATAGAAGCCGTAGGAGGCCCAGAAAAAAACAATGACTAGCGCAAAAACGAGCATAATTAATTAAAAAAAAAAAACGCAGAAACGAACAGAATTAAGTAAAATATATCATTAAAAGCGGGAGAACGAGCAAGATAAGGTTAAAAAAAATAAAACAAAAATAAATAAATAAACCTGGAGGACCTGGAAGTGGACCAATCAGAGCGAGTGAAAGTGAGTGTTGCCTCGCCTGGGTTAAATATATTTTTGTGTTTTATATATATAAACAGTATATACTGTATATATATATATATATATATATATATATATATATATATATATATATATATATATATATATATATATATATATATATATATATATATATATATATATATAATATATATACTGTATATTATGACCTTCCATTGAGCTGTGAGTCGTCGAGGTCTTTTCAGTTCAGGCCACATCGTTTGTTATAGGTGTCGATATATACACTCCAAGTGTCCTTGGCGCTCGGTCACTTCTTTTAACCCTTTGAGTACCAGCGACGTGTGTTGTATTGTATGCTATCTATATTTAGACAATATTATGCAGCTTAGGAAGGATCTGCGATAGTTAAAAAGGTTAGTTGTTAGTTTGAAGCCTTATTATTGCTAGAGGTCCTTCCTAAGCTTAATATAATCGTCTAGTAGTTGCCAGAATATGATACAAGGGACGTCCCTGGTACTGTATGGGTTAATAACCTTCGAGTATCAGGACAAAGGTTACCAAATCAATCCCTAGATTGTTTTGTATTGATTTTTTTTTTTTTTAAATGTATGAGGGAGACAAAGGGCAAAACTGCCTGTGAAGAGTCCCTCCCGCAGAGTTGAAAGAGTGACAGAGTGGCGGCAGAGACCTTGAACAACCTGGTGGTGGCGGCCGGTCAAAACATCCACGGGGCGCATCGCTACCTGGATAACCTTACCTTCCCTTACTGTCATCCCCCCTTTCTCCCTTATGTCAAGCCCCTCTTAGCTTGCAGATTTTAAGACGTTCACCCCATTTCTTTGCTAATTTTAAGACCATTCGTGTCATTTAGGTGTCAATTTTTTTCTGGCGAGCGATAGCAAGCCTGTAGTCCTTCAGCCGAGACATTTTTCTACTGAAAAATATACAGAATTAGCTAGAAGGGAGATATTAGGGATGTTTTTTTAAGCTTGATGGAGGTTCAGGTCAGAAACAATAATAAATAACTAATAAATTAACCCTTGAACAGCGACCTTGAGATCCGGTACAGCGTTGCGGCGGAGACCCGGAATAACCTGGTGGCGGCCGGACAGAACATCCACGGAGCCCAACGCTACCTGGATAATGTTGACTAACCTTACTGTGATCCCATCCCCCCCCCCCTTCTCCCTCATGTCGAGCCATTCTTAGGTACCGGTACCAGATTTTAAGACGTTCGCCCCATTAGTTTGTCAATTTGTTAGACCCCATTTCTTTTTTTTTATTTTAAGACCATTTGTGTCATTTAGGTTTAGGTGTCAATTTTTTTCTGGCGAGCGATAGTGAGCCTGTCGGCCTTTGGCCGACACATTTTTCTACCAAAAAATTTACAAATTTAGCTAGGAGGGGGATATTGGATTTTTTTTCTTAAGCTTGATGGTGGTCCAGGTAGGAAACTTAAACAATAATAAATTCATAAATAAATATATAACTGATAAATTAACCCTTGAACAGCGACCTTGAGATCCGGTACAGCGTTGCGGCGGAGACTCGGAACAACCTGGTGGCGGCCGGTCAGAACATCCACGGAGCCCAACGCTACCTGGATAATGTTAACTTCCCTTACTGCGATCCCAACGAGGTCTCTACGCTCAACAAAGTAGGAGTTTGTACATTTTGTTGTTGGTGTTATTGTTATCACTGTATTTGTTATTTATATTTATAGTTCGAATCCCGGGAAGACGATATGCTTTCATTAGTTTATTCAAGTACATTGGGGTTTGTAATTGATGATTAATGTTAAGAACGAGGTGTTACTTTTTATATTATTTTGTATGCAGTATATCAATAACGTTAAATTCCCTTACTGCGATCCCAAACGAGGTCTCTACGCTCAACAAAGTAGGAGTTTGTAAATTTCTCTGGTGCTTTATACCATACTTTATATCAATTCATAGATTTAGTTATTTTTATCATTTCCATTTGTGTCGCATAGAATTGATCAATCCATCTTTGGTAATTGAGTCATTACATAACATTTAAATAGCTAGGTATATAATTATTTATCCCCTACAGTTCCGGTGCCGTCCTTTTACCGTTATTCTGGCTACTATTAGAGGATTATATTCAGTATATAATTGGCCTCTAGCAATTGGCAGCCTTCAAACTATCTCACTTAACTCTTTTATACTACCGTACTACAGATCCTTCTTAAGCTGCACAAAATCATCTAAATATAGCTAGGATAAATTTAAAAAGACGTCGCTGGTACAGAATGGGTTAATTGAATGTAATATACCTGCATGCTAAAGTATTGTACGATATGTATTACTTTATATAGGCACTTATATACTGTATAATTATATGTTGTGTTTATGTAATTATATACCGTTTTACTTTAATTAACCCTTTGAAGATTATAACACATTTCAGCAGTTTATTCTGGCTCTCATTAGACGATTTCATACAGTTCAAGGAATATTTGTGGGATTTTTTTTCTTTTTCTATGTGATTGAGGGAGGCAAAAGGCAGAACTGCCTATAGCGAGTGCCTCCCCCATAGTTGAAAGAGTGACAGGGCCAAAATCAAGGGACGTTCGAGCCAAAATGCCTGGACACACGGAGTTTGAAACAATTTATATCATAGGAAGAGGGAAAGACTGATTCTGGGTAAAGACTATTTTTATCAACCCCTGACTTCCATATACCCTTCCTAATCTGAATAACATCTTCCAAAAATAGCCGGATAACATAAATGAATGTGCATTGCATCTTCAAAGGGTTAATACCTATATGTCTGTAATATTTTTTTCTTCAGATATACATTCCCGCCTGCCAATTAACACGATAAGCTATACCTGGTTTTAAATCAGTAGGCCAAAACTCTTGACCTCAAACTTTTAAAACTCACAAACGACTTCGGTAATCGAGCTAATATTTATACCATTGGGAAGGGTCAATCTTGGAATAGGTGTGGAAATTGACAGCCCATTTGCTCCAGCCCTTTTTGAGTTAAAGAATTTAGGGTTCACAATACCTGGTCTACCTATATGGAGCAGAGTATAAACACATTAGTTCCGGCGTGTTCCACATTTACCAAAGAGTAGATAGAAACCCATTAGGAACCTTTACTTACATCCATATTGACGTATTGTTTACCTTTTTTCAGCATAACTTTTATGTATATTGGAATTTACTGAGTTTATCATTAGAAGATACAATACGCATTTCTGTTATGATTTCTGGCTATTATTAGACGATTTTATTCAGATTAAGAAGGGGATGTGGAAATAGGAGTGTTAATTGAGACAGTCTTTACCCTTATATTTCCCAAAGATAATTTTTATATTGTATAAAATCGTCTAATGATGCAAAATGTATTGATAAAATGTGGCACGATCCTCAGAGTTAATATCCTATAGTTTATGAAATTATCTAGATAAGATTATTTTTGAACAATAACGTAAAAAAGCAGTAGAAAATTATAATATAATTTTTCAGGATTAATGTATTCGTAACTTAGATCTATTCTATTGTAACGTTATTAATGTATGGTTACATTTCTTTATTTATTCTTTTGAGTAGTGTTTCTTAGGTACGGTAATATCTCATAATCAAGATTTAGCTACTTAGCAGTTTCTTAGTGTGTACGACATAATAATCTATAAAGCACTTCAAATCTTATCATTCTTATCAATCCAGAGTACCGTAATGAGTTATTGGAAAACTTGTTTTAAATATGTAATATCTTAGTCAGGTATTTATATAACTATTATATTTGAATGGCCAAACTATTTGCAAAATATGTGATATGTTAAGCAATGGACCCTGTTGTTGTCGATCTTTAGAAGTCAGTCCTTAAATCCTTCAGTACGGGTGACGTAATTGTAATGTTATTCTGGCTACGGCCTACTATCAATCGATTTTTCAGCTTAGGAAGGACCTCTAGCAATCAAAAGACTACAAACTACCGTATCTCAAGAAATCCTATTAAATACCGGTACCACAGATCCTTCCTAAGTTGAGAAAAGTCGTAAAAATATGTATGTATATTATACTCAGGCACATACGGTACCCCATTGCTGGGGGTGGCCGACTCGAGACAGACCCAATTCTTAGGGTCTGGGACAACTTTCGCATTCCCTCATCCCTTTCTCTGTCTCGTCTAGTACCGGTAGGTGAATTTTACAATGGGAGGAGGATTCCTAGCCACCCGCACCCCAAAAAATATAGTTAGGATCTATTTATCTATCTATATTATATACTCTGGCACATACCCCATTATTTGTTATTTATATGATATTTTTATTTTTTATTGGGGGTTGCCGACTCGAGACAGAGCCCGAACAGGGGCAACACAACACAAATAACAAATACGTGAGCCGTACTGATAGAACAACCCTTCTGATACCTATTGTTCACAGTATTATGCACTCCATATTTTCACCGTTTATCTGGCTACTTGTAGTTTGGGTAATTAGTTAACATATTATTAGCCTATACACATGCAGACGGAAGTAACTATTATGACATTGTTTAAGCAGTCACTTTAAGGGGGGTCACCTGCTTTTTATCTATTTTTTTGGTTGTATTCATTCGGCTCCATTCAGCCTACAGTATACTGTTTTATGACATTTATCCCCATCCAGGTGTCGATTTTTTCCTGGCAACCATTTTAATGAGAAATCCGGCTTCGCCGGAGACATTTTTCTATCGAAAAATGTACAAATTTAGCCAGGTGTCTAAATCATTATCCAAAATATGGTGGCTCTCTATCGCCTGCCAGGTATAAATCGACACCTGGATGGGGATAAACATATTAAAACAGTAGGCTGAATGGGGCCGAATGGATACAACCCAGAGAGAGAAAAATAGCAGGTCACCCCCCCTTAACACTACAAGAGTTGTCTGATATAGGATGTGAACTAAAGGACCAGGACGCAATTTAACAGTTTATTTTTGGTTATTAGTAGACGATTTTATACAGCTTCAGAAGGATCTGTAGGCATCGAAAGCGTCTATACTATCTCATTTAACCCTCTGACTTCCATACATACTTCCTAATCTGAATAAAATAGTCTAATAATAACCAAAATACACTGTTAACCCTTTCTCTGCGGGCATATTTCCGCCATATTAGGGCTCATTCAGGCACTCCTGATTGATTAGGCAAGTGTCTGAAATAAATGAAATTAATTCAGCCGAAAACTAGAACCTTCGAAATGACACCGGGGTTCACCCGCAGCGCTACCATAGACATTCGCTAAATTGAGCCATTCTCGCTAATGTCTCGCTACATTTGCGTTTGGCAGCACTGTATATCTAGTGAGACCCTGACTCAGATCCTTCACTGCCACGGCAGCCTGACTGGGAGAAGGACATGTAGCCTGTCGCGCTCCCGCTCCCTTGCGCTCGATTTTACAGGCTTTAAGAGGCTTTAGTAGCCTGTAGATTGCTGTAAATTGCCATGGCGTTCGGGAACGTCTCCCGCAGGGAAAGGGTTAAAATGCGTCACGGCCCTCATGGGGTTCAGATTACCCTGTGATAACCTGGTAGAAGTGTCTTGGTACCCTATAATTGTTGGTGTTGGTCAGTATGAACACCATGTGAGGAGGAGCACTTTATTGACAACAATTCGCAGATAACTTTTCAGGTTAGATACTAGACCCATCTGCGAAACCTTGTCAAAGAAGTGCTCCTCCTCACATGGTGCTTGGTGTTGTATGTATGTTACTGATGGTTGTCTTCCCCGCCTGCCCCCCCCCCCTCCCCCCTCTCCCCTCTCTCTCTCTGCCGCCGACCTTCTTCACAAGGTAAATCCTCCCAATAGTCTAGCATATTATGTGACTGATGATTAACCCGTTCAGTGCCAGCGACTTGTGCTATTTTTAAATCTAGCTATATTTAGACCATATCTCTATACTATACGGGTTAAGGGGGGTGACCTGCTTTTGTTTTCTCCTTTTCTCTCTTTCTCTGGCTTGTGTCCATTCTGCTCCATTCAGCCTACTGTTTTAAGACATTTATCCCCATACAGGTGTCGATTTCTTCCTGGCGAGCGAAAGCAAGCCAGCATTGTATGGAGAAGTCCGGCTTCGCCGGAAACATTTTTCTATCGAAAAATGTACAAATTTAGCTTGCTGTCAAAACGAAAATATATATATGCTGGCTCGCTACCGCTCGCCAGGTAAATATTGACACCTGGATGGGGGTAAAAGTCTTAAAACAGTAGACTGAATTGGGCCGAATGGATACAAGCCAGGGAAAGAGAGAAAAGGGAAGAAAGATTTAAAAAAAAAAGCGTGGTGGGCTCCCTTAACAAGTGTAGGTGATCTAGGCTCCCACGCGCATGCAGGCCTCTCATCCATGCATGTAGTCTTTATAGGCTAATGTAAGATATATATTTGTTGTTTATATGTTGAGTATATTCTCTGCTAGCATGTATTCTCCGCCTAGTTTAACTTCAAATGTTGCCTCTTGTCTTAGAAATTCACCATGCAGAATGTGAAAATTAAGGGGGGTGGCCTGCTTTTGTTCTCTCTTTTTTCTGGCTTGTATCCATTCTGCCCCATTCAGCCTACTGTTTTAAGACGTTTATCCCCATCCCAGGTATCGATTAATTCCTGGTGAGCGATAGCGAGCCAGCATTGTATGGAGAAATGCCGGAGACATTTTCTATAAAAAAAATTACAAATTTAGCCTGCTGACAAACACATTACAAAAAATATGCTGTCTCGCTAACGCTCGCCAGGAAATAATCGACACCTGGATGGAGATAACCATCACAAAACAGTAGGCTGAATGGGGCCGCATGAATACAACCCAGAGAAGGAGGGAGAGAGATAAAAATAAACGAGGTGGGCCCCCTTAAAGTTATGGCTCATATACTGTTATTATGTTGCCTTAAGGGGAGATGGGTCGTTTTTATAGACCCCCTTCACCCTCGTGTTTAGCCCAATAAGTTTTCAGATTTTAATACGTTTGCCCCATTAGTTTGTCAATTTTCAGACCTTTCGCCCCATTTCTTTGTCAACCTTTCGTGCTATTTAGGTGTCGACATTTTTGTCCTGGCGAACGATGGTGAGCCTGTAATTTTGGAAGGACCGGCCTTCGGCCGGGACATTTTCCTGCCGAAAAACTTACAAATTTATCTTGAAGGGGGGTGTAGGGGGCGTTTTGTCTAAACTTGATGGAGGTCTAGCGAGGAAACTAAGAAATAAAGGAATAAATTAATTAGTAGACAACAAATCGGCCCATATCCCCTTAAAGTTCTGGTTTGTATATGCCGTAGCTATTTTGTTGCCTTAATAATAATTGTGTTGCTCAATGTGGCATAGATATAATTATGATCGCAAATTTCTGGTCACAACTGCAGTATTACAGTAAAGTTGAAGTTAGTCTGTCATATTGGAATGAATTTCGATTAGTTTTTTAATTATAAACTTTTGTATCTATTTTTCCTAGAAATAAGCCATTGTACGGTCGCGCTAAGAAGTCATGTCCCAGCTGTCATTACGTTTGGCTTGCTCTGTGCTGTATTAATGTCTGTCAGATGTTGAATAGGGTGGGTAAGTGTAGGAACATGTTAGTATATTTCACTCGATATGAAGAAATGAAGCTTAGATATGGCTGATACCAATTATTGATCAAAACATACTTGGTGCCGAGACATGACTTATTAGCGCGATTGTACATAGTATTATATATACTATTATTCCACTTCCACAATAGCAATAATCATACGAGACACTAATGCCAATGTGGTAAATAGAAATACTGCATTATGCTTCATTATTTTTTAGGTTTTTGATGTTTTTTTATTGCTTATTTTTGCAATTTTCCGGGCATGTTTTTTTGTTTTTGTTAGGTCGCCCCTCGATCCTTTTCAAGTTAACCTCTTCTATACCGGCGACGTCTTTTTCATTGTATTCTAGCTACATTTAGACGACATGATGAAGCTTAGGAAGGATATTATAGGATGGCTAAAATAATTAATTGAGAGAGTCTGTAGCCTTTTAATTGGTAGACATTCTTCCTAAGCTGAATACAAATCGTCTAATGGTTGCCAGAATATAATGAAATGGACGTCACCGGTACCGAAAGGGTTAAGGGGGGTCACCGTTTTTTTGTTTATCTTCTCTCCTTTTCTCTCTTTCCCTGGCTTGTATCCATTCGGCCCCATTCAGCCAACTGTTTTAAGATGTTTATCCCCATCCAGGTGTCGATTTCTTCCTGGCGAGCGAGAGCGAGCCAACATTGTATGGAGAAATCCGGCTTCACCGGAGAAATTTTTCTATTGAAAAATGTACAAATTTAGCTTGCTGTCAAAACAAAACTATATATATGCTGGCTCTCTACCGCTCGCCAGGAAAATGTTGATACCTGGATGGGGGTAAACGTCTTAAAACAGTAGGCTGAATGAGGCCGAATGGATACAAGCCAAAGAGAGAGGGAGAGAAAGAAAAAAAGCGAGGTGGGCCCCCTTAAGAATACCCCCAGCCCCCTTATACGGTGTAACTTTACGTCCATGTACATTTGTTATTCCCAGTTGAACACCTTTCCTCTTCAGCAAATACAAATGTACTCTCAGTTCGTTTACGGTAGCGTTAACCCTTTCTGTACCGGTGTCGTCCTTTTAACTTTATTCTGGCTACTATTACACGGTTGTATTCAGTATAAAAAAAGGCCTCCATCAATTAGCAGACTTCGAACTATCTCACTTGACCCTTCTTACAATCACAGATCCGTGTCAAACTGCACAAATTCGTCTAAATATAGCTAGAATAATATTCGTCTAAATATAGCTAGAATAATATTGTCTAAATATAGCTAGAATAATATTTGATCGACGTCACCGATACAAGAGGAGGGAGTCGGTGTTTCTGAACCACCTTCTCCGTCATGTTTAGCAAATTACTTTTGAGATTTTAAGACGTTCGTTCCATTGGTTTGTCGATTTCAACACCTGTCGCCCCATTTCTTTGTCAATATTAATACCTTTCGTGCCATTTAGTTGTAGATTTTTCACAATCGAGCAATAGCGAGTCTGTAATTTTAGAAGGAACATGCCTTCGGTCGGGACATTTTTCTACTGAAAAATTTACAAATTTATCTGGAAAGGGGGTGTAGGGGGTGTTATTTGAAGCTTGATGGAAGTCTAGCAAGGAAACTAAAAAATAAATTAATAATTAGATACACAGACCAGAAAACAAGCACTACCCCCTTAAACACTACTTTCCCTATCTAGCCTACAGTATAATGATAATATTGGTTATTATGTGATAAATATTACACACATTTATCTTTCTGTAATATATGTATCTTCTACTACTGCGTTTTTTCTTATTTACGTGCACTTTCCCTATTTCCTATGTTAACAATTATGTGTACTTCCCCTATATGTTAACAATTATGTGCACTTTCCCTATTTCCTATATGTTAACAATTGTGCACTTCCCCTATATGTTAACAATTATGTGCACTTTCCCTATTTCCTATGTTAACAATTATGTGCACTTCCCCTATATGTTAACAATTATGTGCACTTTCCCTATTTCCTATATGTTAACAATTATGTGCACTTCCCCTATATGTTAACAATTATGTGCACTTTCCCTATTTCCTATATGTTAACAATTATGTGCACTTTCCCTATTTCCTATATGTTAACAATTATGTGCACTTTCCCTATTTCCTATATGTTAACAATTACGTGCACTTTCCCTATGTCCTATATGTTAACAATTACGTGCACTTTCCCTATTTCCTATATGTTAACAATTACGTGCACTTTCCCTATTTGCTATATGTTAACAATTACGTGCACTTTCCCTATTTCCTATATGTTAACAATTACGTGCACTTTCCCTATTTCCTATATGTTAACAATTACGTGCACTTTCCCTATTTCCTATATGTTAACAATTATGTGCACTTTCCCTATTTGCTATATATTAACAATTACGTACACTTTCCCTATTTCCTATGTTAACAATTATGTGCACTTTCCCTATTTGCTATATGTTAACAATTACGTGCACTTTCCCTATTTCCTATATGTTAACAATTACGCGCACTTTCCCTACTTTCTATATGTGTACATTTATGTGTACTGTTCCTATTTACTATATGTTAACAATTATGTGCACTTTCCCTATTTCCTATATGGTTCCAATTACGTGCATGTCAGCGTACCGGTACACTTTTCACGTGGTGGTAATGTCGTACCCTTCTTTCCATGTCTGTCGTTTGGTGGATGTGTACCTACCTTCCCCTGTGTTGTGTGTAAGTCTGTTTCCTGTGTGCAAGTTAACATATGTACATCTTTATCGCCTGCATATATAATTTGCATGACCTTTCGAATTCTGATAGCTAATATGTTTATGAAATCATATATCCTCAACTATTAGTACATCCATGCATGCCTGTATAAAATATTAATAAAAGTAATCTTTCAAGTACAGACTTGCATAAACAATTTTTTATTTATTTTTTTTTTAAAACACATAATTTAGCACATCAGATCTATCTGGTCACTTCCATGTACGTCAGTATGCTAGGATTATAGTCTGGCTTTTATCGTCAAGTACACTATAAAAATGTGTGTTATTCAATGTACTCTCATGTTTGGTAGTCTCTTCTTGTGTTACTAGTCAGTAAAGGAAGAATGGTGAAGCTCTCCTGGCTGAGCCCTCCACGGCACCTCATTGTTTATTTGTCTGGGAAGCTTGTTTATATTGAGTGAGGTGTGATATGACCCATTAGAATAAATTTATATGTTTTCACCAACCAACTTTACTTCTAAACTCAATGAAATCAACAAATACATGTGGCACTCCAAGGACTCGAACCGAGGATACTCACACCGACATTCAGCGCATTTATGCATTACACTATCAGAGACGATCGTCTCTGACAGACTGACACATGGATATAGTTGCAGGCAGAGGTGCCAAACCTATCAAGCTGTACACACCAGATGATCAGCGTAGGGGTGCAGATACTGTTTTGACCGAGAGTACATACATTCCAACTATACCCAATATATTCCGCAGTCGCATACTGTTTGTTATGATACTGCGGAGTAATTCAATTATCACGAAAAGAAATCTTGTTTTAGTTAATTTTAAGTTAGACCCCACACAAAAATCGAAAGGGCTACTATTGTCTGTAGTGTTGCTTAATGTTCACTTGGTGTACAGTGCTTTGTGTGTCTAGTGAAGTCCTTGTGTGCAGGCTGATTCAATAAACAGTTCCAGAATTTTAAGTATGTATTCGACAGACCATGTTACTCTATGTAGCTATCGAAGACTTTTAAATGTGAAATAAATCCGAAATATTGAACACTCGGAATCCGAAGTGGGAGAGTAACATAATTTTATCTTTGTCTGGCCAATAGGTCCTTAAAAGTATGAACGTGTATTTGTTTAATCATCCTGTATACCCTGTGTCGGCTTCAACCCCTTCAGTACCGGTGTCGCCCTTTTTACTTTATTCTGGCAACTACTAGACGATTTTATTTAGTTTCAAAAGAGCCTCCATACTTCACAAAATCTCATTTAACCCTTTTTACTACCACAGATCCATCTTAAATTGTACAATATCCTCAAAATATAGCTCGAATACTGTATAATCAAATAGACGTCACCGGTGTTCAGGCCATGTCAACCAGTAGCCTAGTCCACAAGCCCTAAATGGTGTAAATAATTTGATGTGTTCTTGTGTAACTAAAATAAGGTTATGGGTAATCACTGCCTAACATAATTCGTACAATTTCATTATCTAACTCCAAAACTCCAAATTATTCGGAACAATGTCTGGTTTCATTAAGGGGGGTGACCTGCTTATTTTCTCTCCTTTTCTCTTTCTCTGGCTTGTATCCATTCGGCCTCACTCCACCTACTGTTTTAAGAAGTTACTCCCCATCCAGGTATCGATGTTTTCCTGGCGAGCGATAGTAAGCCAGCATTGTATGGAGAAATCCCTACAAATGTACAAATTTAGCCTGCTGGCAATGACATTTAAAAAAATATACTGGCTTGCTAACCGCTTGCCAGGAAAAAATCGACACCTGAATGGGGATTAACGTCTTAAAACAGTAGGCTGAATGGTGCCGAATGTATACAACCCAGAGAGATAGGGAGAGAGAGAGAAGAAAATGCGGTGGGCCCCCTTAAATTAAATGGTAATCACTACACAGGCATTGCATCACTCAAAACGCAATCACATCATGTTACGCTTTTAAAGCATGGTTGCGAGATTTTTTGTTTCCAGATAGAATGAATTACCGTACTAAGTGATACCCACACAACCTCCATTATACATTTATTCGTGCCTGTTATAAACGAAACCTGTTCTGACTGAGTGGTAAAAACTAAAATGTCTTCTCTCGTTTAATCGATGTTAACGCACAATAGTTAGCTTTGTAACAGTAAACTATATCTAACACAACTACTTATGAGTAGGTGCTTCTCTGTTTGGCTAATACTCTCAACACATTCCGAGGTAGTTGCCCTCATACAAGGGTAAAAAGTTGTTAAAGTTGTATGTCAAAGTGCCTCCATTAATGTGTTTCAACTTGTGGCAGCTGTGTGGTGTGGGTCGGTGTATATACTGTTGTGCTGTGTGTGTCTGTATATACACTTAATATGTGTGGGTAGTAGATTATTATACAGTACTTGTGGTATATGTATGTGGTAAACTGGTAATGTACTGTGATGTGGGTGTGTATATGTACACTTATGTTGTGTGGGTGGTTCTTATACAGTACGGTACAGTACCGTACTTGTAGTATATGTATGAGGTAATGTACTATTGTGTTGTGTGGATGTACTGTATGTACAAATTTATCTCGAAGGGGAGTCTAGGATTTTTTATTTTTTAGCTTGCTGGAAGTTTAGCGAGGAAATTAAGAAATAGATAAAGGTAAGGATGTATTATTCTGGCGTATTGCCGGCTTTATTTACAGTACTCGTAAGCTCCCGATCATGTTCCTCACTATTTTGACTGCCGTGGGATACAATAATAATAGGTTAAGGAGGGGCTTAGCCCCACCTCACTCCCCTTGACTTATTTTCATCATCATATATATTACTAGCAGGGTGGCAAATTAAGGAACAACCCTGTTCTTAACATTAATCCTCCATTACAAACCCCTATGTACTTTAATAAATTAATGAAATAACAGAAAAAATAAAGCAGTCAAAATAGACGGGAACGTAACCGTGAGCGTATGAGTAGTATAAGCAAAGCGGGTGATGCGCCCGAATACTACATCCTTACCTAGATACCGGAAAATAAGTGAATAAATAGACCACATAAATAAACCGTAGCCTACTGTGTTAATATGTATCCGTGACATGTCCCTCTGTGCCTCCCCCCCTCCCCAGCAGGCAACTGAGTATGTGTTTACGGACATGCAGAGCCCCGACCGTCACAACCACGCCCAAGACTGTTACTCCACCACACACAAGAGAGCCAGCGCATTGCTACAGTGGTTTGATACGGTATGTCTATAATATTTCTGTACTCTATATCCTATTCTCGGTAAGTAGGCTACCCATCTTAAAAATATCGGTCTTCTGTACCCTATCACAAGTAAGTACAGTAGGTGGTTTTATACAGTACAGTTGTAGACAGATGAAGCAGTTAGCCTCATGTGTAGTGGATGTGTGGCAGAATATAATGGTCTTGCAGATTTATTTATAGTTGGAAGATGAAAGGAAGATACAGTTACCGGTACGTTGTTGGAAGTGGGTAGGCTAAAGCAATCCATTAACGATTATACTATAAAATTATCCTTGGTGGTGGAAATATTGAGCCAGATGTCTCCACCACATGTGTCTGCTGCATTTGTCCCCAACTGTACGTCTAGAAAATATGTCTTCTAGTGTCGGGTTTATTACACCTGACGGTAAATTAAATCCCTTTGCTACTGATTTATCGATAGTTGCTAGATAAATATAAACTACTTCGACCGTCACATGAACTGTAATAACAAGTACTTTACGATCGACCAATCAAACTACACACAGGGAAATGCTTGCACAATTATTGGTAAATCATTAACGCGCACAAGTCTAAAAATTCTTCTTCAATCGAGTTGTGAACTTGTGGAATGGGCTTCCTCGAGATATACTTCTTCCAGTATATATATATACTGTATATATATATGTATATATATATATATATATATATATATATATATATATATATATATATATATATAATCAACTACACCACGGCAGTCTAAAAGACACTCAACCCTCTATCCTATTTATGTTAAGAAGGGAAACCCACTAGGCAAATATATTTCAATTCATACCTAGTCGTAGGATCCATATTCCAGAATAGCCTACCATACAAGGATTTCTGAGTGTCCCGACGCAACTCGGGCCGAAATTGATTTCATTTAATTCTAACCCACCAAGCATGAGTTACAAATATTGAGTACCGGTATATATCACAAATACACGTGAGCCACTAAATGTTTCTAATCTCTCAGTGGGGTTCGAACCGCCAACCGTCAGGACGATAGCCGACGCTTTAATCAACTACACCACGGCAGTCTAAAAGACACTCAACCCTCTATCCTATTTATGTTAAGGAGAAGGGAAACCCACTAGGCGAATATATTTCAATTCATACCTAGTCGTAGGATCCATATTCCATAATACCATACAAGGATTTCTGAGTGGCTCACGTGTATTTGTGATATATACCGGTACTCAATATTTGTAACTCTCATGCTTGGTGGGTTAGAATTAAATTAAATCAATTTCAGCCCGAGTTGCGTCGGGACACTTGAATCCTTGTATGGTATTCTGGAATATGGATCCTACGACTAGGTATGAATTGAAATATATTCGCCTAGTGGGTTTCCCTTCTCCTTAACATAAATAGGATAGAGGGTTGAGTGTCTTTTAGACTGCCGTGTAGTTGATTAACCCGGCAAGCGCGATAGGCCTAACGGAAGGCTTCCTATAGGGAACGCGATAGGCCTCACGGAAGCAAGACCATAAAAAAAGCCTTCCAAAAAAAAAAAGGGCCTATCAAAACAAAGGAATTTGTCTCTAGGTGAGATAATTCCCCTCTAGTACTCATCCATGTGTTTCTCACACACCCCCTCCCCTCCTCAATTATCACCTATTTTTCCTCTTATTATCATCATTTATCGGTTATTTTTCTCTCTCGCGATAATGTAGCACAAGTGGGTTGCATAAAAGATCGTTATGTAACACCCAACACCGGCACACACCGCCCCGCTCGCCTCAGTTGACTCACAGACAGCGAGAGGGGAGGGTTGCCTGTGGCTCTCTCTCGCCTGAGATTATGACCGGGTGGCCAATATCTTCGTTTTTCACCACCCAAATGCTTTTCCAACTTATTTTAGCACTCCTGAAGGTTCATATATACATCATATATGTAAAATAAAAGCATACCGAAAACAAATAATGCTCTCTATTGTAAATATAACAAATTATGTCTGAATCCAAGGCCCCTAGGTCTATATCGCGCTTGTCAGGTTAAAGCGTCGGCTATCGTCCTGACGGTCGGCGGTTCGAACCCCACTGAGAGATTAGAAACATATACAGTATATATATATATATATATAAAACAAATAATGTCAGGAAGTGGGCATACATAATTATTTATACTATTTAAAAACTCATATTAGTTTGACCTACATAAATGCTATTTTTTGACTGTGCTATAAATTGGTAGGCTAATGTAGGAATCGGTTTTTACACCATACCCGAAAGAGGATTTATGGAGCTCCGATCTTACTCTCAACCATCTGAACAATTTAACCAGCACACCTAAACTTCGTTAAATGCGGAAATAGCCTCACGAAAATATCAAGCCCTGGTGGGGGCACGAACTCTCGACCCTTGGGTGTGAGGCAGGCACCTTACCAGTTAGACCAATAGAAATATCCCACTTGGCCTGTTCGGCTCAGGGTATTTCCGCATCCGAGGTCTGTTTAGGCTAGCCTATTTTCACTGACTTTACACTACTTCACCTTCCGGGAAGCGAAAGCTCAGAACAGAGAGGAACAAGCTTGAGTCGAATCGACCGAGAGTCCGTCAGAGAGATGAACGGGAATGGTGAGTCAACTTCACTGAGCGATGCTACACGCACCTACAAACTGCCCAGTTGGCAACTCGCTTGGGCGGCTGGCAACTCCACAACCCAACCCAATCGAGTCTCACAACACTCCCTGCTCTCTCCTATCCTCTTCCTTGTCCTGTGGGAATCGGTTTTTACACCATACCCGAAAGAGGATTTATGGAGCTCCGATCTTACTCTCAACCATCTGAACAATTTAACCAGCACACCTAAACTTCGTTAAATGCGGAAATAGCCTCACGAAAATATCAAGCCCTGGTGGGGGCACGAACTCTCGACCCTTGGGTGTGAGGCAGGCACCTTACCAGTTAGACCAATAGAGATATCCCACTTGGCCTGTTCTGCTCAGGGTATTTCCGCATCCGAGGTCTGTTTAGGCTAGCCTATTTTCACTGACTTTACACTAATACATATTTCATATACACAAATCCACCAACAGTACAAACGTTCATTAATGGGGTGTACTGTACATACGAATGTTGTTTAATAAATGTTAACATTTAACAGTCTACTTACCTCCATTCCAGCATCTGATGTTGAGTTTGGTTTCATTTTATCCAGCAGGAATGTCTGAGCTTGGTTTCATTTTATCCAGCAGGAATGTCAGACTCTTGAAGGCGAACCAATTACCCATATAGATCTCACCTGATCCTATTCCCGATTTGACCTTCATTTTCTTTACTTCCCTTCTAAACTGACCAATTAGTCTCCACCTTCTTCATAACTTCCACTGGTAGCATTCAAGACAGCTAGAGCCGCTATATTTACCAAGTTGTCTTTATATTTTTTTCAAGGAATATAGTGTTTTATTGTTGTTTTGGTCAATATATAGCACGTGCGACAATATAGGTAAAAAATTAATCTCAATGGCATGTGATTAAGCAATTTTTGGCAAGAATGTAGTTACCGGGTGTACCGCCCGTCTTGTTTACACTACGCGGACGCTCACCATCATGTTCCCGATTATTTTGACTGCCTTTGGATACAAAAATACATTACCCTAACCAAACAACCTAACCTAACCTAAGCTAGTATTATAGATTTATAAGTATTTATTTTATTATAAGTATTTATAGATGATTTATGTTGTATGTCGGTAGTGGTACACCCGGTAACTACATCCATCCCCATTTTGTTTTCCAAATTATTGATATACGTGTCAGTCCCAGGAAACTATCATACTAGGCCTACATATTATATGGATATTTACCTTTCAATGTTTTTGTTTACAATAGGAGAGCTCTTTTCCGTGTCTGTCAGTCAACAACTGAGACATCTGGTGGCGAATGCAATGCACCCTACCATAATTCTTGCCAAGTATAATCGCATCTCGACCAATTACGATGCAGTCCACTGGCACGTGATGTCTATCAACCAATCAGGTGATGCCATGCTTGGGAAGAGAGCTGGTCCCGGACCAGGATTTAACCCGCTTAGTTTGACGATGGCCAGCCTGTGACGGAGCCGATCAAACTTTTTTCCACCGTCTTTAACCCGTGGAGCCCCGGCTAGTTTTGTAATGTTTGTTCACCAGAACCCGGCCGGTTTTCAAAAAATGTTTTTATTCCAGAAACAATAGCGAATGGGTTAGGAATGAAGGAAAAACCATGAAAAACCGCTCAAAAAGCTTAAAGAATGGTCCTACAGAGCCCCCGAAAACATATTTTACAAGAGTAAAAAATTTAAGGCAATTACCCCAAAAAACCAGGTTATTGCGCGCTCACGCGCACGCACGTGGACTTTTAGAGTTTTCAACCATCAGCACGGTTGTGTGGGATACGTTACAACGTACACAGTTCCCATACAAATCTGAGCCCTCTTGAGTGGCTACACCTGAGGGTGACGCGTCAGACGCGTCGCTGGGGCTGTACGGGTTAAAAACAATCAGGCTGCTTTAGACATTTTCACCTCCCATGGTTGCCTTCCAATAAGTGTAACCTGTCCAAAGTGCAATAACCAGTGTTCCAAATACGGCCGACGAGGACAGGTGGTTTTGAATGCACACACATTTTTTTGCCGTGGAAGAAATCGAAAACAAGAAACCACCACCTGTTGAGCAGGATGAGCCTCCAGCCACTCAACCCGACGACCCTCAACTCGGTACCTCCTCTGCTCATTAAGGTTAGTTGGTTGGTTGCCCACCAGCAGGGGTGTGGGGGCGGCAGCCCCCACCCAGGCTAATGTTAACCCCATTCTTACTAGGTTAGGTTAGCTTGTTAGGTTAGGCGGTATAATCCTGTGTAGCGGGAGGACATGTACATATATCTCAATAATTTGGTAATGTTACAATATATTTTTACATTTTACATTCATAAATAGTCCACTAATATACTAGGTTAGGTTAGGTTAGGCTTTGGTTAGGTTATGGTTAGGTTAGGTTAATGATATTGTTCAATGTTTCTTAGTAAATATGCATCTGAAAAACAGTTCCTCCCGCTACACAGGATCTTACCGGTTAGGCTAATGTTAACCCCTTTGGTTGGTTGCCGGTGGCAGCCCCAAACCATAATATTAGGATAGGTTAGGTAAGGTTGATAGGTTAGGCTAATGTTAACCCCATTCTTACTACATTAGGTTAGGCTAATGGGGATGGATGTAGTTTTCGGGCGTACGGTCGTCATGTTTACATAGGGCGATCGCCGCGGTGAACTTCGCGTCTATTTTGACGGCGATTTTTTTTCGGTTATTTGCCCCCTGCCTGACAATATATATGACGATGACAATATGTCATGGATCAACATATTACTGTATCCAATGGCATTAAAAATAGATGGGAACTTGATAGCAAACGTCCGACGTCACCGTCACCGTCACCGCCGCCGTCCTGTTTACATTTGTCGATCGCCATAGTTAAGTTCGCGTCTATTTTGACGGCGATTTTTTTTCGGTTATTTGCCCCCTGCTGGCAATATATATGATGATGACAATATGTGAATGCCCCCTCAACATATTATTGTATCGAAAGGCAGTCAAAATAGACAGGAACATGATGGCAAGCGTCTACTACCGCTCCGCATAGTGTAAACAAGGGTGGCGGTACGCCCGCACTTAACATTCTTGCCGGCTAATTTTAACCCCATGGTTGGTTGCCCACCAGCGGGGGTGTGACCGTGTGGGGGCGGCAGAGATAGGTTAGGTAAGGTTGTTAGGTTAGGCTAATGTTAACCCCATTCTTACTACGTTAGGTTAGGCTAATGTTAACCCCATGGTTGGATGCCCACCTGCGGGGGTGTGGGGCCGGCAGCCCCTACCCAAAATATAAGGATAGGTTAGGTAAGGTTGTTAGGTTAGACTAATGTTATTATGTTAACCCCATTCTTACTACATTAGGTTAGGCTAATGTTAACCCTATGAAAACCCAAACCAACTTTTTATTAGGGTTACAGACTTACAGTGTAATTTTAACATGAAAATTAGTAAAATCCGAGCCAAGTTTCGTCAAAACTTGGCTCAGGTTTTCAAAAAGTCGGGTTTTATGGGTCTGGTAATTTACAAAACCCGAGCCAACATTTTAATAAGGTTACAGTTATTTTTGAGCCAAGTTTCGTCAAAACTTGGCTCGGGTTTCAAAAAGTCAGGTTTTATGGGTCTGGAAATTGACAAAACCCGAGCCAAATTTTGGTCACAAATGTGTAGCCTATTATCGTGTTCTATACGCTTTTTACCCCTCAATTTCCCTGATCTTCATAGCCCTCCCCACTATCGGGGGGTGTGTCTTTAGATTGATGGATAATGGGTAAATGCTTAATTCCCATTCAACTTCATCAGTAGATTAGGCTAGGCCTAGGCTAGGCTAACCACCAAAAAAATAAAAAATAAAAACACATTGCATCTCCTAGGCTAGGCCTAGCCTATATGTATATAACATTGTTTGGTCAATATACAGGAGAGTCGGAGACGCAACAATATAGCCTAGGTAGCAAATTTATAATGGTAGTTTTGGGTTCCTATCATCATATGCTTCATTTCTAGGTAGCATTTAAGGAGACTACTGCAGGACTCTTCTTCTTACCTCTGACCGGGTATAGGCTATCCTGGTGTTTACTACCCTATACCCATTTGAAAGGACATTAGGCTAGCCTAACCTAACAACCTTACCTAACCTAACCTAGTATTATAGGTGGGAGCTGCCGCCCCCACACCCCCGCTTTGACTTAGATTTTTGGTGTAGGCCTAGGCCTATTTGGCTGTGAAGTGGGTAGGTATTTTTCAATTTGTTGATAACGAAAATCCTCCATGCGGACTAGCCTATAGGAGAAAAATATGGCGAATCTATTGGTGCCTATTTTCCCTAATAAATTGTTCTCATAACGTCGCTTCGATTCCTCCATGTGGACTATAATGAGAAAAATAGGTCAATATTTAAGAGTCACACCACAGCTGGAATCTCATTTCTAAGGGTAGTTTTGGGTTCCTATCATTCTGTTTCATTGCTATAGGCCTAGGCTATAGCCTACTTTTTATCCACCGGAAATATAATTTGTTCTTGTTTTTTTTTTAGCCTAGCATTAACCTAACTAGGCTAACCTAAAAACTTGGTGATGGGCTGGTCTATCAGAATGAGAGTTGAGCGTTCTCTGCCATACCCATAGCTTACTCTGACTGTTCCTTTTACTTATATATTTTCTAGATCTTAAGTGACGGCGTCTTTTCCGTGGATTGACCTCCCTACTGCCAACCCTGGCAGATTGGGAGCCAAAGCGTCACATTTTTCCTTTGCCCCTCAACTTTCCCTTTATAATTGCTGAGGGGCACAGGGCCTTGGGTGGGGCTTTTGTTTCCCGGGCGTTTCCGCACCCTCCTCAGCTCCCCGCCTTTGAGTGGCTTCGGTCACCTGGGCATTATTAATGGTAAGCTGGGAGGGACCTGTGGGGGCGCTCGGTTGTGGCCTTGGCCTTGCTCGGGACCTTGGGGCTGCTCGGCCAGACAGCCTGGGGAACAGCAACAACAACCTAAAAACCTAACTTAACCTAAATGTATTTGGGGCTATTAGGTTAGGTTAGGTTAGGTTAGGTTAGGTTAGGTTAGGTTAGGTTAGGTTTTTTGGTTAGGCTAGGCTAGGCTAATGCTAAAAAAAAACAAAAAAAACAAGAAAAAAAAAAAATTCTGGTGGATAAAAAGTAGGCCTATATAGGCTAGCCTAGCCTAGGCCTAGCAATGAAGCCATAGAATGATAGGAACCCAAAACTACCGTTAAAAATGAGATCCCAGCTGTGGTATGACTCGTAAATATTGACCAAAAAATATGGCGAGTCTGTCTACAGTATTGTCAGTATAGGCCTAGGACCCTATTTTCCTTAACAAATTGTTTCTAATAGTGCGGCGCAAGACGTCCTTCCACTCTGTTCACAGGTATCTTCTCAATGATCTTCCACGTATCACACTTTCGATTCTTTTAATGAGGGTTAGGCCTAATAGTTTCCCACAGTAGGCTATGGTATGGGAGCGGTATGAGTCTCTTAGACGAAATATTAGTTCCCTTGTCCATTCCATTATCCATACCTTCTTCTTCTTCTTCTTCTTTTTGTGGAGTTGCTGTCCCCTCTCAAAGCCAGCTCACCTATGCACCGGTGACTTCTCCAGAAACAGATAGAGCTAGATTTAAGAATTAGTTTAGAAATTATGTAGTCGTAGAAAGGATAGTTAAAGACAAAGAATTGAAGTATATAGCTTAAGCAGAACTCTCCCCTCCTTATTTTACCCCCTCCTCCACCCCCCAATATCTTGTTCTCTCCTTATCTTAATTTATCTTTTCCCCTCTCTACTATTTAATCTCATTTTTCTTCCTCCCCCGCTCTGGTCCCCTTCTCCCCCCTCATCCTATTCTATCCTATTCCGTTTTCTCTTCTGCCACACCTGCTCCAGGAATCTTTTCACTACCTTCATTCTTTTCCCCATTTCCCCATCTACCCCCTCTTCTGTCTCGAGACCTAACACAAATTTTACACCCTCATCCTCCTCCTCTTTCTGCTCTTCCCATTCCCTCTCCCCTACCACCCGTTTCAACTCATTTTCCAACCCCTCTCTCTCCTCTTCATACCCCTGGCACTCTGTCACTATATGTTCTATTGTCTCCTCCACTCTCCTCCCTCCCACCTCACACTGTAGACACTCTTTCACCCCCCCATTCCACCTCCATGTTCTCCTATTTGTCTCTAATGCTCCTGCCCTAGCCTTAAACAGTAGTTCAGCTCCCCAACTTCCGTCATAGAACTCCTCTTTTCTCGGTCTCCCCTTGCTTCTATATCTTATCAGTGTACTTTTCTTCTCCATATTTCTCTTCCATTCCTGTCTTCCTACTTCCTTCACTCTCGTTCCTATCTCTTTCTCTAGTCTCCTTCCCTGACCTAATCCTGTATTACTCCCTACATCTCTCCACTCCTCTCCCACCCTTCTTTGTTTCACTCCTATTTTTTTCAGTTTTCTCTTACACTCTTTTGCCCATCTACTCTTCCCCTCCCCCCATTCATTCACTCTCCTTGGCCACCTATGATCCTCCATCTCCTCCAACCTACTCTTGTACCTCAACTTTGCCTTCGCCACTCTCTCCTCAAACGTACTCCATCCCATCTCCCCTCTCACTGCTTCATTTGCTGTCCACCTTCTTGCTCCTAACCCCATTCTTCCTATTTTATTTTGTCCCGTCTCCAGTCTATTTATTTCTCCCCCTGTACTCCCTCTCACATCCATCCCGTACATTATTCTCGGCACTTCAAAGTCCTTCCACACCTCTCTTACTATTTTATATTTATTTACTCTGGTTTTTGTCACATTCCACAGTTTCCCACTACACTGCTCCACCTTCATGATTTTCTCATTCATTGTCCTTTGTCGCCCTTCCCTCCCTATCCATACCCCTAAATACTTCACTTCCTCCCTTGTTTCTATTCTTTCCCCTCCTATCCTCATTTCTACTGCCTCTGGTCCATTTACTACTATCATACTGCTTTTCTCTACACTGAACTTCATTTCTAGGTCTCTGCCAAACCTTTCCGCCTCCTGTAACATTTCCCCCATATCTTCCTCTGTCTCTGCTGTCAGCACAACATCATCAGCAAACGTCAGAATTGCTAGCCTATACTGCCCTATTTTCACTCCTTGACCCTTACTCTTAATTCTCCTCACCAACTCCTCCATGCACATTGCAAAAATTAATGGTGACAGGTTACATCCCTGCCTTAACCCTTTCCTTCTCCTGATTCCTTTCACTGCAATATTTTTCCACACAATCTCTGTCTCCGCCCCTTCATACATATTCATTATCATGTTCCTTATCTTCCTACTCACTCCTAGTTTCTCCATCACTGCTTCTGCAACTCCCCTACTAATCTTATCATATGCCTTCTCCACATCCAAACACACTATAAACACACATTTCCCTTGCTTTGCCTTTTTCTCTATAATCTCATCTAATATAAATATATTGTCTGTTCCTCTTCTCCCCTTCCTAAACCCATTTTGCTCTTCACTAAGTAGGATCCTTTCTTCTACATACTCTCCTACCCTCTCCTTTAGTATCCCATAAAATATCTTATTTATTATGTTTATTACCGTTATTGGTCTATAACTCCCCATTTCGTGCACATTTTTTGCTCCTCCTTTGTAAATCAATGTGACCCTTTCTTCTTTCCATCTTGCTGGTATTTCTTCCTCCTCCCATATTTTATCAAATAGCTTCTTCAACATCCTAACTATCATCTCCCCTCCTTCAATATACATCTCTGCTGTTATCCCATCCGGTCCTGCCGCTTTGTTTCTCTTCAGCTTCTTCACACTCCTCCTAATCTCCTCCTCACTCACCATCTCATTCATATTTCATCTATTTCTTCCTCATTTAGTTCAATATTCCATTGCCCTACTCTTATTTGGTAATTTACCCCTCCCACTTCCTCCCAGTATCTTTTTATTTCCTCTCCAATTTTATTTACATCCCTAACTTTTTCCCCACCTACATTCAGCTCCACTACTACCTTTTCCCTCCTTTTTTCTCTTTTTAGCCATCTATACCACTCAGCTTTTCCTTTGTCCCCCTTCTCTTTTATCCTGTCAATTTCTTTCTGTTCATGCTTCTCTATTGCTCCTCTTATTAAGTTTTTTGTGTTTTTCCTTTCCCTCTCGTATTCTTCCCTTGCTATTCGAATTTCCTCCTCACTTATATTTTCCCCTCTCATTTTCCCCTTCTCCAACTCTTTCCTAATCCTATTCCTCTCTTTCCTCTTCTTCCTCGCCTCCTTAATGTCTGTATTCCACCATCCTTTCATTCCTCTACCTTTCCTCCCTATTTTCTCCTTCTCTAACACTCTCTCTGCTACCTTATTTATTTCCCTCTCTATCCTCTTATCAATTTGTATTGCACTCCCTCCCCCCACTTCATCTATATCCATATTCCCTATTTCCTCCCTAAACCTCCCCCACTCCGCCTCCTTCATTTTCCATCTTTCTGGCTTATTAGCCTCTCTACACTTCTCTATCTTCTCCTTGTGAGACTTTATGCTGTATCTTAGTTTCAGCAGGTTATGGTCACTGTTTATTTCAAAGTTTCTTTCTTCATCTACTACCATTTCTATCACTCTCTCTCCTGCTTTCCTGTTCACTAATATATAATCAATAGCTGACCTCCTCCCTTCTCTTCCTCTCCATGTTACTTTCCCCTCCGCCTCTACCATATTCAAATTTTCTAACTGCTCATCCTCACATAGGTCTATCAATAATTTCCCATTCCTATTGATTTGTTCCCCTAAGATTCCTGTGTGAGCATTCATATCCCCCATTATTATGATTTCATCTTCGTTTCCTCTCATCACAGCCCTTATTACTTCGTATTTTCTCCGATTTTCCTCCCTCTCTCTCAGCCCTCCCTCTACCGTCATATAACATATAATCAGCATAAAATTAGCTCTTTTCATTTCCCCTTTCCCTTCCACCCTCACTACTAGTATGTCCTCCTGGTCTTCCCCTTCCCCCAAGTTCACCTGTTCAACTTCCCATTTTTCTTTTTCTACCACCACTGCGACTCCTCCACCCTTTTTCTGTGTTTTCTCTCTTCCTTTCCCTATTACTTCATACTTCTCCCCTCCCCATTCTATCTTCCCCTTCAATTTTGTTTCTACTATTCCACAAATATTCAACCTTCCTTCCTCTGCTTCTCTCTCTATTTCCTCCATCATTCCCGGCCTCCATCCATTAACATTCACACACCCAATTATTATTTCCCCCTTATCCTCTCCATGGAATTCTTGTTTCTTTTTCTTCTTCCTCCTACCTTCCTGTCTCCCCCCCTTCCTTTCCTCTTCTACTCCCCCTGGATCCTTATTTGTTTCCTTTACTTCTCCTCCACTCCCATTTTTTTCCCTATTCTTCTCACTACTGTCTATAATCTCCTTTCTTCCAAGACTATCCCCCCCTATCTCCCTCTTTTTTCCTCTACCCTTTCCCCCCTGTATAGAATCTCCTGCTCCTTCATTTTCCATCCCTTCTCCTCCCTCTGCCCCTACTTCCTCCTCCCTTTCCTCTCCCTTATTCGTTGATAGTCAATCTACTTTGTTCTTCTCCCGTGCCGACCACCTCTCTTCTCGTCTAACAATCTCCTCTATCCTCTCTGCTATATGTCTTTCCTCCTCCCTTTTTAGGTGCCACCCATCTTCTTCAAAACTCCCAGAATCCACCTCTCTGTCCAAATCTAGGAAACTAAATCCTTTAATCCCCTTTTCCTTTAGCACAGAGTTCATGCACTTTGTAAGCTCCTTAATCTCATCATTTGTCGCAATCCTTACCTTCTCATAACTCCAGCTCTCTTTGGGCCTCCTCAGGATTCCCACCATTACTATGTTCACTCTCTTTTCTTTCTTTCTTATTTCCCTTAATCCTTCTTCAATCTCTGCCATTGTTCCCCTCACTCCTTGCATCTCCAGACCATTTCCCCCTCCCTGTATTACTAAGGTTCCTTCCCCCCCCTCAAAATTTATGTTTCTTGCCTGCTTCATTACCTCCCATATTCCTGCCCTTCTTAGGCTAACTACTTCCCTTTCCGAGTTATCTAAAATCCTTCCCATATTCCTGAAGGTGCTATCTCCACATATCACTGTTTTCTTAAGCCTTCTTTCCCTCTTATTATTCCCGCTTCCTCCTATTTTATTTGTCCCCCTCACCGCACTCGTTTCTACTGTCCTCTCCCTTGTTTCCGCCTCCCTACCGCTCCTACTCTTACCTTTTTCGGGCTCTACTTGTGTTCTCCCACTGCTCCTTCTCTCCCCATCCCCCCTCTTACCCCTGGGTCTTGTGTTTACCTGTACTCTATGTACCTCTTCCCTCCTACTTTTACTTCCCTCCTTTTCTACCGTCCTCTCTCTTTGTTTATCCTTCTCCGCTCTTCTATGCAGTCTATTTCACTTCCCTCTTCGTCCATATCTGTCAAGCTCAGCTCTCCCTCCTCTCTTTCTTTTCCAACTCCATCCCCACCGTTCTGCTCATTTACCCCTTCCTTCTTTTCCCTGTTCTTTAGTGACCTTTGACTCGTTATTTGGCTTCCCAGAAATGCATTCGACCATTCTTCCCATTCTCCCATGTTTTCGCCCCTTTCACTTTCCTGCGTCTCCTTCACGACCCTTCCCTTTCTCGTCACCTGCCATCTTTGCTGTTTTTTTTCTTTCTCGCATGCCTCATCTATTCTTCTTATTTGCTCCCCAATCCTCCCCTCACTTATGTCCTCTCTCTCACTTTCATATATCTCTGTGCTTATTTCCTCTCTCACTCTGGTTCCTACTTCCACATCTTTTGTTACATCTTCTGCTCTCTGACTCTCTGTGGTCTCCTCTCCGCTTCCCTCCCCATTTTCAGATCCTTCATTTCCTGTGTCTTGATCTGCTTCTATGTTGTTATCCCCTCGGTTCTTATCCTTGCTACTCTCCCACACCTTTAATAACCTCTCTGTTACTACTACCTGATCTCTGAACCTATTCATTACCCCTTCCAGTCTTTCCTTCAAAACTTCCACTGTAATTAATAGGCACATCCTGCACAGCATTCCCTTTTTCTCAATACTATCCCTTCTTTTGCCTTCGGCATCCATCTTCGTCGCTTCCACCCAACATTCACATTTCTCGCATTGTATCATACTATCATCATCTAGCACCTCTGCTTCTTGCTCTTCATCGGTCTCTATCCCATTTCCTTCCTCAGCTTCCTCCCCTCCTCTTTCTTCCCCCCTTGTTACGATACCAGCCCTCCTCCTAGACCTACCAGCTTGTGCAGAGTCCCTGCTCACCCCTCTCTTCCCCTTTATCACCTTTTTCACTCCTCCCTGCTTCGTCATCATTCCCAAATCCCACCACCTCCCACTAAAATCACCCACCCCTTACTCACAAACATACAGGCAGTGGAAGGTGGGGTACATCCGAAGAGAAAAATGCTTAGATTAAGGAAGAGCTAAGATTTAGGAAGAGCTCACGCCAGTAGAGAAGAGAAGTGTCACCGTCCACCACCCTCCCTCGTACTTGTCGACCGTTCCCAACTCGTCTTTGTTTACTCCGTGGGCCCGTGGCAGGGATCCAAGGCTCTCGGACAAAATCGTGGCGCCGTAATGTGACTGTGTCCTTCTTCTTCTTCCACTCACTAATCACTCAGTTCAGTTCAGTTGGAATTCGGGAAGTTTAGCCTTAACGTCGGCACTTCCCTAAGAGGTTTTGTTATTTTTCTTTTTGTGACTTTTTGTGACGTGCTCATTTGTCTAAAAATAAATATATCTCATTTTTCATCCCTTTTTCTGAAATCTTCTTTCTTCAGTCTTGTTTCTTCTCTCTTCTTCCTTCATTCTTGTTTCTTCTCTCTTCAGTCTTCTTATTTCAGTTCTTTCAATTTTTTCTCTCGTCCTCTCCACATTTGATAGATTGTCTGTTTCTTCTTCTTCTTCTTCACGATGCACAGTGTCAACAGGGATGTAGCCCCCAGATAACTGCGCAAGTAGTACAAGACTTAATTAAGGTTCATGGCGAGGGGGCACGATTTCTAGCACGTAACATACTGTAGATGGTGAGGAGTGTGCAGAAGACGAGTAATGCTGAGAAGCGGTAGTCAGAGGTAGGGGATCCTCCCCGTAGCAGCGAGGAACGTAGAGAGTCCAGTGGAGATGATATGAAGATCGGTGGTGTTGAGAGGTGCTCCTCCAAGAATATGCTTGATGGTAAACTGTCCTCCCTGGCGGAGAATGCATTCCCTTAAGGCGACCCTGGCACCATGATATCTATGACAATGTAGTAGGAAATGTTCAACAGTTTCAGGGGTATTGCAGTGCTGGCAGTGGCCATCTTGGTGGAGACCTAGGCGATGCATATGTGCCGCCAACCGGGAGTGTCCCAGCTGAAGACGTGTGGCTGCCCTTCACTCTATCGCTTATTTCTTTGTTAAATAATGTTTATGTTTATGTTTTGTCTACTCAGATCATATGGAGTATTGAGGGATAAGCCTTTGCAACGGCACCTCTTATTTACATTCTACTTTTCCTATTTTTCTGAAGCGTGTAGAGAGGGGAGAAGGGATGTTGGAGAGAGAGGAAGCTGTTGGAGTGGCTTTGTTAGTGTGTTTAGTATGTATACGTCGTCAGGATGTTCCCTGACTGGGTGGCGTGCGAGCATGTGAAACATGCTAGGACGTACTACCACACCCACTAAATGTCCGTCGTGGCAGGGATTCGATCCCGGGTCTTGCAGAGTTACACGTGAGCGTGCTCACCACTCGACCACCACAGCTCTGGTGGTCTTGGTCACGGTGAAAATATTGAGGGATAAGCCTTTACAACGGCACCTCGTATGATTATCCCCGGCACTGGTGCGCGTGTGTGTGTGCGTGTATCTTCTATCTATATTGTTAAATCAGTTTGTGTGTCTGTTTGTCTGTCTGTGTGTTCTTAACCTAAGAAGTGCGCATGGGGGGTATGAGACACCACACTCCTGTGCTGACGTATTTGAGCTGTTCCCATCACTAACATCGTTATTTTACCATAAATAGCATTAATACTTATCCATATGTGCCTATTATAGATTGATTATAAAGGTATTAACCTGTTACAACAATAAAACAAGTGGAAACAGTGTTTGGATGGTCAAAATCGGCGATACAGGCCGGGAGTTACATATTGTATGGCTGAGGCAACCTCCGTGGCCTCCTCCCCTCCCCTTGTCTGGAGAGACACTGTTACGCAATAGTCTCTCTCTCGCTCTTTCCCACGCTTGGTAACAGTGATGACAACGCCCTGCTACCAACTCGCTAATGTTAGCACGAAAATAGAAAACAGAATAAGGGAATAACAGGGAAAATAGGTGATAACTGAAGGAGGGGAGGAAAGTGGGGAAGGAGGGGAGGTGGAGGAGTGATATTTGGCATGGCCCAGGGGCAACCAAAAATAAAAAAATAAAAACAAAACAAATTTTTTTTTTGGGTGTTTTAAATGGATTTTTTTTTTTCCCTTACTCTTAAGTCTTCCCGCAGTCCGCTGGGGGAACTCTTAAGAGTCTCCCGGCAGTTCCCGGGTTAATAGGCGGCCGCAGTTTTGGACCTGGGGAGCTGAAACTTTGCATGTGGGTGTCAATTGACCTGGGTCAGATCATAGAGGGGGCGAGGCCACGATCGGAGGTCGTTTCAAGGCCGAAATTGACAAAAAATGGGGGTACGAATGAGGTCAGATCCAAAATCGGAGGTCATTTAGCGGCCGAAATCAAGGTCGCCGTTTAATGAGGCACAGGGAGGTCGAGGCCGATGATTATGGTAGTAGTAGTATTGTGATGATTGTGGTAGTAGTGATTGATGATGGTGATTATGGTAGTAGTAGTGGTGGTACTACCCGGGCAACGCCGGGTACCCCTGCTAGTGTAGGTTATGTTTATTTTTATTTTTTTATTTTATTTTTAGGGTAGAAAATACAAATATATTGTTCGATATGGTGTAAAAATAATCACCACCCTCATTAAGGATTAACCCCTTCAGCACCATGACGCCTATTTACCTTTGATTCCGGCTATAATTAGACGATTCCATGCAGTTTAAGGACCTGTGTTATTCAGAGGGTTTATGGAGATTGTATTTACCCCTTAGAGTCTTAGAGATTGATTATAAGCTGAAGAAAATCGCCAAATGGTAACCAGAATACGACTAACATTACGTCATAGAGTTGGCTGGGCTGTGGTCACGGTCGGACGTCTCCGGTGCCCGGCGAATCCGCGGCATTAAGAGGCAACTCTACTTAGTCGGTCCCGGTGATTGTCTACCTCGTCTGTGGTCCAGCGGCCTCTCCCCCTGGCTCCATCCCCTTCCTACATGCTGCCCTGCTCTGCCTTCATCATCCTCTGCTCGTCATCTGTGCCTGGCTTCGCTCTGCGCCATCTTCGTCCTTCTGGTTGGTGGGGGCCGGCGCTTCTCTGGACCTGTGACACGTGCCTCGCCCGCTGGAGGGACGCGGCGCCCACGGTGGTCAGCTCTGGTATCGGCACAATCCTCGGCTTTCTACATGGTTCCATAGAGGACCCCACCCCCCCGTCGGTGCCAGGGCCGCCTTCAGCTTCTGGGGACTGTGTTGGCCCCTCCGTCCTCGCCTCTTCTCTTCACCACGTGTCTTCTTCCTGCCGGGTGTCATCGTTCATCACGTCATCTTCCATTCCATCCTCGAGCCCTGGGAGTATTGTTGCCCTTCTGCAGCCCCTCCTGGGTCCCTGATGTTTGAGCCTCCTTCCAGGGAGGCCGCTGCGGCTTGACCACCACTGCGTCAGGGTTAATAGGGCACTGCCCTCACAGCCCTTAAATCAAGAATCAAGATCAACATTATGTCATCGTGCTGAAAGGGTTGAGCACAAATATCATAATATATCCACAAACGTCGAATGGGATAGTGTTAATGAAGGTGATGAACGCCTTATTAAATACGGTCCGTGAAGTGAGAAGTGTGTGTATGTGTGTGTGGGTGGGTTTGGTGTGAGTGTGTGTGTGTGTGTGTGTGTGTGTGTGTGTGTGTGTGTATTAAGAAGATAAAGGAAATGCAATTAAACCGTCGGAGGGGTGGGGATAATTAACCTGATCGGGGTCAGGAACTTAGGATTCATATTTGCTTTAGTGGAGTACATTTGAGTGTGTGTGATGTAAATTTGAATGAGTGTTGGGCGTAATCACTAATCTGTGTGTGTACGAATATGATCCTAACCATAATTCGGCCCCTATCCCTTCCATCCCCCCTATCATTGTAGACAGAGTTACCAAATCAAGACCAATAAATATATAACCTACTGAAGTGTGTGGTGTCATTGCAGGTCATCAACACGACCATCATGAAGTACCTGAACGACCTTACTGAAGTCTTTTTAACCATGCTGAAGTGACCAATAACCTACTGAAGTGACCCATAACGTAGCCTACTGAAGTGAGTGTTATCATTACAGGTAATCAACACGACCATAATGAAGGACCTGAACGAAATTAACGAGAAGGTGAAGAGCAAGACCCTGGAACTGAGGCGGGAGAGGGTCAGACTCATCCAGGATAAGGTTAGTGTGGGGGGAGGGGTGTCAATGCTAGCTGTGAGGTCAGGCGAGGTTATTCTAGGCTAGAAATGTGATGTTAGTTGTTAGTGTAGGGGAGGGGGGGGGGGGGGAGAGCTAGCAATGCTAGCTGTAAGGTCAGGTGAGGTTATTCTAGGCTATAGATATGTGATCAGGTAAGGTGGTCATGTTCGCTGTAGTATAAGGTGAGTTATGGCTGTTAGCATGGAGGGAGGGATACTATACCCTGTTCCAAATGAGTAGGCCAAAACTGTTCAACATCAACCACTATAACTTACAAATGGCTAGAGTAATCGAGCTAATATTTCTACCTTTTTGGGAAGGGTCAACCAGGGAAGAGGTGTGGAGATTTAGTCCATTTGCTATAGCCCATTTTTATTTATAGAAGTTAGAGTTCACGATTTCCGCCCTAGGTATAAGGAACAGGGTAGCCTATATAGCTTTAAGGTCAGGTGAGGTTGTTCTAGGCTAGAAATATGATTAGGTAAGGTGTTCTATGTTCGCTATAGCATCAGGTTAGCTGTGGTTGATAGCATGGGGGGGGGGCAATACTAGGTCAAGTGAGGTTGTTTTAGGCTAGGTGGCGTTCTGAGTGAGGATCCGAGTGTGGGGGATGAGACTGTGAAGCGCAGAGGCAAGGCGGCTTCAGAGATGGAGTTGCTTCGAGCCGTGAAGCTTCGCATGTCTCACTCCCTAGACTGGAGCTAGACCTCACGGGCCTCACCGTGTTCAGCGGTAGAGTGTAAAGGCTATCAGCCTATGCCCGAGGGCCGAGAGGGAGTAGTTGAAAAAAACAAAAAAAATTGGTGGATGCCTGTGTTAGCTCTACCATTGGGTAATTTGATTAAAGTCCCTGGGTACCTATAACATATGGTAGGGTAAGGGGGATTTATTGGACCATGGGTGGTTCTTGGTTCAGGTTAGTTGAGGTTCTGTTGGAGGAGATTCAGGGATGTTCTAGTTTAATGATAAGATCATTTCAGGTGTTCTAAGGTACAGTTCCCTGCTAAAGTCCCTGAACACTCAGCCAAGGATACCCCTTTTAAGTACTGCGCAAAAAGGGCATGGTTCGCGGTTACTTTATGATCATCTACTTTCGCCCACTATAGTCCTACCACTATTTGGTAGGATCAGATCACGAATGTAAACATTGAGGAAAATGCCAAATGTATAATTATATACCTGTACAACAAATTTCATATTCTTAGCTATTTACTACTTTAAATTAATTGTAAATGTTCAGTATAGCCTACATCTAATTCTCCCAAAAAGCTATATGTTTTTGTTATGAATTTTATCCCTTTTTGAGGATATAAATAATTACTTTTTTTTAACTTTTTTTGTTTGTTTTCTATATTCCAACTACTCCTTTTCGGGCATAGGCTGAGAGCCTGTACATTCAACTGTTATAAATTGAACGGTGAAGCCTGTGAGGTCTCGTTCCAGTCTAGCGGGTAGTTCAGGTCAGGGTCATACATATACGCACACACGCACACACTCACATCTTCTGATGAGGATTCTGAGTAACTCTTGTTAGATGAGAGTTAGAGATAGAGGAGTAGGCCTCTTGGGGAAACCTCTTAAAAAAACGGGCTAAGATTTCTTGGGTGGCGTGGAAATAGTCAAAATTGTATTGTAATAATAATAATAAAAAAATAATAATAACAATAATAAAAATAAAAATAATAATCTATCTATCAATCTATTGTCCAAGGCAATACTCCCTTAATGAGAGTAGCCTGCCACACACACACACAGGGCAGGGGGCTATAAAAGGTTATCGTGTGGATGACCATTTGGAAACGTGGAAGGAGTGTAAAGGGTAGACTGCCCCACCTAAACCGCCTCTGTAGAGTGGTAGGACTATAGGTGATAAGTAGGGTGGGTGAAAGGGGATGGTCATAAAGGAACCGAGAACCATGTCAGTACCTATATGGCATCAGGTAAGGCAATGTGGTATCTTGGCCAGGTATGATTCAGGTTAGATACGATTGTTCTGGTGTGTGAGGCTCTTGGCTAGCTATAACATGACATAAGTTGTGCCCATAAACACTAGAGTGAAACCCTTGTGTTCCTATAAGGTGCGGGAGATGTGGGGCACGGACATAGAGCTGGACTCTACACTACGGACACATGATACGGACCTGGAGCAACTGTCACGGGCCATGCTTACGGACGGACAGGTGGTTAAGCTGGAAGGAGGCGATGTATGTATACCAATTTAAAAAAACGTTTATTTATTTACTCATCTTAGATTCCTTTGTTTAGTTGTTTCCATATTTATGTGTTTGTGTTATATATTCCTGTATTCATCTGTTTACTGTATATATATTTACTCATCCTAGGTTTGTTTATCGAGAGTCGGTAGTGGTTGACCAGGCTGTTACTATCACTGTCAAGTTCTCTAACCTTTAATTAACTTTTCAGACACACTCTCAGTGTGGTTGTCTTTGGTTCGAGCCCCGCTGAGAGTATAAACACATTTAGTAGCTCACGTGTATTTGTGAGAAATATATACTGTAAATGCGGGGAAGAGCAAAGTTATGGCCTTCGAAAGGGGCGAAGTCACAGAGTGTGAGGTGAAGTTGAACGGTCAGGCTATGGAGATCGTCAGCTCTTTTAAGTATCTGGGCAGTGTGTTGAGTAAAGATGGAACTATGGATGAAGAAGTGCGGGAGAGGGTGCAACAGAGGAAGAGGGTTGTAGGAACGCTGAAAGCAGTAACAAGAAATAGGCTGGTCAGTATGGAAGTGAAGAAGTCTTTGCATGACAGTGTGGTAATCCCGACACTAGCTTATGGAAGCGAAGCATGGACGTTCGGGAAGAGACTCAGACTAAGAGTGAGAGCGGTGGAAATGAGTTACTTGAGAAGTGCGTGCGGAGTTACATGGAGGGATAGACAGACGAAGGAGGTGTGGTGTGGAGGTAGATGTGCTGGAAAGTGTGAAAAGGAACAACTTGAGATGGTTCGGCCATATGGAATGTATGGAAAGCGAGAGAATGACTAAGAGGGTGTACGAGAGCGAGGTGGAAGGACAGAGAGAGAGAGGTGCACCGAAGGAGAGGTGGAAGGATGGAGTGAGGAAGTATATGAATGAAGGCGGTGCTGATTGGGAGGAGGGGCGTCGACTGACTGGGGACAGGTGCATGGGGCGATTCGTTCGTGGCCACCCCTTCGGGGATCACAGCGTCAGGCAATAGATAGATAGATACCTATATACATACGATATATACGGTAGGCCTATATATATATACTATATATATATATATATATATATATATATATATATATATATATATATATATATATATGAGAGTGAGGGTCCGAGTCTAGGTGGTGAGACAGTGAAGAACGAAGGTGGAGCAGCTTCGAGCCGTGAGTTGAACTCCAATGCTTCACGTGTCTCACTCCCTAGACTGGAACAAGACCTCACAGGCTTCACCGTGTTGAGCGGTTGGATGTGCAGGCTCTCAGCCTATGCCCGAGAGGGAGTAGTTGGAATATAGAAAAAAACAAAAAAACAAAAATATATATACAGTATATATATAGTTTATACGGTTCCATGTCAGTTGAACCAGTGCCACTTCAACCAGTGCTAACTCAACCTGCAGTGGCCTCTTCAACCAGTGACCATTTCAACCAGTGACCATTTTAACCAGTAGCCTAACCTAACCTAACCTAACCTACTGGTTAAAATGGTCACTGAATGGTCACTGGTTGAAGTGGCCACTGGTTGAGTTAGCACTGGTTAAAGTGGCACTGGTTCAACTGACCTGTCACCAGTTTATACGTACACATACTGTACATAGATACACTTATTACGCATTCTTTCATAAGTTCAATGTTTGAATACATGTATATAGATATATCCATACACAATTTTTGTCTATGTGAAAGGACATCAAAAGGCAAAGTTGCCTGTAACGAGTGTCCCTTCAAACTGAAAGAGCGATAGAGAAAAATTCTTGATACGTTCGAGTAAAAATGTCTAGACGCACAGAGTTTAAAGACGTTTAAGTTGTAGGATAAAGGGAAAATAGATTGAGGGAGAGAGTTCCAGAATTTACTCGTTGAATGGAAGAAAGACAGGGAAAATCGATTCACTCATGGGCTAGAGAGTTGGACAGAATGGAGGTAAGAATGCGTTGAAGGGCAGGTGCCACTTACTCCCCATATTGGAGAAGGTATATACATTGGGAAAGCTCTGAAGAACTTTGATTATTCTAATCGTAGAGAGATGCAACATTGCGGCGCGTAGAGCGATTGAAGATTAGTATGAGGAGCTGAGTTGATGAGACATACAAACATGCTTGTACTTATGCACATATACATGTACATACTACTCACCAGAAGACTCATTTTAGTAAATATTTTTCTCTAGAATAAAAATCTCATTAGTTTATGAGCTTATACTGTATTTTGTTATAGTAATCGCTGTAGTGTTACGATATAATTATCTAATACATCTACTTAATTACTCGAGTTAATTAGTAGCCTCCAGTATCAGTGGAAATATTTTGAAAGATTTTTTTCGTTGTTTATAGAAAATTGAGAAACCTACTTTTTATGAAGATAGGATTCTGTTGTTGGTTAAACTGACAATTATTATTATTATTATTATTGTTGCAATGTATTTCTATCTGTTAAAAAAAATCTTTACAATTTAATTTGGATAGAACATTTTGTTTCACTTAGTATTAGCCTAGCAGTAGTAGTAGTAGTAGTAGTAGTTGTAGTAGTAGTAGCTTTAATAATATGATTAGTATAATTAGCAGTACTTTTTTTTCTATGTGAATGAGGGAGACAAAAGGCATAACTGCCTGCAGCGAGTGTCTCCCACAGAGTTGAAAGAGTGACAGGGCCAAAATCAAGGGACGTTCCGTTCGAGCTAAAATGCCTGGACACACAGAGTTTGAAGCAATTTAAGTCGTAGGAAGAGGGAAAGACTGATTTTGGGAGAGAGTTCCAGAGCTCAGCAGTTGAATAGAAGAAAGTCTGAGAATAGCGTTTCACTCTTGGGTTGGAGAGTTGCACAGAGTAGGGTTGGGATTGTGTTGCAAGGCGGGTACTACGTACCCTACGTAGAGGAGGTGGTATACACTGGGAAAGCTCCGAGGAACACTGATTATTATAATAGCGATAGAATAGCGAGAGAAATTGCAGATTACTATTTTGTTTATATAGTTACTATTAAGTTTATTCTTCCAATGTACTTAATTTTGTCGTGCCCCCTCAGCTGGAGAGTATGCGAGCTGGTACCCCGCCACTGTTGAGCCGAGACGAACTGGCCCCTGTCCCCTCAAACACAGTCATATTCGGCAACATGTACGACCATTACCAGAGTAAGTCTACAGTGTTAGTACCCATCTTTGGCTCACTCACACAGGTTTTCTACAAGCAGTTTCGAAAGGATCAATATACCTATTGTTGCGTGTTTTCCTTTGTACTCCTTTGTTTTAGGGGGAGAGAGAGAGAGAGAGAGAGAGAGAGAGAGAGAGTGTGTGTGTGTGTGTTATACCCTGTTCTGCATAAACCCTTACTGTACCAGAGGGTATTATTATAAATGTAACCTTCAGTACCAAGCATTGTGGCCAAAATGACTTCAAAGACGATAGAGCGCAACCTCTCACCCCGAAAGCTGGTACATGTCATATTTGTAACATATGTAACATTTGTAACTGTCTTCATGGCGCAATGCATAAGTGTGTTGATTTTCGGTGTGAGCGTCCTAGTTTCGAATCCCCGGACTGCCACATGTGTTTGTTAATTTCATTAATCGAGTTAAGGAGTAAAGTTGGTTGGTGGAGAAAACATAATATTATGTGGTACCAACATTGTAAAATACTAACTGAATAAATATTATTATTATTATTATTATTATTATCCTGACCATGGGACCTTAGATACACTCTGAGAAGTGTTGCCAAGGTCTCAAAGCAGTGTTTACAAGTCGCGGTGCCTGGTACCGCTCGGTACAAGGACCGAATACTACTGACGTACGCTGGGACTGGCGGGTGACTTTCTTACTGACGTACAGCGTACGTCGCTGGGACAGTAGGGGTTAATAGTCCAGAAATTGTGAACAATAACCTCTATAACTCAAAAAGTGCTCGTTGAAATGGGCTGTTAATTTGCACACCTATTCCCTGGCAAACCCTTCCCAAATGGTAGAAATATGCTTCCATAATTAGCGGTAGGTGAGGTCCACGAATTGCTATGAGTGACTGTACATAAGGAGTTAACTATTGTCCCTAACCACTCTTCCGTCTCGTTCCTCCCCCCAGATCAGCTGAGCACCCTGGCCCAGCAGCACCAGGATGAGATGAACCAGTTTATGAAGGAGCAGGAGAGTAACGCCCGCCGCATTAACGACAACCTACAGGACAAATTGGTGGCCCGGAGGCAACGCAGGGCACGCATCAAGGTGGAGGCGGCGCAGAAGTCTGCACTCTCATCATAAATAAAAGCAACTACTACTACTACTACTACTGCTGCTTCTACCACTACAACTACTAATGCTGCTACTACCACTACAACTACTACTACTTCTACTACTAGTAATTATACAATTACTACTACTACTACTGCTACTACTACTACTACTACTACTGCTACTACTACTACTACTGCTGCTACTGCTTCTTCTTCTTCTTCTTCTTCTTCTACTACTACTACTACCACTACTACTATTTATTTTTCCTACTACACCACTCAGCCTGTGCATCCCCCTCTGGATCCTAGCCAAGGCCGGAACAGTCATTAATGCACATGACTATGTACAGTAGTCATACCGCTGCTTCCTATTCCGGGGCTTGCACTCGGACTCATCATCGTGGAATATTATGTTTACTTCATTTTGATTTACTACTACTACCACCACCACCACTACTACTACTACTACCATTACAACAACTACTACTACTACTACTACAAAAACATCTACCACCTTTATCATTTTCACCACTACTATTTACGTCAATCTACAGGACAAGTTAACTCATTCAGTACCGGTGACATCCTGCTCCTTATAGTCTGGCAACTATTAGACATAGACGATATTATTCAGCTTAAAGGGAGGACGTCTACCAATGAAAAAAGGTTACAGACTATCTCAATGCATCCTTTCAGCTGCTATATAACCTTCCTAAGTTTAATATAATCGTCTACTCTAAATGTAGCAAATATCAAATAAAAAAAGACGTCGCCGGTACAGAAAAGGTTAATGGCTGACGAAAACACAGGGCCCACACCAGGGGGGACCCATTTCTTTGTCAATTTTACGACCTTTCGTGCCATTTAGGTGTCGATTATGTCCTGGCGAGCGATACCGAGCCTGTAATATAGTAGTAACCGGCCTCTGGCCAGTAAATTCCTCTATCGAACAATGTACAGTAAACATATATCTTGAAGGGGTGTGTGTGTGTGTGTGTGTTTTTTTTTTTTTTTTCCAATGCTTGATGGAGGTTAACCCGTACAGCCCCAGCGACGCGCCTGACGCGTCGGCGATGTATGTAACGCACAGCCCCAGAGACGCGCCTGGCGCGTCACCCTAATTGCGCCGACCGTAACCTCAGGTGTAGCCACTCAAGAGGGCTCAGATTTGTATGGGAACTGTGTACGTATCCCACGCAACCGTGCCGATGGTTGAAAACTCTCAAAGTCCACGTGCGTGCGCGTGAGCGCGCAATAACCTGTTTTTTTGGGGTAATCGCCTTCAATTTTTTACTCTTGTAAAATACGTTTACGGGGGCTCTGTAGGACCATTCTTTAAGCTTTTTGAGCAGTTTTTCGTGGTTTTTCCTTCATTCCTAACCCATTCGCTATTGTTTCTGGAATAAAACAATTTTTTGAAAACCGGCCGGGTTCTGGTGAACAAACATTACAAAACTAGCCGGGGCTCGACGGGTGGGAAGAAACTAAACAAAAAAATAAATATATATATATAAATAAGCAAATAAATACACCCATCCTCCCTTAAAATCGTCTAACAGAAGCCAAAACTAAATAACTCATCCTGACATACTGAAGAGAGTATACACCACACACAATCCCTCTACCAGCCCTTCCTGTAATGCTCGGTTCACACATGCACGAATTAACGTCCTGTCCATCCCCGACCCCTTAATTCGCCGTGCCTAGGCGGCGTCCTTTTTGTGCAAGCATAAAATGGTCCGTGTGGGTCGGGGCAACTGCCAGAAAACGTGTTATGTCGGGACACCCACTGGACACGCACGGGAGCAGTCGTCGTCTAGACGACGACTGGCGGCATCTACAGTAGACACCGACTAACGGGATGAGAACGGCGGAAAAAAAACGTTGGAATGGCCATCGTGGCCACATGGGGCCTCCAGATTGATGCCGTCCTGCCTATTTTCTTGGTCGGGGACGGACGGGACGTTAATTCGTGCATTTGTGAACCGAGCTTTACAACGTCTTTTATAGTGGATTCCAGCTACATTTAAACTATTCGATGAAGCTTAGGAAGGATATGTGGTGGCTAAAAGGATGAATTGGGATAGTCTGTATAGCCTTTTCATGGGTAGACGTCCTTCCTAAGCTGAATAAAATCGTCTAATCATTGCCAGAATACAATAAAAAGGATGTCACCGGGGTAGAAATTATAAGAATAACCAATAATAGGCCTAATGGGTAGATGTATTTTCTAACCTGAACAAAATCGTCTAATAGTTGCCAGAATGTATTAAATAGGATATCACCGGTACTGAATGGGCTAGGCATATTCCGGTGCACCAGCACGGCATCAGGGAAAGTGTCGAGAATATACTAGTTGTTCATTAACCCATTGAACACCAGCTAATTAAAAATAAAAGTACACCCCAGGACCAGCAGGTTGTATAAATAATTTGTTTTCCAGAAAACACCTGGAATAGGTTAGAAATGAAGGAAAAACCACAAAAAACCGATCCCCTAGGTCATTAAAGGGTCCTACGGGGCGCCCGAAAGTCGGAATTACAAGAGGGGAAATGGGTAGGCAAAAACATGCAAAAACAAGTTTTTGCACGCTCACGCGCACAGACTTTGAGGGTTTTCAACTATCGGCATTGTTGCATGGGATACTAATGCAGTTCCCATACAAATCTGAGCCCTCTAAGTGCCATAGGACCGAGTAATTAACCGCGACGCACCCTATGCGGCGCTGGGGTTTAGGGTTACATACATTGCCGACGCAAACGCTGCGTCGCTGGGGTTCTGTGGGTTAAAAGTAATAACATGTTTTATTTGTACGCAATCCCCGTTATATATTATGTTATACTAAAGTTTCATATCTATTGCAATCGTCAATCCATCTAGACATATCGAAATAAACTAACATTTATTTCAAATATTGAAGATTTGATATTCACGAAAATGCCTTTCTATTGATGAACCGCTCTCACTCCCACTCTCTCTCTCTTTTTTTGTTTTTTTTCTCTCCTATTTTAGATCATGTAACGCTTACATAGCTCAAACACACCTCTCGCACACAGCTCTATAAATTTTATTTATCATTTATGTATTTACACTTGGCATTTAATAATCTATATATTGTGAAATTTAGAGAATATATATATATATATATATATATATATATATATATATATATATATATATAACAACAACAACAACAAATTTTTTGCCGCTCTGTGCAGTGAATGTAGGTAATTTTAGCTATATTTAAGTGAGGGAGGTTACCCCTTTGAAGATTGTGACGCATATATAACTGTCTATAGCTCATAATATATTCGATGAGAAAATAACAACGTAATTTGGTTTTAATTATTGACACGGTAAATATCAGTGTTATTTGCGTCAGAACACCGTAAATAAACCACACTCAATAGTTTTCATCAAATTCCCTCAAAGCAGATTATTCCCATATTTTCATAAAAGGTTAAGCTGCACGCGATTCATTTATAAAGGTTTGGGTGGATAGAAATGCAATATCTGCCAGTGAAGGAAACATTTATCAGATTTTTCAAGGGAAGATGAGTCATTTTTGCTGGTCCCCCTTCTTCCTCAGGTTTAACCCCATTAGTTTTTTAGATTTTAAGACGTTCGGCCCATTAGTTTGGCGATTTTAAGACCTTTCACCTTATTTGTTGTCAATATTAAGACTTTTCGTGTCATTTAGGTGTCGATTTTTTCCTGGCGAGCGATAGCATGCCTGCAATTTAAGAGGAACCGGCCTTCGGCAGAGACATTTTTCTATCGAAAAATGTAGGCTACAAGTTTATCATGAAGGAGGGTCTTGGGTGTTTTTTGTTTTTAAAGCTTGATGAAGGTCTAGGGAGGAAACTAAAGATATAATAAAAAGATACATAAATGAACAAATAAATACGCCCATACCCCCTTAAAACCGGGAAAACTTACTGTATATATTGTAGTTCATTTTTTTTTTAATTCAACATTTTAACCCATTCAGATCTGGTGACATTCTTTTCATCATATGCTGGCAACTATTAGAAGATTATATTCAGCTTAGGAAGGATCTGTGGTAGGTAAAAGCATTAATTGAGATAGTAGGTGGCCTCTTTAGTGTTAAGAGGTCCTTCCTAAGCCGAATACGATCATCTTAATAGTCGCCAGAATATAATGAAAAAGGCGTCACCGGTACTGAACGGGTTAACCCCTTCTGTACCGTCGACATTCTCTTTATTTCATTCTGGCTAATACTAATCGGTTTCGTTCAGCTTAGGAAGGATCTCTAGCAAATATACGGCTTCGAACTATCTCAAGCAACCCTTTTAACTACCACAGATCCTTCCTAAACTTCACAAAATTGTCTAAATATAGCTAAATATAATTTAAAATACGTCGTCGGTACAGAAGGGGTTAAATAAATCGCCGCTATCCACTAAGCAGCTTAGAATTAAGGGGAGATTTTTACTTATGAGTTTTTTTTCTGAACCCCCTTCTCCCTAGTGTTTAGCCCCATTAGTTTTGATATTTTAAGACGTTTGCCCCATTAGTTTGGCGATTTAAGACAATTCGCTCAATTTTTGTAAATTTTAAGATCTTTCCTGCCAATCAGGTGTAAATCTTTTCCTGGCGAGCGGTAATCAACGGGGAATCGACCTTCGGCCGGGACGTTTTTCTACCGAAAAATGTACAAATTTATTTTGAAGAGGGTTCTAGGGGGTGTTTTTTACAGCTTGATGGAGGTCTAGGGAGGAAACTAAAACATGATACAAATATAAAACAATAAGCAAAAAAATAAGCCCGTCTCCCCTTAACTAAGTGATGGTAAATGAGCATCAATACTATACTGTTCCAAGCAGGTAGGCCAGAAACCGTGACCCCTTACCTCTGTAACTCAAAAAGGGCTTGAACAAATGGGCTGTACATTTCCACGCCTGTTTCCTGGGTGACTCTTCCCAAACGGTATAAATGTTAGCCCGATTACTCTAGTCGTTTGTGAAATATAACATTAAGGTTTAAGATTTTTGGCCTGCTTATTTGGAACAGGGTATAGCACTGTCGTAACATAAGTCCCCCAACTACGTGTTTATATCAAGGGAGGTGACCTGCTTTTTTTTCTTTCCTTTTCTCTCTTTCTCTGGCTTGTATCCATTTGGCCCCATTCAACCTACTGTTTTAAATAGATTATTCCCGTCCAGGTGTCGATTTTATCGCGAGCTAGCATTGTATGGAGAAATCCGGCTTCGCTAGAGACATTTTTCTATCGAAAAATGTACAAATTTAGCCTGCAGTCAAATTTTTTTTTACCACAATCCAGGAAAAAATCGACACCTGGATGGGGATAAACGTCTTAAAACAGTATGCTGAATAGGGCCGAATGGATACAACCTGGGGAGAGAGAAAAAAAAATGAGGTGGCCCCCTTACAACCTATCACACTAATACACAATTTATGCGAGTTTGTTATAATTACATGTACGCTTGAGTGTATGAATAAAGACCTATTACTCACCCCTTCTGTACCGGCTACATCCTTTACATTCTATTCTAGCTATATCTAGACGATGTTGTGCAGCTTAAGAATGATCAGTCGTATTAAAAAGGGTTGTTGTTCCCCAGGCTGTCTGACCGAACAACCCCAAGGTCCCGAGCAAGGCCAGGGCCATAACCCAGCGCCTCCACATAACCCTCCCTGCTTTACCACTAAGAATACCCAGGTGACCAAAGCCGCTCCCAGGCGAGAAGGGTGCGGAAACGCCCGGGACACTGAAGCCGCACCCAAGGCCCTGTGCCTCTCAACAATTATGAAAGGAAAGTTGAGGGTCAAGAAAACAAAAATGGGTAAAGCAAGATAGTTTGAAGCCTGTTAATTGCTGGAAGCCCTTTATAAACTGAATCAAATCGTCTAAGAGTAGCCAAAATAAAGTTAAAAGGACAGCACCGGTACTGAAAAGGTTACGGAACCACATATTTTCAAAACGTGAGGAAAAAAACCCCACATGCACTTAATGTCAGACTAAACAAAAATGTGTGTAATTGTTTGTTTGTGCTTTACAGTTGTCTGGTTTGCACGGTCCTTGTATCCTATGCCCCACTAAAAATTTCAACTCGGCTGACGATAAATTGAATCTCTTGGTAACTTTTTTTTCTCAAAGGAGTACAAAGGAAAACAAGCAACAACAGAGATATTGATCCTTACGAGGCTGCTTGTAACTAAGCTACCGATCCTATGTAAAAACAGGAAATATAGCACAGTAGACAGTAAAGTGGTGCTATTCATTCGTAAACGCAGTTAAACGGGGGTTAAGAGCGAGATATTTATCTACACGATTTATAAGTTTGAACAGTACTGTATATACTACACTCAATGACACTACTAGGTAGTCCATTCCTTAAGTTTACCACTCGATTAAAAGGAAATGCTTCGCCTCATGTGAATGAAAAGGCTTTCCAAATATCTTATAAGCATCTCTTCTAGTGTAATTTGAGTGATCAATTGTGAAGTATTTGTTGACATCCATATTGTCAATACCTTTAATAATTTTAAACACTTGAATAAGGTCCCCTCTTAAATAACGCTTTGTTTAACTAAAAATATTTTAATTCTTGTATACGTTCTTCCTATATTTTGTTTCTTAGTCTAGGAATCATTTGTATTACTCTCCAGTATATCTATGTCCCTTTGTTAATATGGACACCAAAATTGTACACATTATTCCAGATGGGGGCGAACCAAAAATATATACAGTATACAGTAAAGTGAGAATAAAATTTTCGGATTTGTATTCAATGGATTTTCCAATTAAGCCAATAATTTGTTTTGCTTTCTTAACTACTTCAGTATATTGTTGGCTGGGTTTTAAATTACCGGTATTTTATATTGTTACTCCTAAGTCAGTTTCTTTATCAGTGTTTTTGAGCTGACTACCATTCATTGAGTACTTTGATTTTTCATTCTTGTATCCTCTATGTAGTACTTTGCATTTATCAGTATTGAAATTAATTTGCCAGGTTCGGGCAACATTCGCTAATTTATCATAATAATTTTGGATCAGTTACCTGCAAGGGAGATACTACAGTACTGTACTATGTTCGCCATCTTGGCATCGTCTGCAAATTTTTAAAAGTTAATTGGTGGCTTGGTGATAATATGAATTGTACATGAAAGATCGTCCTCGATGGCATTGATATAAATTATAATGTAAAACTTGCAAAAATATACAAACCAAAACATGGACAACACAATCTAAAGACAAAACAACTTATCAAAATCACTATGTGGAAATAATACTTTAGCAAAAAAAAATGTGAAATAAAAGAACACAAAACCACCACATAGAATGTGCATCACTAGTTCACTATACGAGTAAGTGACTTTGTTTCGCAAGCAAATTAGTGGCACATATATTAACGTACCGGTTGTCAGAAATCAAGAGGAAGACATATCAATTTACCGTCAGCTGGAAATAAACCGAGTACAGTATAAGCTTATTCCACACCTCATGTTCAAAGATGTTCACCTATAAATTTGGTTGTGTGCGATTATATACCAAAAGTCTCGTCAACTCTGTGATACCATATATCCGTCCAGGTATAGAAATAGGTACAGTTATAGATGTATGAATCCTATACATGTGTTGTGGAGGCATGACGCAATATAGGGTGCAACAATTGTAATGTAAAACTTGTAAAATAAACAAACCAAAGCATGGACAACACAATATAAAGGCAAAAGAACTAATCAAAATCACTATATGGAAATAACGCTTTAATAAAATGAAATTATTATGAAAGAACATTTACGAATATAAACACCATATGAGGTGTTTGACAAAGTTTAATGAAATGTCAATAAAGTGCTCCTCCTCACACAGTGTTTATATTAATTCTGTCAACTTTTCAAAGGTACTTTAACAATAACATTTCCCTCAATTCAATTATGGTTTTATAAGAGTTCTGTTAAGGGGCTCAGTGGTTTGCTTGAACTAATTGAAAAACAAAAGAGCTTCTTACTGAAGACGAACAAGTACAGTAAAATAATATTATGGATATCAATATAAAGAAGAAAGGTTGGGAATATATGCACAACATTTAAAGGGGGTTAAGAGAATAAAGTAATTCATTCACTAGCATTAAATAATCCATGGTGGTGACAAATTTAACAAAACCTCCACAGCCCTTGTATCTCATTCATGTGTCTAAAAGTGTACATTCAGCCCAATCGGTGTCGTGTGGTGGTTTGTAATGTTTTATGGGATGTGTGTGTGTGTGTGTGTGTGTGTGTGGAGAGGTGTGAAAGGTGTGTAAATGGCATTCTACCTAAGGGGGATGGTTTTCTTTTATGGCCCCCCTTCTCTTTCATGTTTAACCCCCATCAGTTAAAATGTTAAACTTGCAAAATTAACAAACCAAAACTGGGACGACACAATTTAAAGTCAAAAGAACTTATCAAAATCAGACACTAAGCCCATTAGTTTGGCAATTTTAAGACCTTTCACCAGATTTCTTTGTCAAAATAAGGACAGTAATATTGGGACTATCATGGCGTGGATGGTCTTTATTCCTTTGACTATGAGAGGCCTTTAATCATTTCAGTAAATTCGCTTTGTGTTAGCCAAAATATATGACACAGTATAATTGCATTCAAAGAGTTGTCTATGGTAATTTTAAGCCCCTCGACTATAAAATGTATTTCCATATTAAATAAAACCGACAAATGATAGGCAGAATAAAATATAAATGACGTCACCATGCTGAAAGGATTCAAGTGTTTTGTTTTGTTCTATGTGTAAATGTAAAAGTTTGGTGTAAATGTGATGGTGTTGTATGTAAAAGTGTAGGTGTGGTGTGGTGCATCGGTATTGCACGTGACATATACAGATATTGTAGCATAATATATAATGTGAGTCATGTGAGTTTTGCAAAGAATTAATATTTACTAAGACGCTTGGTCTTAGTAAATATTAATACTAAAGAACATATAATTTAGCATGCTTTTAAGTTGAATATCTTGTGAAATATTTGAAATAGTAAATATGCCTTTCATCATAGTAAATGTTGCCTCTTTATTCTGTTACTGTTATGAGAATATGGCTTACATGAACAATATAGCCTACAGTTAGCCAAATAATCTATACCACACCTACCAGTAACTCCTATAAATATGCGACATCTAGAAATAGGCGCACTCACAGCAGCCGTATAATAGTTATAAGGGTAGTCTCCTTGTATTGTCTGTTTACTGTAGTCTGTTTCTTGTGAAGGTTAATCTTGGAGGTTAAGTATCTCTTGCCTCCTATTGCTTTCTGGATTTCTCTTTATCTTTATTTTATCTTATTCTTATTCACAAACTGGGGAAGAAAGGCCTGTGTAAATTTGTATTGTGTTTTTTTTATGTTGTGTTGTGTTGTGTTATCCCTGTTCGGGGTCTGTCTCGACTCGGCCACCCCCGGCTATGGGGTATGTGCCATATTCTAAGAGTTACGAGTGTACGACTGACGAGCCGAGAATCATAACCCATAATCTCAAAAGGCATTAAGTAAGCCTCGTATGTTTCCAAAGAGTACAGTAAGTGGTAATTGGCTTATTCAGTGTGTACAGCCAGGGAATGTTATACTTGCAGCCACATTCCTCTACCTAACCATAGTCCATAGTCAAATCTTTCTCGTAAGAGCACGATATATCTAAATATATATTGTAAGGTAAGTGTGTATTCCCTGGCTGTATATGGCACCATTATTTGCATACCAGCTAACTAAGAGGCTGTATATGGCACCATTATTTGCATACCAGCTAACTAAGAGTGTGGAGGACTGGTAGAGACGGGAAGAACTTAATGCTGCCTAGTAAATATAGAGGTACGTACTTCCCCACACATAAGGCTTTTACAGATATTATGTATGATGCTATTTTTGTCATATATTGTATACATAAAACAGCTGAAAAGACTTAATAGATTATGAATGTTTATTTTGCTTGCCATTATATAATCATAAATAGCAAAATAAGTAGGCTACTGTATATCTGTACTAGCCAGACATGTGGGCAAGTGAACCTATAATTATGGCCATAGCCGATTATTATTTAGTGTATTAACCTGTAGAAACCTTTGTGCCTTAATGTTATGCAAGTTATATTATACCTGTATATTCACAGTATTATATCTGTAGATGGTAGATGTTCATTACAAATATTAAATTGGTTAATATAAACATATTATATTATATCATATATATCGTATATATATATATATATATATATATATATATATATATATATATATATATACCGGTATATATATATATATATATATATATATATATATATATATATATATATATATTATTATATAGTACAGTACTGTATACTGTATATCAAATGCATAGTATATTATTATATAAAAACAGTATTTAACTCTTAAAATAAGCAAAATTAATGGTAAGGTTGGATATTTACCGCTGACTGTTGTGAATCACATGTACAGTCCCATCCAAAAGTCTTTACACATAGCAAATTTGATTACAATAATGTCCACAATTTAACAAAACAAATTCTCATTGCATAAATGAATGAGTGTAACACTTTGCATTGGCGTCTTCAAAAGTAATTCCTACTTTGTGAATACATAAACTAAAGCAGATATTGAAGAACTGTAAAATGACTTTTGTATGTGACAGTATCGGATGACTGGGTAATTATTTGTCTACTGTTGGTTGTACAAAAACAAATATACCTGTATGTACGGCATATATATATATATATATATATATATTGTACAGTACAGTATATACAGTATACTGTATACAGTATATGGTATATATCCTAATTAGATTCAAGATACCTGTATAATAAAATTGAGATGGTCCGAGAGAGCATTCTTTCCCTATAATACCATTGTTATTAAGCTTATACGGGGTATGGTTGAAAATATTTTGAACGTACGGAAAAATAAATTCAAATTGAAGTCTTTGAAGTATCACCTGGTCTATCTATCTATCTATTGCCTGACGCCGCGATCCCCGAAGGGGTGGCCACGAACGAACCGCCCCCATGCACCTCTGTCCCCAGTCAGTCGACGCCCCTCCCCCCAACCAGCACCGCCTTCGTTCACCTGGTAAATTAAATTAATTAATACAGTATACTATTAAGCGAAACTCAGTGAGATCATGCCTCGTACAATGTCAGTGTTGATTTGCACTAATTAGCACTAATTGTAGTTTGTTTTAAATAATTGTCAACCTGTAACAACAAATATTTACAGGATTGGCACTAGAATTATTGCATAGCCTCAGTTATATTTCCAATTCTCATAACACCACCACAGTGCGCATTCAGATAGCGTGCCCTTTCATTGAACGGATACTGTACGCCTCACATAGCTCAAAGACCAAAGTGAACATCAAAGACGGTAACCCACAAATACACCGTCTTGGGGAGTTACCATGCGGAGGCGACGGCCCCATCTATTTTGGCCTCTTTTCTACTATCTAAGGCCCCTTTCCCACCTACAAGAATAACACAGCGACTTGCCACGAACCTCAGTGTGAAGAATCGTGAGATTTTTTACTTCAATTTCGCTGTCACACGGAAGCGCTACGGTGTAGTTTTGGAATGACACAATACACCACGAACGCACCTAGATTGTACCTTCAGAGCCTTGCGACCTGTCGCGGAATTTTGACGGTTGACAGCCACGGCGAACAGGAACAACCTACGGATCAATGCAGAAGGGCTTGGAAGTGGCACGAACCAACACATGGCATCCCACACAATCCCACGATTTGCCTAAAGACCCACAAATTTTGCTTCTAAACATAAAAAGACGGCCAAGTTCATCAGCCTACACAGTTCACAGAGAGAGAGAGAGAGAGAGAGAAAACAAATTATAATACGAGCGAGGATGAGAACGACAAAAAGCGAGTGGATTTCAACTCATTACCGGTAACCCTTTGAGGATCATGACGCATTTTGACAGTTTATTCTGGCTATCATTAGACAAGTTTATTCAGATAAGGAAGGGTATATGGAAGTCAGAGGGTTAACAGAGATACTATTTACCATTTTGCTGCCCACAGACCCATCCTAAGTTGTATAGTCATCTAATGATGGTCAGAAGAAACTGATAATATGCATCATCATCCTCAAGGGGTGGTGGTTGTTGTTGTTGTTCCCCAGACTGCCTGGCCGAACAGCCCCGAGCAAGGCCAAGGCCATAACCGAGCACCACCCACAAGGGGTTAACCCATTCAGTACCGGAGGCGTCCTTTATTTTCTGGCAACTATTAGACAATTTTATTCAGGTTAGGAAGGACATCTACCCATTAAAAGGCTACAGAATATCTCAATTAATTCTTTTACCTACTGTACCTTATATCTTTTCTAAACTAAAGGTGGAAGGACAGAGAGGTGGAAGGATGGAGTGAAGAAGTATATGAATGAAGGCAGTGCCGGTTGGGAGGAGGGGCATCGACTTACTGGGGAAAGAGGTGCATGGGGGCATTTCATTCGTGGCCACCTCTTCAGGGATCACGGCTAAAATCAAATTAAAAAGATGTCACCGGTACTAAAAGGGTTAAACTCCCCAGGCAGCAGGCTCTGTGTTAATTCCTTGCATTCGCTTTGGTGCACAGGGTTGTTAATCCTTATCGAACCACAGGGTATGCTGAAAGAGACTGTAAAGGACATGAACGTTATGATAGATGTAGGGAAAACTGAAGAAGAAATATGGAAAGGTAACTGTATGCATTATAATAAAGGATATCTGGCTATTGGTCGCAATTCTCATATATTTTTATTATTCATTTTTACATTCAACAATGATAAGTTCACACAAGTCAGATTAACCCATTCATTACCGAGCCGTCTTTCCATTGTATTCTAGCTATGATTAGACAGTTTTATTTAGCTTAGAAAGGACATTAAGCAATTAAAAGGCTTCAAAGTATCTCGAGTCACCCTTTTAACTACCACAGATCCTTCCTTAGCTATATATAAGCCTCTAGATATTTTGAAATAATAGAAAAACTCATGCTCGGTAATGAAGGAGTTAATGAAGAGGGAAGACAGTTGGAAAAACAAAGAATAACAATAACACACCCATGCATAAATCTCATTCCTCAACAAAATATTTCTGATTAAGCTTCTATTTTATGGGATAGAGTTGTGATTTAGAGAATACTGGGCAATCACAACATCTGTCTATCTATCTCACTTTCACCATATCCCCCACAACTTTATTTCTGACTAAACTTGTCTTAAATTTGGTGGAGGTTGTAATCTAGATGCTGAGGCAACCTGGACAAACACTCACTCACACACACACACCAATAATGCTCTATGTCTTCTTTATCTGTGACTATTTGTGTGCATAGTGTGTGGGGGTGCGTGTGGAATACTATTGTACTGTCGGATTGGCTGTGGATATGAAAGTAGCCTGTAACCGAACTGATTACACTGGGTACAGACTACTTTCACAGCCATTTTCAGAACACTCTTATGCTCAGTCTGTTTCCAGCCAGGGCCCCCACAGGGGTAAAGAAAATAACAATACAGTACAGTGGTGGAACTGCCATACGGGTGAGGGGCTACTCTAGGTCTGCTCCTTCAGTGCTAATGGTCTTAATGAACTTGGTGAAAATGGCACTGTAGTAGTAGTCATTCCCTAGGGTGCCTGGCTGAACAGCCAGCACTGTGCAGTGGGGTGGTGAGGGCATGTTTGTGAGCCTGGAAGCAGTTTCTGCCATGGCTACCCCTTTTGGGGTGCATGCTCTCGAAGCAAGGCATCAGATTTATGAATGATACAATAGATAGATATAGATCTGTGACTCAGTTTTTCTTTCATGCAGTATAGGTTGTGATCGGTGGTGCACTGGACAAACACACACACATACTCTTATGCACATGCTCTCTCTCAATTTCTTCCTCATTTTATCTGTGACTCAGTTTTTCTTTCATACGGTGTAAGTTGTGATCCACTGCACGCTGGACAAACTCAAGGTGTGGCTGGTCGTCCTCCCCGGCAGCATGACTCATAGCGACTGTCTTGAGAGCCGTACCAACCTGACTCGCCAGCAGCTGCGACTGTGGACAAGGGAAGAGTACCATAATTAACCCTTTCCACCTCATGAAAACTTTCTAGCATTTTTTTTTTACATACCAACAGACAATTATATTTAACCTATAATTAACCCTACGACCTATAAAACAAATGGTTAAAATATAATCAACTTATTCTTTCAATTCAAGACTTCAATACCAAGTTCAGAAGTATAATAAAGAATGGTGCCATGAACTGAAAGGATTAAAGCCCCACCGACATAAAACAAAACAAAAATTACTTAGCAATTTCCACACTGATTTAATATAAAGTTAGGATATACCGGTATATCTACGAGTTACATTAGCTCATAATAATGCAAAAGGCGTAAGGCTAACAAGTCCCACCAGCCCGAGATTTAGCTTTCGGGATTCTTTTCCCTAGACAACCTGCCTGCCATGGATTACAAAAATGCTTCATCCACCCGCTTATTATAATTGCCTCTTATGGTTCCCAAACAACTCAACCGGTATCTCTCAACCAGTGCCATGTCAACCTAGGCCAACAAAACCAATGCCAGTGTGAAGTCACAACCTAACTTAACCTAATTTGACAGCATTAGCTGACACCTGAAGGGCAAAGCATTTTATAATAGGCAAACTAATTAGGCAAAATAGGTGGGCCCAATTATAATGTACAACTTGCAAAACAAACAAACCAAAACAGGGACAACATAATATAAAGACAAAAGAACTTATCAAAATCACTATGTGAAAATAACGATTTAGAAAAATAAAATTTTGAAATAAAAGAACACAGAACCACGACATAGACTGTACATCACTACAGTATATGAGTAAGTGAATTTGGGTCCCAATCAAATTAGTCGCGCATATATTAACTTACTCTCGTCATACTCAAGGAATTAGTCAATTTGGGAAGTTCAGGACGTTCTGGTAAATTCTGCTAAATTCTGTATGAATAAAGAAACTACAATTAAAATCTAAATATTCTATTCAAACAAATTTGCACTTTGACAAGATATCAACAACCACCCTCAGATAAGACACAGATTAAATTAAAATCCTTGCCTGTTCCTCCATGCTGTGAACATCTAGTGGAGGATAAACTCCAAGGATGAGGACGTCCACGTAGGTTGACACTTGTTTACAGTCCTGGAAGATCTGGTCCAGTTCCTCGTTTTGACCGGGCGTCTCGCACAACCCGCCACGCTCCACTGACGCCAACACTCGCTTGTACAGAATCTGGTCAGGGTGTCAAAAGAAGCTGAGTCCATTATATTTGGTCTTTACTATAGTATATGTAAAGATAAAATTATGGCTTAGTTCCAATTATGTCTTTGGAAGTGAAAAAATAGCCAACACAATAGTATTTCATGTTGATTTTGTTGTATTCATTCATATACAGTATTGATTTAAGTCTTCAAACAAAATTTCTCCTGTTTGACCCCCGTATCTGACGTGTTGACATAAAAGTTAGATCAAAGCGAATGTACAGCCAAAATCAATAGCTTGCAAAACTGTTTATCATAATTTGTGTGAAATCTATGGAGACAATGGGCCGTTCCTTTAAACATGATAAAAGTTTTCCCTACAACCTTTCCCGACCCAGATTATACCTCATCGTTTATCTGTATAAGGGTCAATCTGGGTCGGGAAAGGTCGTAGGGAAAGCTTTTACCATGTTGTTGTTGTTGCTGTTCCCCAGGCTGCCTGGCTGAACAGCCCCAAGGCCCCGAGCAAGGCCAAGTCCATAACCGAGCGCCCCCACAGAACCCTCCCTGCCTACCACAATAAAGCCTGGGTGACCGAAGCCACTCCATGGCGGGGAGCTGAGGAGGGTGCGGAAACACCCGGTTTAAAGGCATGGCCCAATGACTTGACACTTCAAGAAAAACATAGTACAGTATTATACCTTGTTCCAAGTTAGTAGGCCAAACCTCTTGAACCTTAAACTCTAGAACTCTCAAACAACTAGGGTAATCGAGCTAATATTTCTACCATTACGACTTCTGGTCTGCCTATTTGGAACAAGGCATAGTCACAGGCTATTAGAAACACATGAGGACTGTTAAGGGAGCCCACCTCGCTTTTTTGCTCTTCCTCTCTCTTTGGCTGTATCCATTCGGCACCATTTAGCCTACTGTTTTAAGACATTTACCCCCATTCAGGTGTCAATATTTTCCTGGCGAGCGGTAGCGAGCCAGCATATATATATATTTTTGTTTTGACAGCAAGCTAAATTTGTACATTTTTCAACAGAAAAATTTCTCCATACAATGCTGGCTCGCTATCGCTCGCCAGGAAGATATCGACACCTGGATGGGGATAAATTTCTTAAAACAGTTGGCTGAATGGGGCCGAATGGATACAAGCCAGGGAAAGAGAGTGCTAGTGAATAGCCCCCCCACACCCCGGCGCGGTTGGTAGAGCAATCGCCTGCAAACCGTGAGGTCGAAGAGCTTCGGGCCAGCCAGGGAATACTGTATAGTGTAGTGTAAATTCAAAGAGAAAGGGTAGTGTAAAGAAAATAATACTATAAGGGAAAGTAAATAACAAAGTAATGATTAACATGAAGTGAACCTTGGCAGCCTTGACGAGGTTGACGGAGGGTGCTATGAGGTCCTTGTCTTCGTTGGTCCACTTAGCATTGTCTTCCTCTTCCTCCCCTTCACTGTCCAGACCCAAGTCGCTCCACCCGCTACCGTCACCCTCCAGGGCCTGTGGGGGTAAAAGTGTGCAAATTACAGTACCATACAGTACAGGAATACCTCACTATCCGATGCCCCGCTTTATGATAATATTATAGGTTTTTGGCTGGTCCGAGAATGCAGCCCTGTTTGCCCCATTAATTTTAGGGTTCGCTATATGATTTTTTTATTTAAGATCGGGTTTTCAGGATCGTAACCCAATCGTAAATCGAGGAAGATCTGTGCTATACAGGTCTCCCTCGATTTACGATCGAGTTACGTTCCTGAAAACCCGATCATAAATAGAAAAATTATATGGCGAACCTTAAAATTAATGTGTTAATAGGGATGCGTACTCGGATCAGCCAAAACCCAAACCCAAACACCTAAAAAACAATAATAATGTCATAAATCGGGGGTATCGCATAGTGAGGGAGACCTGTAGTAGTTTTTAACCCCTTCAGCATCATCATGTAGTTCTTATCACATTCTGGATACCTTTAGATGATTTTCTTCAGCTTATACAGTAATCTACCTCTAAGACTCAAAGTGATAAATATTATCTCAATAAACCCTCTGATCAACATAGGTCCTTCTTAAACTTCAGAAACTCGTCAAATTTTAGACAGAATCGAAGGCTCATTGTGCTGGTCTGGCTATCACAAATACATTTTATTGAATTCAAGAAGTATCTGTGGAAGTCAGAATGTTAATCAGATGAATAGTCAACTTCAAGGAAACAAGTCACATGCCAATTAGCTAACTACAGTAACTAAATTCTTAGGTTTCTTAAACTTTCTAAACAGCTAACTCAAAAGACAACTGCAGATGTTGAAGTAACTAAACTAAAGGTTTCTAAATACCCCTGATGGTCACAAAGGATTTAAAGTATCCCAGAATAGGCTCAAATGGCGTCCTGTGCAGCATGAAAGGGTTAAAAACACTAAATTATGGTTACAGTATAAAAAAAAAAAAATCTTTGGCAGATTACGGAATATTGAAAATTCTGGATTACTGTATGAGGATTACAGATTTCTTCTTGTACTTCTACATAACCGTACCTCGGAAATCTCTGTGAAAGCGTCAGCAACCAATGTGTTCTGTTCCTTGAGTCCCTTGAGTACCGCAGCCTTGTTATCTCTGGGGCACTTCTCTAATAGGTCACACCCCTGCCACACCACACCCGTTGACTGACGATACCGCTCATCTCTACAAACACAACAAGAAAAACATAATATATGGAAATAATTACAATTAATATTGCAGAAACTTTCAATTAGGCAAAGATACCATAAGTAAACATGTAACCCTACACTTTTTGACCAACTTGTACCTCATATCACTAGAAATACCAAGAGAATATACATGCATGATTAATTACATATTATGTACAAGTACCATACACTCTAGAAATAAGTTTTAAATGAAATGCAGCCTCCCGCGGGTTCATTTTTGCAAGCGTGAATGAGTGCTCTTCCAGCCGCGCTACGGCCTGTGGCAAGCGTGAATGTAGGTAGTATGAATGGCAGAGCAAATGAAGTTGTGGAAGTACTTGAACGTAGAAGAGTGGATATGTGCTGCGGCCAGGAAACCTGGTGGAAATGGTGTGGTGTGCATACATACTGTATATATATACTGTACATATATAAATTTAAAGACGGAGTGCTCCACATGAAGTGCAGAATCCGTGCAGAATGAAGTGCAGATCCGCCGCTACGGCGGATCCCCAGATCGACCGTGGTGATTGTCACCTAAACATCTACAAAAGTACAAAAGTACAAGTCTCACAATGTAATTGTGGCATTTCAGGCAGCTCTTATCACAGCTGCCTCACTTATCAGGTTTTTCAATTCAAGATCAGATCTTAAGGTCTGATCCCACGTCTTTCTTGGTCTGCCCCTTGGTGCAGCTCCCCCCACGTTCAAAGACTATGTACAATACAGTGTTGTTGTAAACACAAGAGTCAAAGATACTGTACTTAATTTAACATACAGTACATTATAAGACTGCTGCATGTACAGTACAGGGTAGTGTACTTGCTCAGGGTGTCAAACCAAAGCCAAGTCCATTCTTTTTAGTCTTCATTATTGTACATGTAAGGATAGAATTATGATTTATAGTTCAAATTCTGTCTTTGAAATTGATACAATAGCCTAAAACAATGCTATTTCATGTTTTTTTTTTTGTTAACCAAATGGCTCTGGTTTGACACTCTGTACTCACCTAAGGTTAAATCATGGTGTCAAGGTAAATTAACTATTTTATCAATTTCTAAAATATCAAAGTATATACCTGTACTGTATTGTATATACACTAATTTATTGCTATGCTAATTTAAACTATAAGCAAGTTTATATCGCTTGTATATATTTTAAATTAAAATGTAAAACTTGCAAACAAAGTCAAACCAAAACTGGGACAAAGACAATATAAAGTCAAAACAACATATCAAAATCGCTTTGTGGAAACAACGCTTACTAAAATAAAATTTATGAAATGAAAGAACACAATCCACCACATAGGGTGTACATTACTAAATGAGCAAGTTAATCTGGTTCCCAAGCAAACTAATTGCACACATAACAACACACTATCATCACGTTCAGGGAATTAGTCAATTTGGGAAGTTATATCTATAACAATACATCTTTTAGAAAGTGAGAAAGCAAAACTTGAAATGTGACTCACACAGCCTCCCCACCCTCGTCCTTGATAACTCTGAGAAGCTGGCGTGCACTACGTATGGCCCGGACCAGTGCGGCTTTGACTTCCTCCACCAATGTAAGTCCCAGGGCTGCGGGAAGCTTGTGCCACACCGCTACCAGGCACACCACAGCACTTTCCACGGCACTCAGTAGGCCTGGGGAATCATAAACCTAAGTCACACCAGCGCTTCTCCATACATTTTTGATCAATAATATTTTTGTTTAGTATTTTGGGCCTAATTTCACTGGAATTGGCACTTTTAATGGTGTTAAATAGATAGTTATAGTGGGTTGGAATCAAATAAACCATGGATTAAAGCATTCAGACCAAATTTGCTGGAATAAACTGACTTGACCATTAGAGTACAATACAGTATCAGAAATCAAAGATGTTCCAGCACATTATCAGAAATGAGAAATCAGAGATGGTTCAGCATAGACTGCTGTATCAGGGATCCAAGATGCTTCCATATAGTAGTACAGTATAAGAAATTCAAGATCTGTGTCGATTGTGGGCGACTCCATGGTAAGACATTTAGTTAGGGCTACCCGCACTAAACTTAGGAAGGTTGTGTGTCTGCCTGGCCATGGAGTTGGGAGGGTTTTAGAGAAGATGGACCACATCTTGGAAGATAGTGGAGATAACCCCATTATCTGTCTCAGTGCCGGGAGTAACGATGTTGGTAAGGGTAGAAGTGAGGAACTGCTGCAGCAGTATCGGGATGTGTTAGATAAAGTTAGGATGAAGGGAGGGATCCCTGTAGTACATTGTATCCTACCCAGAAGAGGAGTTCCCAAGGAATGGACATCCAGGGCGATTGGTGTCAATTGCCGTTTGGAGAAATATTGCAAAGAAAAAGCAATACCATTCATTGATAACTGGGATAGTTTCTATGGGAGAGATGGGATGTACGCAAGGGATGGGGTTCATCTTTCACGGTTAAGGGGTTTCTACATTAGCTAGTTCTTTAGATAGGGTGGTTGTGGGGTTTTGAACAGAAATATTGAGAGTGTAAATGAGAGGTTAAATGGAACAATTTTAGCGTCAGGCGAAAGCGATAAGGATAATGATAGTAGTGATGGTGCAACGGAAGATGGAAATGTCGCTAAAAACAAAGGTAAATTAGGTATAAAGAAAAGAAGTAAATTGAGAGTATATTACACAAACTGTAGGAGTCTATGTAACAAAATGAACGAACTTAGAGCCCTTGTTAGCAAAGAAAATATAGACATAATAGCGCTAACTGAAACGTGGATTAATACAGAAACCAGGCATTTTTTAGCAGAATTTGATATACCAGGATATAGTTTGTTTAAATATGACCGAACAAGTAAGAGGGGTGGCGGTATAGCAGTGTTTGTCAGGAGTACATTAAAAAGCTGTATTAAATCAGGTATTAGACTAAATAACGATAATGAAAGTGTTTGGGTAGAGGTTAACGAAGGTAGTGAGACCATAGTTATTGGAGTTATGTATAGACCGCCAAATATGAGTAGAAATGACGGAACGTCATTATGGGAGGAAATTAAAATGGCATCAAGGTTTAGCAATGTGTGCATTATGGGGGATTTTAATTTTCCGAATATAGATTGGCAGCATCAAATAGGAGACTCTGATTCTGAGGAGTTTATAGAGGTAGTACAAGATAGTTTTTTATTTCAATTCATAGATACGCCGACTAGAGGTAATAATATTCTCGATTTAGTTTTCAGTAACAATGAACATATGGTAAATAATGTACAGATAGGGGACCACCTAGGAAATAGTGACCACAATTCTGTGTATTTTAATATACAATGGAAAGGTAATACCAGAGAGAATACAACATTAATACCTGACTTTAGAAAAGCCAATTATGGTGGGTTAAGAAGAGCCCTATTAGCGGACCCTATGGTCACAAAATTAAGTCGATCCAGGTGTCCAAATGAGTGTACCCCGTCTCAGGCACCTGTCATCTTAAGTCAGGAAGAGACGTCAACCTTGGTAGATACATACGATAATTTTATCAAGTCAGTATTCAATGCACAAAATAAATACATCCCCAAAAGAAAATTTAGATCAACACAGAACCAACCCAAATGGATGAATAATAGACTATTAGATCTTCTAGGACAAAAGAGAGGAATATATAGAAAAATTAGAAAAGGCGAAATTCACCTACTTGCTTACTATCAGAATCTATCAAGACAGGTAAAAAAGGATATTAGGAAAAAAGAAATTATGAAATTAAGGTTGCCAATGACTCAAAAAATAATCCTAAAGCTTTTTACCAACTATATAAATCCAAGGTTAGAGATGTAATTGGTCCCCTTAAAACTTCGATAGGAGAAATGACAGAAAATGATTTAGAAATGTGCAGTACATTAAATAGTCAATTTCTTTCCGTTTTCACTAATGAAAATTTGGCACAGTTTCCAGAAGTCCGTAAGGTATATAGCGATAGTATAGAAAATAGGTTAAGTACGGTTACTATAAGTAGAAATGATGTGCTTAAGGAAATTGACAGACTGAAACCTCATAAATCGCCTGGTCCTGATGAGGTATATGCTAGAGTATTAAAAGAATGTAGGGATGAGTTAAGTTACCCATTAGCATTTTTATTTAACAAGTCATTGGAGACAGGTATAGTTCCAGAAGCTTGGAAGCTTGCAAACGTAGTTCCGATCTTCAAAAAAGGTGACAAATCAATAGCATCCAATTACCGTCCCATTAGTCTTACATCAATCATAGGAAAGCTACTAGAGTCAATTATTGCTAGTAAAATTAGAAACCACTTAGATACATTTAATTTAATAAATTCTTCTCAGCATGGATTCACTCAGGGACGTTCTTGCTTTACTAATTTGCTTAGTTTTTTCTCAGAGGTATATGAAGCAGTAGATAATGACAAGTCATATGATATAATATATTTAGATTTCAGTAAAGCTTTCGACAGAGTCCCCCATGAGAGATTGATGAGAAAGGTTGCGGCGCATGGAATAGGTGGGGCGTTGTTGGGATGGATTAGGTCATGGCTAATTGGTAGGAAGCAGAGAGTCAGCATAAATGGTACGAAGTCAGAATGGGGAGCAGTCAAAAGTGGTGTCCCCCAGGGATCTGTATTGGGTCCTCTGTTGTTTGTTATATACATAAATGACCTTGATTTAGGTATAACTAGTAGGATAAGTAAATTTGCAGACGATACTAAAATGGGGAGAACAATTGATTCAGATAGAGATATAGAGTGCCTCCAAAGGGATCTAGATACCTTACACGAATGGTCAGTAAATTGGCAGATGAAGTTTAACATTGACAAATGCAAGGTATTAAAGATAGGGAAGATGCATACAAATGTTAAATATAAACTAGCTAATGTGGAATTAGAAAACTCGAATTGTGAGAAAGATCTAGTGTGTTTGTTAGCAATGATTTGAAGCCTAGACAACAGTGTATAAGCGTTCGAAACAAGGCAAACAGGATTCTCAGGTTCATCTCAAGGAGTGTGAGTAACAGAACTGCTGATGTTATCTTAAAACTTTACTTGTCATTAGTGAGACCCCATATGGATTATGCTGTTCAATTTTGGTGTCCTTATTACAGAATGGACATAGATTCATTGGAGAGAGTACAACGTAGAATGACAAAAATGATCCATAATATTAGAAATCTTCCGTATAAAGAAAGGTTGAAGAAATTAGGCTTACATTCGTTAGAGAGACGCAGAGTTAGAGGGGATATGATAGAGGTGTTCAAGTGGGTTAGTGGGATTAACAAAGGGGACATGACAAATGTACTAAAGCTCAGTGATAGCGAAAGAACTCGTACCAATGGTTTCAAATTAGATAAATTTCGTTTCAGAAAAGATATAGGCAAATATTGGTTTGGTAACAGAGTTGTAGATGGGTGGAATGGACTACCAAGTGCTATAGTGGGATTAAAAACGATAGGGAGCTTTAAGATAAAATTGGATAAGCATATGGACGAGAAGGGTTGGGTGTGAAGGGGGATCAGCAGGGTTGGGCCAATCAGCGCTCTGCAGGCCCCCGTAATCCTGCGATAATCGCTAACCGTTTTGGTAAGATGATCCTCAGGGTATTAGAGTGTTGAGCCTATAATTGGGCTTTGTAATTGGGGTTGTGTGGGACAGGGATCTGCCTTGCTTAGGCCAATCGGCTTTCTGCAGACTCCCATTTTCTTATGTTCTTATGTTAAGATGTGCCATAACAGTACCGGTATCAGAAATCCAACAGATATCAGTACAGAATCAAATATCTAGGTTGTTTAGCAATCCCATTAACGGTAGTTAATTTGATTAATTAAATTTCTTTAGTAACTAGGGAAACTTTCAGCATAAAGTACGGTAGCAAAGGAGGAACATAAAATGTACCTAAGACACCAATAGTTATATTTAATACAGTAGATTACATTAGAAAATTATGCAGGTACCGGCATGTACTGTAATAGAATCAGTATTGTGCTAGTAAATAAAAATGTATCGCAGTTATTTTATTTCCTCTAAGCTTTTCATTTATAAATAAATAATTAAGGTGGTGTCATTCGAGCAGTTTTTATCAGAGAATCATATTGAAGTCTGGCATCCATAAAACATTATCTCACACTTTGTCTGATATGCTGATATGTGTACAGTAGTTTGTTCTTGTACTATACTGCATAGGCCTATCACTATACAGGATTATGAGCTACAAATCGTAAGACTGCAACCACACTCTCTGTGGACATATCAGTCTTTAAACTTGTACTGTATATACTATCAATAACAAAAGTTTGTTCCCCCAACCTGCCACTGTGTGAATCCGAATCACCTGGGGGTCGAAAAACGAAGCATTTATTGAGTGTAAATGGCACTTCTTTCAGATGCTTCGTTTGTCGACCCCTAGGTGTTTCGGATTCACTCAGTGTCTGGTTGGGGAAACAAACTGTTATCGTTGATAGTTCAATATGTACGGTATGTACAGTACTACTTATTAGAAACAACAAACAGTGTACCGTTATATTGGAGGTAAATAATATTGAAATATAGACCTTAGATCAGTGTATGTTGGACTCCGATAGAGTGGCTCCGATACATGAGCATACATCTTTTTTTTTTTCTTTTTTTCTTTTTTATATATTCCAACTACTCCCTCTCGGGCATAGGCTGATAGCCTTTACACTCAACTTCTGAACACGGTGAGGCCTGTGAGGTCTTGCTCCAGTCTAGGGAGTGAGACATGCGAAGCTTCACGGCCCGAAGCAACTCCATCTCTGAAACTGCCTCGCCTCTGTGCTTCACAGTCTCACCCCCACAGACTCGGACCCTCACTCTCAGAACGCCACCTATTGAGCAATTAACTCACTAGGCATTGCCCCCCTACAGCATATTTTTTAATATGGGAATATTCATACAATGCCATTTAATCAGGGAACAATGAGGGTATTTTGTGTGGCATTTCGGTGTGCTGTGGTAATGCACTGATACTAGGTATAGCACAAATTCCATCCCAATAATATCTCCCCATTGACATATTGGGATTCGAACCCGGGTCCATTGGATTACCAGTCCAGTGGCAAGACCACTCTGCCACACCTCCCCTATCTGCCCACATCTGCCGCTAAATGCTCTTATGTGATAACCAGAATTAGAGAGGACTTACTTGAGGTTTCACTTGGTGTTGGCATAGGTGGCTGGCTGAAGCAGAGGCACACTTTGGTACACTCAAAGGACAGCTTCTGTGCTATGGTACCTGTACAACAAAAATAAACGAGCTCAGTACTGTATGTACATTCTCAAATCAAATTTCCTTCCTCTCAGTGAATACCCATGGCAATTGAAAGATTAAATATTTGTTTACCCTATTTTCTATGGGGAAGATCTTTTTGGACTAGCCCTGTTCCACTCCCATTAGTTTTGACATTTTAAGACATATCACCTCATTAGTTTGGTGATCATAGGAAACTTTACCTATTCTTCTTCATCTAGGAAAGGTCGTCAAGCAGAGTATCCTTGCCGACCTTGCCTCCATATCGGCTTCCTCCCTCAAGGAAAATATATGAGCCAATAGTAGGAAAGATAGGAAATAAATGTTGTTGTTGTTGTTCCCCAAGCTGCCTGGCCGAACAGCCCCAAGGCCCCAAGCAAGGCCAAGGCCATAACCGAGCGCCCCCACAGAACCCTCCCTGCCGACCACAATAAAGGCTGGGTGACCGAAGCCACTCCATGGCGGGGAGCTGAGGAGGGTGCGGAAATGCCCGGGAAACCAAAGCCCCACCCAGGGCCCTGTGCTCCTCAGCAATTATGAAGAGAATGTTGAAGGGCAAAGGAAAAATGTGACACTGTAGCTTCCAATCTTGGTAGATTGGGAGGTCAATCCACGGAAGAGACGCCGTCACTGGAGATCTAGAAATATATAAGTAAAAGGAACAGTCAGAGTAAGCTATGGGTATGGCAGAGATTGCTCAGTTCTCACTCTGATAGACCAGCCCATCACCAGAGGAATAATAATAAATGTTGAAGACAGTGCTTTAGATTACAGAGTAAAGAAAGAAATATAGCTGAAGTATATTATTCCCGTTCTCTCATAATCTCATTCAATCCCACCCTCCCTCACAACCATACCAGTAACTGGTAATAACTTGCATAACTGTGAAATGCCTTGAAATACCAATAGTGTTTCATCTTTGCCCAATCACATCATGATATTATCATTGAATTCTGGCTAACCTTAGCTCATAGGCTATATTTATAGGTTGGGTATTGCTGCACCTCTTAACCTAACAAGTGCGCATGGGGGTAATTGGAAACGTCCCCCTGTGCTGACGTATTTGAGGTGTTTCCGTCACTAAAATATTCATTGTACCATTAATAGCATTAATACTTATCCATATGCGCCTATTATGGGTTGATTATAAAGGTATTAACCTGAAACAACAATAAAACGAGTGAAAACAGCGTTTGGATGGTCAAAATCGGAGATATAGCCCGCGAGTTGTATAATGTATGGGTGAGGCAAGCTGCTTTCCCGCCAATTTCCCCCAAGGCCACTGAGACACAGTCGATCGATACTCTCTCTCTCTCTCTTGCATTCGCTTGCTATCAGTGATGACCACACCCTCCAACCGGATTTCTAATGTTAGCACGAAAATATACCTCAGAATAAGGGAATAACAGGGAAAATAGGTGATAACTGAAGGAGAGGAGGAAAGTGGGGAAGGAGGGGAGGTAGAGGACTGAGATTTTGCATGGCCCAGGGGCCAAACAAAAATAAAAAAATAAAAAAAATATGTTTTTTTCGATGTCAAAAGTTGATTTTTTTTTCACTCACTCTTAAGAGTCTCCCCGCAGTCCGCCGGGGGAACTCTTAAGAGTCTCCCCGCAGTTCCCGGGTTAAGGGGAGATGGGCCGTTTTTCTAGATCCCCTTATCCCTCATGCTTAGGGCCCATTAGTTTCAGATTTTAAGATGTTTGCCCAATTAGTTTGTTGATTTTAAGACCTTTCGCCTCATATCTTTGTCAATATTAAGATATTTCATGCTATTTAGGTGTCAATTTTTTCCTGGCAAACGATAGTGAGCCTGTAATTTCGGAAGAACCGGCCTTTGGCCGGGAAATATTTCTACAGAAATATTTACTGTATAAATTAGCCTTTGGCTGGGAATTTTTCTACAGAAAAATTTACTGTATAAATTAATCTAGAAGGGAGATCTAATGGATGTTTTTTTAAGTTTGATGGAGGTCTAGGGAGGAAACTAGAAAAATAATAAAATTATACATAAATGAGCAAATAAATATGCCCATCTCTCCTTAATATTTAAAAGAGCAAAAACTGTTATATAATATTAATATTTAAACCCCCACACCTAAACTAAAGACCCCTTCAGTGGGTGTGATTAGTTTCTCAAAGGAAAATTAGCTACCTCATTTTAACCCCTTCTATACCGGTCACCGGTGATGTACTTCCCATATTCTGGCGACTAGTAAACGGTTTTGTACAGCTTAGGAAGGCTGTCTACTCATTAAAAGGCTACAAACTACCTCAAATAATCCTTTTAGCTACCATATATCCTTCCTAAGTTTTATAAAATATTCTAAATGTAGCTAAAATCAAATAAAAAAGACGTCACCGGTATATGGTTAAGTATACAGTACTGAGTACAGTTACTACAGTACTATATTGTATTACAATTACTTACTTGTATCACTCCAAAACTTGTCTAGAGCAAAATCCAACACTTCCCTCTGTCCATTTGTATCTGTGGATTACAAACAGTGATATTTTCATTAAATTCATTATATTTTCACTTATTCCATCTCATAAAATACTTTTTTGTTGGTTTTACGTCTTGCATAAAACATAGGAAAAACACATTCACTGTGTAAATCAGTAATAGGCTAGCCTATATGGCCCCATTATCCCACATTTCCCTTACCTAGCCTAGCTGCCTAGTGCCTATTGTAAAAGCGTGATTCACCCATTAAATTGCACCATTTGACTGCGTATAGGCTAGGTAATTCAGATTAGGCCTAATGAATAATGGGTAAGTTGATTCAAATCTTTCACTCAAACCATGAAAAACAACAATAAAACACTAGGCGGAAAAACTAAATAAGATCAGCAGGGGTGTGGGGGCGGCAGCCCCCACCCATAATACTAGGTTAGGTTAGGTAAGGTTGGTAGGTTAGGCTAAAATCTTTAATGTTGAAAAAACGATTTTTGCGGAGGTTGAAACTAATTTCAATCAGGCTAGCCTATAGGCCTATAGGCCTACCTTGAGCAAAATATAAAGAAAATTTGGTAGGCCTAAATAAGGCTGCTCTAGCTGTCTTGAAACTTAGTTACTTGAATGGTACCAAATATTCATGGTTAGGCTAGGCTACAACGTGAACTATTGCTTACCTAGAATCTGCTGTTCAGCTAACAGCAAGTTTTCTATGCAATTTTGCAATATATTGGAGAGAGCTGCTGTTGGAGACGTCATGTTTGTTTACCGCTTGATCTACAACCTTCCTGTGTTGTACTCGGTGACATACTCGGATTCTAGGACATTCTTCGTGAAGTTCTTCCCCGCCAAGCATTGGAATCGGCTTACCTTACCTTAGTGATAGTAAATTAAGAGGCAGGAGTCAGAGCTCATACGGGCCGGGTGCCTCTTCTCAGTATCCTTTTCAGTCTCAAACTGGTCGTATCTGTTTTTAAACATGCAGTATTGACACTGGTAGGCTACTACTTATTACATTTTCATTGACTGTTGGACTGTTCCATTTATTTATAATACGCAAGTTGAAACATTTATTCGGCTTTGATGTTTGGTGACGTGGCTTCAATAACTTTAGACTGTGTCCTCTGGTCTCCAGGTGTTGGTCAATAGGAGCTAGCTGTAAAAATCCTCACCAACCTTGTTGTATACCTTCATAATTTTGAAGGTTTCGATCATGTCTGATGTCTCCTCTTATCCTGCGTTCTTCTAGCGTGGTGAGACCCAACTGAGCTAACCTCTGTTCAACAACAACAACAACAACAACCTCTGTTCATATGGGAGCTCTGACAGTTCCGGGATTAATCTTGTAGCTCTACGTTGGACTTGCTCTAGTCTCCTTATGTCCCCCCTTATATATGGTGACCATGCCTGGATACAGTAGCCTACTCAAGTCGAGGCCTGATCAATGATTTGTACAACGCTAGCAACATTTCAGAATCTAGGCAGGTCATTGTTTTCCTTATGATTCCAAGCATTGAGTTAGCACTATATCTGCTGCTTTAGTAGCCTGTCTTGAGGGCTTTAAGTTGTTGGTAATAAAGTACCCCAAGATCCTTTTCTTCTTTCAGCTGTTTCCTGAAATGGTGTTGGTCCCATATGTAGTACTCAAAACCTGGGTTGTTCCTGCCAATATACATAATCTTGCACTTTTCTTCATTAAAGTGGAGTAACCCTTTCTGGCTCCACTCTTTCATCTTGTTCAGATCTTGTTGTATAGTCATATGCTGTCTTCTGCACTCCTTATTCTCCGGTATATTTTGGCATTATCAGCAAAGAGTTTCCCACTTGACTTTGTGTTCTCAAGCAAATCATTGATATATAGGCTACCAGAAAAAGAACTGGACCCAGGACACTTCCTTGCGGGACACCACTCCATACCTCCAGCCACTCCGAATAAAAAACCCTAATGCTGACTCTCTATTTTCTATTAGACAGGACACTCTGTACCCACCCAGCAATTTCACCCACAACACCAAGAGCTTCCAGTTTTGCAAGTAGATGACGGTGAGATACAGTGTCAAAAGGCCTTCCGACAGAGGATCGAGGTAGGCTACGTAACATCTACACTTTCCCCTTCAATCCTTCATCCACTGCATTTTCCAGTTCTTCCAAGTATTCTAGTAGCTGGGTTAGGCAGGACTTCCCAGATCTAACACCATGTTAACAATTATTGAGTAGGTGGTTACTGAACCTCATAGTGCAGTACCGGTATTTCTATACTGTACTATACTGTACCGGTAGCTAAATGATGTGAGGCATGGTACTGTACACGGTGCTGGGTATTATTATATTTTATATATATACCAGTATATATATTTTTTGTTATTGTAATGCCCTCGAAAATATCCCGCAACCCCAATAATGTACTACCCGAGTTGACGTCAGGTATAGTGTAAAATAGTCGTTGATGGGAAGTCCAATAAACTCATCACATGAATTACCACGAGACTATCACCTGGTTCTTACAAATCGGACTAAGGTTACTATACTTTTGTACGTCCGTGGTAGTAGGCTACAGTCGGTTAGCGCGTGGGCCTGGTTGACCTATGATGGTCATGGTCACTAACCAGGGTTCGAACCCCACCCAAGGCATCTCAAAACCTGTGGGTTTTTAGGAGGGTTAAACTCCCTTCAGAGGTTCGAGCCCAGTGCCAGGCCCCAGGAAAGGTTGACCCTAAGTGGGCCTGGGGAGTTGTCAGGACAGAAATATTCCCTTCACACCCAGCATTTCAGTTATGTATGGTCCACTCAGTACTGTGTGAGTCTGGAAACTGTCTTGATATCGTAATGCATAGTGCGCGGAATTTCGATGTGAGTATCCTGGGTTCGAGTCCTCGGAGTGCCACATGTAGGCTATTTGTTGATTTCATTAATTGAGTTTAGATGTGAAGTTGGTTGGTGTAAACAACATAATAATAAAACATTATTATTATTATTATTATTATTATTATGAATATGTGTTTTTTTTCTGCTTGGTTCTATTTTTTCGTCAGAATGTTATAAATAGCACTGATTATATCGAATCGTCCGTATATCTTGCAAGTTTTACATTATAAGAAGTGCGTGATTGTAAGATAACAAGAGGGGGAATACAAATTCAAGGTTCCTGTAATAGTTAACTATTAGTTTTCATTCATGTTCACACACACATATATATACAGGTATATATATATATATATATATATATATATATAGTATATACATATATATATATATATATATATATATATATATATATATATATATATATATATATATATATATATATATATATATATATATATATATATATATATATATATATATATATATATATATATATATATATATATATATATATATACAGTATATACTGTATATACAGTATATATATATATATATATATATATATATATATATATATATATACCGGTATATATATATGTTATGCCCTGTTTTTCTACAGGTTTAACTTGGGTAATGTGAGTTCTGAATGACTGGGTATATAAGGCTGCATGCACAATACAAGGTATGAGGAATAGAGAACACAAAATAAACACACGGTAACACGACACAAGTTCACGTTTATTGAAGTAAATAAATAAAGAGTATAGAAAGATAGTAATTCTCGCACAAAACAAATAAGAGAAGGGAACTGCTAGCATTAGCGGATCTGGATGGAGCCTAGTCTCCCACTTCCAACGTTCAGGTATATTCTTCTGATCACAGGTTTAATTATCAAGTTTATTTTTACTGGAAGACCTCAATATATTCGTATAATTCAATGTCACTGAGTTGACCTCTTGCTGGCTGGTCGCATGCCCAAGTAGCAGCTCACAGTTAGGATTAAACACGCGTATATTGTAGAACACGGAATCTCTAGTAACCTCATGGGGGTACTGATCTAAGTTTTATATTCTTATGGCAGAAATACGTAGAACACAAATCAGTGGGCGAACGTTAGATATCACTAGAGTTTTAATATCTGAATAAGGTAATTACGAGAGTCAAGGTCGCCTGTTAATATAAAGAGCAATGATCGCTTAGTACGTCCCAAATGGAATGGTTAAATATGAATTACACTGGGCAAGGTTTTAGCCACTTTATAGAAAGTTAATAAGTGAGTATCAAGCTAGTACTATAACACTTAGTACTAGCAACATGAATCTTGAATAGTATTTGTAGATCTGGTCCTGGTTATCTTGCTTCCGGTGATGTTGGGGGCTAACGACTGGTTCCTCGGCCGTCCAGATGGTCCAAAATGTAGGAAGTTCTCAAGTCGGATCTCTTGACGATCGTTGCTGGCTACACACTTATATACCCACGAATTTGTGTGAAGGTTATAAGGTGCACGTTAGGACTTGTACATGGACAGATGCTTCTATCAGTCTTCTCTGCCATGGAGTCTGCCGGATCTGGAATCTCTCAACTCCGGAACAACACAAGGGCAGAGCTAGAGGTAAACTGCAGGGTAGTGACCACTGGTTGGTGTCTAGCTTTCAACTAGGGGGCGGGAGCTAGATTTATAGGCTCGGTTCTGGACCCTGTAGACAGTAGGGATCTCGAGTCTTATGGACTTATTTGAGCTCTCAATAGATATGGGGACTAGGTAAGATGGTATTTACTGTTGTGGCACATGGCTATAGGAAGCCTTTATATTTTCATATAACTGAGCCTTAGTAAGAGGTACTATTTTGGCTATACTGGAAGTATTTAGGGGAGAGAGACTGGATCTACTTTGCGAGGAGGATGGGGACAGCTGTGATAGGAGCGTCTCTCTTAGATTGTTCAATCTTCATTTTATGGTATAGCTGAGGTGCTAATTTAGTGATCAGAGCAATGCAAGAAAGGTAAACGGTTTATTGTGAGTTAATAGAGGTTAGTAAAGGTGTAGTCATGTATGGTTAGTTCATTGATAGGAAGAATTCCTGTGCTACCTGGCAATGACTCAGAAGTCAAAACAGGGGCCAGGTATACCTCCGCGGGGGTGGGGGTCTCCCTCCTCGGGTGGGCAAAAAGGGGGAGCTGGGCGCCCTCTCTCTGTGATAGTCGTCCGGCGGCTGTGGCTAGGGGCTTGCCATATCACCAGTGTTCGTAATAATCCTCTGTGTATGAGACAGATGTGGGTGTCCTTAATACCAAAACCGAAGGTGCCTTGGCTAGCTGGTTTTACTCGGCTGGTTGTTAATTGTAGGGTTTGCTGGATGTGGTGGAGACTGGGTTGTTAACTCTGCCACATTGATCTGGAAGTATGGCAATAGAAGTTAGTTACTGGCGAGGCGGCTAGCCTCGCACCGACGACCATTGGGTGCAGAGTTGTGAATGGGTTGTAAGAGAATAGATGGCATGCAAGGGGCTAGTAAAGTTCTAATGTTGTTCTGGCCTACTAAGTGAAGGTAGGCTGGATAGGAGTATATATATAAAAGGTTGGAGAGCGTTAGCAACGGACAATTTAAGGATCTTCAAGAGGTATGAGAGAGAGGCTAGGTCGGACAAGAGTAGAGAAGTGCGGGGTCTTATAATGAGAGGGGAGGAGTGCAGGGGGCTATAGGGGAATTTGACCCTAAGGTCTCTGGGCATGGGGGTGGCATTAGGCTGCAGTTGATATGGAAGTTTGAAAAAGGCAGTAGAATACGTTAGCCAAATGCTACCGGGGAATGCAACTATAGGGTGGTATATGAGTCTGGAAAAGATAGAGTTATGTGATCAGTCCGAGGGTTATGGATACTATTAGTTGGCCCTGGGAACTGCGTTTTCTATTAAATATAAATATACCAACAACAGCGGCAGTTCGTAGGGGTACTTAGTTATTGTTTCGGGGTACTTATGACAGATACTGGTAACCAGGTTATCTTATACAATCTCTGGTTGGGGTAAGAGGTGTATGACACGAAGTAAATTGGCGTAGTGTGGACTGTGGATACGAAGGAGGCAAGGGGAAGACGTATGACAATTGTGGAAAAGTAAATGGAAAAAGGTGAACACAATGGCGGATAAAAATACTTAACCTAAGGATTGAATACATAGATTTATGGGGCGATGGGTCTTCAGAAGCTTAGTCTGGCAAGACAAGATGTTAGGGAATGTTAATATTAATACTTAAACTAAGGATTGCATACATCGATGAACGATGACATTATAGTCGTCGTCCTAATAAGGTGATGAAACCTGGTTGATCTGTACTTGGCACAATACGACACAAGGACAGTGCCGCTATGTCGTATCAATACTGGTGGCAGTTAATATTAGAGACACTTAGTTACTAGAGGAACAATGCAAGGGGGCGACTGAGCACGGGTTACATATATCTATACTCGTCATGGGAAATGATATAAGAGGTCTAGGGACAAGCGTGGGTGTTTTAACTTCTAAAATATATAACATCTACTTCTCAGATGTAAGAACATACATAGATATAATTATGGCTGTCTGATGTGTTGGCATTGGCTCAACGTCGGGACAGGGCATGGGTGTTTTTAATATGAATGTATATTCCTGTTCATCATCTTTGTAGTTAGGAGTGTAGGACACGAGGGGGGTAGTGTACGTGAGGTGTGGAAAATGGTCAGTTTAGAAAAGGTAGGTGGGTGCGGCCTGGAGCTGCTTAGCCCTGCGGGCTTGGGCCTGTCTGAAATGGCTGGCTCGGTCAGCTGGTCCTTTCGTTCTGTGGACCTTTCTTTCGGGTGTTTCTGTGTGGTGTTCGCTCGTGGCTTCTGTGGTGGGCTTCATGTTCTGGGGCATTTTAATATATATATATATATATATATATATATATATATATATATATATATATATATATATATATATATATATACAGTTTATATATTTTTTTTTCTATGTGAATGAAGGAGACAAAAGGCAGAACTGCCTGCAGCGAGTACCTCCCCCGGAGTTGAAAGAGTGACAGAGCTAAATCAAGGGACGTTCGAGCTAAAATGCCTGGACACACAGAGTTTGAAGCAATTTAAGTCATAGAAAGAGGGAAAGACTGATTCTGGGAGAGTTCTAGAGCTCAGCAGTTGAATAGAAGAAAGTCTGAGAATACTGTTTCACTCTTGGGTTGGAGAGTTGCACAGAGTAGGGGTGGGATTGTGTTGCAAGACGGGTACTACGTACCCTACGTAGAGGAGGTGGTATACACTGGGAAAGCTCGGAGGAACACTGATTATTGTAGCAGCGATAGAATAGCGAGAGATATGCAACATTGCGGCGAAGAGAGAGAGATTGCATGCAGAGAGTTGGTGAGTGGACGGGAATTGATGATACAAAAGGCTTTCCTTTCTACTTTGTCTAGGAGTGCGGTGTGAGAGGATCCACCCCACACATGTGAACAATACTCAATACAAGGACACACTGTGCCCCTGTAGGCTACAGAGCAAGAAGCTGCGCAGGGGTTAAGAACCCCTTGAGGCGGTTGAGTACACCCAGGTTTTGGGAGGTTGCCTTAGCAAGACTGGTAATATGGTCCTGCCAAGTGAGAGCAGAAGAAAAAGAGACGCCGAGAATATTGAGAGAAGATGAAGGATTGATTCTTGCATTGTTGAAGAATAAGGGATATAGTCCTCTGAGAGTTAAATTTGGGGGAGACACTTGTTTCAGGCAGCTTTGCTTTTTGTCTCCTTCATAAACATAAACAAACCAAAAAAACAAGGGGAGGGGGGTGTCCATTGAAGAAGTGAAGAAGTGAATAACATATGAGACCTCCCCCCCCCCCCCCATGTTTACACAATTATATAACACCACTACTGTAAGAAGGGGGGGGGGGGGGGGAGGAGTTAAATGACCTTGATGTGGCGAGGGGGGACGAGGAAGTCATGGATTTAAAGGGGGATGGTTCGTTTTTGTTGGACCCCCTTCTCCCCCGTGTTTATAACTCCGTTAGTTTTGAGATTTTAAGACGTTCGGCCCATTAGTTTGGTGATTTTAAGACCTTTCGCCCCATTTCGCTGTAAATGTTATGACCTTTCGTGCCATTTAGGTGTCGATTATTTCCTGGCGAGCGATAGCGAGCCTGTAATTTTAAGAGGAACGTACCGTACGGCCTTTGGCCGGAACATTTTCCTACCGAAAAATGTAAAAATGTATCTTAAAAGGGGGTCTAGGGGGTGTTTTTCTAAGTTTGATGGAAGTCTAGCGAGGAAACTTAAAAATAAATGAATAAATAAACACATAGACCAACAACTAACCACTACCCCCTTCAGAGGGGGCATGACTAAGCACAGATATATGTATTTACGTAGATGTACATAGATACACTGACCACACAAACCTTATGATCCCTGCGAGATAGTAAGGACTTAATCCTAGTAGAGATAGCAACCCTAAGAGTAAGGGAAAGAGGAAGGAAAGGATAGCAAGGATGAATTAAGCACTGTCTCCATCCTCCGCTCCCTCAGAGAAAGAGATATTTACATAGATTTACATATATACACTGACCACACAGACCTTACGATCCCAGCAAGGTGTTTAGGACTTAATTCTAGTAGAGAGAGAGAGAGAGAGAGAGAGGAACTTATCACTGTATTTAAGGGGGGTCACCGTTTTTTTTTATCTTTCTCTCCTTTTCTCTCATTCCCTGGCTTGTATCCATTCGGCCCCATTCAGCCAACTGTTTTCAGACGTTTATCCCCATCCAGGTGTCGATTTCTTCCTGGCGAGCGATAGCGAGCCAGCATTGTATGAAGAAATCTGGCTTCGCCGGAGACATTTTTTTATCGAAATATGTACAAATTTAGCTTGCTGTCAAAAAAAATAAAAATATATATACTGGCTCACTACCGCTCGCCAGGAAAATATTGACACCTGGATGGGGGGTAAACGTCTTAAAACAGTAGGCTGAATGGGGCCGAATGGATACAAGCCAAAGAGAGAGAGAGAGAGAGAGAGAAAGATATAAACAAGCGAGGTGGGCTCCTTAATTCAACATTACACCCCTGCCACTAATAATGCGAGGGATAGTCATCATGATGGATCTGTATATTAACCCCTTCAACACCATGATGCTAGTTTACCTTCGATTCTGGCTACAGTTAGATTGTTTTCTGCAGTTTAAGAATGACCTGTGTTATTAAAGCCGGTATCACACGAGAGCTTTTAGAGTCAACATTCGATGATCAACATTTTCATGACAACATTTCTGGAATATTTTGCACTGTAATCGGAAACTAGACTGATGATGGATTAATTTGGGTAGCGTAAATATATCAAAAGTTAACCATCATAAGCTGCCAGACCAGTGTTGAGGATAAATGTAGAGGGTAAAAGAGCTCGTGTGATACCGACATAAGAGAGTTTATTTAGATCGTATTTACCCATTTGAGTTCTAGAGGTAGATTATAAACTAAAGAAAATCGTCTAATGGTAATAAGAATATGATGAAAATTACGTCATGGTGCTGAAGGGTTAAATAACAGTTGATTAGTTATATAGAATCGCTTGTTGAATATATATATATATATATATATATATATATATATATATATATATATATAATAATAATAATAATAATAATAATATTTATTCAGTCAGCAATTTACAGAGTTGGTACCACATAGTTTGTTACAAATATGACATGTACCAGCCTTGCATAATTCCAACTAAGGATAGCCCAATAAGGCCGTTAGGCGTATTTCCATTGGGAATATATATATATATATATATATATATATATATATATATATATATATATATATATATCACCCTATCCCAACCTCTTTTATAGCGAGGCTTACTTAAAGGGGGGGGGGGGATGGATTCGATGGAATAGTTTTGTTCTGGACCCCTTTCTCCTTCATGCTCAACCCCATTAGTTTTGACATTTTCAAACATTCGACCCATTATCGGTCTTAAGGGGAGAGGGGCCGTTTTTTGGTTTATTAATTCAATTATTCCTTTTATTTCTTAGTTTCTTAGCTAAACCTCCATCAAACTTAGAAAAATACCCCCTAAATTTTTCGGTAGGAAAATGTCCCGGCCAAAGGCCGATTCCTCTTATATCAGGCTCGCTATCGCTCACCATGAAAAAAATCGACACCTAAATGGCACGAAAGGTCTTAAATTTGACAACTAAATGGGGCGAAAGGTGTTAGAATCGCCAAACTAATGGACCGAACGTCATTCATTCTCAAAACGACTGGGGCTAAACATGAGGAAGAAGGGGGACCAGAAAAACGACCCCTCTCTCTTTAAAATAGATTAAGTAAATTAACTCCCGTGAATGAGTGGGTTAACATTAAATATATGACTATTGTAATAGCGTGTATTTCCAATATACAATATAAACTATATCATTTACAGGTCAATGAATATGTAATTAACATCTGTAGAATTAATTAAAATTAGATATATATAATTATTATGTATTTTTCACCAACCAACTTCACTTCTAAACTCAATTAATGAAATCAACAAATACATGTGGCACTCCAAGGACTCGAACCTATACTAGCTAGGATACTCACACCGAAGTTCCGCGCACTTACGCATTACGCTATAATAATAATAATAATATAATAATAATACTTTATTTCAGACTCACACAGTACAGAGGGGACCATACTGGGGTCCATATATACCTTACAGTAACATAAATATATATAAATATATATAAGCTACTGTACATAGGCTACATAAAAAAAAAAGAAATTAAATAATACCCAGCTTGCTATCATGTAGTTCACAGCACTGCCTCAACCAAAAACAGTGGTCATCAAACTACTGTGTTACCAAAACCACTGTCCTAATTGTGTACAGTACCATGCCTCACATCATTTAGCTTCCGGTACAGTATGTTGCTACAGTACAGTATAGGAATATCGGTACTGTACTGCACTATGAGGATCAGTACCGGTATGCTAATTCTGTAGAGTAGCAGACCTGAAATCATTACTTAAGGTTAAATATAGAGCAACTTCCTCCAGTGTGCCTGGATCCTGGAGGTGTACACTATGCTTGGAGTTTGTAGCATTTTAATGATCCTGTTCTCAGAAGTGTTAAGGCGCTGAATGAATTTATATGTTAGCTTTCTAATGAGTGATTTGTAACAGTGTAAGTTCATATAGGCACATAGCGTACTTGTACTCTCATATTTTGAGAGCCCCAGAAACATTTTCATGATATTGTGATATGAGATACTTAGTCTATTCACTGTCATTTTCTTATAGTTCCACCATAGTTGTGCTGTATACATTGGTGAGCAGTAGGAGTTGAACAATGTTATTTTTGTATCCCATGTGCACATATGAAATTTTCTTAACATTGAATTTCCCTGCATGTATAGTTGCCTTCGCTGACGACCCATATCCTCATCATCTGAGCGATCACATGAAATATAGTGTCCTAGATACTTTACTTTACTTACTTCTTCTATAATTTCTTCATACAAATGGAATTTAGGTAGCTTTGATTTCAATAGAAGGTTAGATTTAAATATTATGATATTGCTCTTTATAGGATTAAATTTGACTGAATGTTCGATTCCAAATTTTTCACATACTCTTAATAATTTATCCAGTCCTGCTCCAGAGGGCGCGATTAAGGCTAGGTCATCAGCATACATGAGATGATTTACAATGGTGCTGCCAATACAGCACCCAGTGCGAGTCTTGTTCAGCTCCAGACTAAGATCATCCATGTAGACGTTGAAAAGATACGGAGACAATATCCCCCCCTGCCTAACACCATTGGTTACGGCGAAAGATCCTGACAGGATGTTGCCCCATCTTACACACATTTTTTGATTAGCATACCAGAAAATAAGTATCCTAACAATATAGCTAGGCACTCCCCTGTTAACTAATTTTTCAAATAAGGTTTTGTGACACACCCTATCAAAAGCCTTACTTGCATCAAGAAAACAAGAGAAAATTGAGCTATTTAGTTTGTTGTATGTATCAATCACTTCTTTCAGCACATATATGCATTGGTCTGTGCCGTGATTTTTCTTAAAGCCAAACTGATTGCTGCTGGTGACAATATATGGAGACATTCTTTCTAGCATTATCATTTCAACTACCTTACTCACCACACTAGCAAGTGCTACTGGGCGGTAGTTGTCTTTTGCTGTAATTTTACCTGATTTATCTTTAATGACAGGAACAAGTATTACGGATATCACAACAGTCATGATCAGAGGGACACAGTGCTAGGAGTTGAAATGCTGTGTTTCAATAAGAACATAGGAAAGGAAGAAAGAAGACCCCGACAGAGACTATATCAATATTCAGCCAAGGTGTAGGTTGTAATAGGAGACATAAATTATGTGATGTGCATACAACGTGCGTATACGCCCTTTATAGAGGCTTAAATTTCTACAGCATTGCGGCCACCTCCTCTTCCCCTTTCATCTCCCCCTCTCGCTCTCTCTCTCTCTCTCTGTTCATCCTGTATTTAGTGTGGCAGTATTAGTAGCTCACCACACACCCTCCAGCTCACCATACACCCTATAGCTCCTGCTCACCATCACCACCACCACAACCATGTCATCGGGACCAGTTGATAACATTATCCTTCTAGCCGACTGTTACAAGGTATGTATACAGTATAGGCCTATGTATGTATGTACTCAGGCCCATTCCCCATTTTTCCTTTTTTTCTGGGGGTGGCCGACTCGAGACAGAGCCCGAATAGAGACAACACAACATAACCAAAAACAATGAACACACAAACACAAATTCACACACATCCAGGTCACCCAGGAGAAGACCCAAAGACCAGGGATCTCCAAGGTCCCTCCAGCACTCCCCCGGCCCCGACCACATTTCATACAAAGCTTTGATATAATACGTGATATACAGTAGGCTGTCAATCTTGATGGTGTAATGATCAAGAGTGTTTAAGATCTGTATGTGGTAACCCAGGTTCGAATCCCGGGGAGATCACATGCTTTCATTAATTTCATTGGGTGGTGTTTGGTGTTGGAGTGAAATAAATAAAATAGAATATCAATATATGGACCCCAGACCGACGTACACAGTTATCATTCATAATACGTGTAGGCCTAATAATATATAAACGTTATACCAATCAGAATAATTTGGCTGAGCGAATTTAATGACAGGCTTCAATCTTCATCACTTCGTAACACATCGTGGAAAATATATCGTATTTGTTAGTCAAAATATATCCACCATTTTGTAGGCTATTTTGCAATTAACCCATTCAGTACCGGGGATGTCTTTTTGTTTTATATTTATACGATTTTATACAGTTCAGGAAGGATATGTGGTAGTAAAAGGGTGAATTGGGATACTTGGAAGGACAGAGCCATTCTTAGGGTCCGGGACTACTTTCGCGTTCCCTCGCCCCTTTCTCTGTCTCGTCTTGTAGGTGTAATATATATATATATTTTCTATGTGAGTGAGGGAGACAAAAGGCAGAACTGCCTGTGACGAGTGCCTCCCCCAGAGTTGAAAGAGTGACAGGGCCAAAATCAAAGAACGTTCGAGCCGAAATGCCTGGAAACACGGAGTTTGAAACAATTTAAGTCATAGGATGAGGGAAAGACTGATTCTGGGAGAGAGTTCCAGAGTTCAGCTGTTGAATTAGCAGTTTTTTTCCACTAACCAACTTCACCTCTAAACTCAATTAATGAAATCAACAAATACATGTGGCACTCCAAGGACTCGAACCTAGGATACTCGCATCTAAGTTCCGCGCACTTATGCATTACGCTATCAAGACAGTTAGAAGAAAGTTTGAGAATAACGTTTCACTCTAGGGTTGGAGAGTCGCACTGAGTAGGTAGGTGTAATAATTATAATAATAAAATAAGTAATTGTTATGCCCTGTTTTTCTACAGGATTAACTTGGGTAATGTGAGTTCTAACTGACTGGGTATAGAAGGCTGCATGCACAAAACAAGGTATGAGGAAGAGACACAAAATAAACACACGGTAACAAGACACACGATCACTTTTATTGATGAACACACTTCTATAGTTTCCTTGATGATGATTAATATGAAGCATAAGAAGGTATGAATACTCGTACAAGACAAATGATAGAATTGAACAACTAGCATTAAGTGGATCTGGATGGAGCCTAGTCTCCCACTTCCAACGTTCAGGTATTAATCTTCTGATCACTGGCTTTATTCACAAGTTGATATACTGGAGACCATAAATGTTACTTATAGATTCATATTCACTATTAGATTTATCACTGGTAGCTCTGATGCACAAGTAGTAGTTCACAGACTAGATTAGACACGCGTATTTTAGAGCACGGGAATTCTAGTAACCTCAGGGGGTACTGATCTAAGTTTTATATTCTTGTATCAGAAATACATAGAACGCAAATCAGTGGGCGAACATTCAGATATCACTAGGGTTTCACTTCTATGTAATAATATGGATATATGGGTAATTACGAGAGTTAATATCGCCTGTTAATTAATAAACACTGATACGCTTAGCACTTCCTAATGGAATGGTTATATGTGAATTATATTGGGGCAAAGATATAGCCACTTCATAGAAATATTAATAAGTGAGTCTCTAAATAGCACTGTAACACTGTAGTGCTGATAGAGTGAATCTTGGGTCGTATTTGATTGGTCTGGTCCTGGTTATCTTGCGTCCGTGAGGTTGGGGCTAGCGACTGGTTCCGCGGCCGTCCAGATGGTCCATATGTAGAAGTTCTCAAGACGGATCTCTTGGCGATCGTTGCTGGCTACACTCTTATATCCCCACTGGTTTATGTGAAGGTTATAAGGTGCACATAGATTTCCTTTACGTGGACAGATTCTTCTATCTCAATCTGCCACGGAGTCTGCCGGCTCTGGAACTCAATTCTCAGGAACAAAACAAGGGCAGAGCTAGAGGTCAACTTAAGGGACCAGCCACTGGTTGGTGTCTATCTTTCAACTGATTTTACTGGGGGCTGAAGCTTGATTTGTAGGTGTGGTTTTGGACCCTGTCGGCCATAGGGATCTCGAGTTTTGATGGACTTATTTGAGCTCTCAATTGATACGGGAACTAGGTCAGGGGGTGATTACTGTTGTTGTTGTTGTTGCTGTTCCCCAAGCTGCCTGGCCGAACAGCCCCAAGGCCCCAAGCAAGGCCAAGGCCATAACCGAGCGCCCCCACAGAACCCTCCCCGCCTACCACAATAAAGCCTGGGTGACCGAAGCCACTCCATGGCGGGGAGCTGAGGAGGGCGCAGAAACGCCCGGGAAACCAAAGCCCCACCCAGGGCCCTGTGCCCCTCAGCAATTATGAAGAGAAAGTTGAGGGGCAAAGGAAAAATGTGACACTTTGGCTTCCAATCTTGGTAGATTGGGAGGTCGATCCACGGAAGAGACGCCGCCACTCGAGATCTAGGAAGTATATAAGTAAAAGGAACAGTCAGAGTAAGCTATGGGTATGGTAGAGATCGCTCAGTTCTCACGCTGATAGACCAGCCCATCACCATATGACTAGAACCCAATCCTCTCAGTATCAGCTAGGAAAGGCCCTAGAAAGCCGCCTTTGGCGGGGGGATAGCTCCCCTACTTCAACCCCTTTCGGGGTTGGGCACCCGCCCGGTGATTACTGTTGTTGTTGTTGTTGTTGTTCCCTAAGCTGCCTGGCCGAACAGCCCCGAGTCCCTGAGAAAGGCCATGGCCACGATCGGGCTTTCCCACAGAGCTCTCATTGAGTGTAGATTGTGTTGTTGGCGTAAGTGGTTGTGTGAAATGCAGTCTTCTATGATGTGTTTAATGGTATGGGGTGCTGTTACATCCCGGGCAGGCGTCGACAACGGAGTCATCCAGTCTCTTCTGATAGCTCAGGAGAGCTGGATGGTGTCCGCATCTCAGCCTGGCCAGGTGGACTGTCCTCGCGAGGAAGGGAGGATTCGGAAGGATGGATTTCGGGAGGTCGTGCATGCAGCTGTGTGTTGTCTGTGAGTGAGTGGATGGATCGGTGAGAGATATGAGTATGGATGTGCTTCTGGAAGTTGGTTCGGGGTGGGCAGGGAGGGAGAGAGGACAATCGGATATCCACCCCCGGCAGGGTTGGGTTATTGACACAGGGCCCTTCCGGTCGTCATCATGCGACTGTGTCAAGAGCATTGCAACGTCCCAAAGCTGCTTGTCAGTACAGCTATTTCTTTAGTAATATAAGGGGACTTCACTCTAACATCAATTCTGTACACCAATTTCTTCAAGCAGAATCCCCTACTCTCCTTTTTTGACAGAGACTCAAGTAACATCCACATCTGACACATCTAGATTTAATTTTCCAGGTTATCAACTGCTCCAAAATTTCAGACCTAAAGGTGGTGTATGTTGCTTCGCAAAATCTGAAATTGCCCTGGAGGAGGTTACTAGTTTCAATTGTCCCTATTTTGATTATTATATACAAATTAATTTCTGCTGGTAAATTTAAATACATATGTTGCATCTACCGTTCCCCAAATACTCCTCCAGAGCAAAGTCTTTTTGATTCTCTGTCCTCACAACTCAGTGTCCTCAACTTAAATGCTTCTTCTGAAATCACTGTGTTGGGTGATTTTAATGTCCATAATGTTGAATGGCTCACTCATTCAGCCAGGACTGATGATGCTGGTCTTGAATGTGAGCTATTTGCAGACTCATTTAATCTCATTCAACTAGTCAACCAACCACCCGTGTACCAGATAATCCTAATCATAATTCCCACCTACTCGACTTATTTTTAACAACCAATTCAGAAAATTATGATGTTACAGTGAGGTCCCCACTTGGATCTTCTGATCACTGTCTGATACAGGCCACCTGTCTATCACCTACCACACCTTCCACTCTGAACCTGTTTTGGTGACTAAATGGCATTACGATAGGGCAGACTGGGAGGGTCTTCAAGGTTTCTTTATTGATATTCCCTGGACCTCTTTCTTTTCTAATGATGCACACTCCACCTTGAGCCACATACAAGATTTTGTAAAAATTGGAATGGAAACTTTTATTCCTCATCAAAAGTACAGTAAAAGATCTAATTCACCTAAATGGTTTGACCATAATTGTGCTAGAGTAACTGAACAAAAAGCAATAGCCTACAATGCATACACAAGATCAAAAACACATGAAGCCTTTAATTACTTTAGAAACATCAGAAATCATGCCAAAACTGTATTAAACCTAACTAAATCAAACTTTCTCCATAAGCAGGCAAATAAACTTCTAAATAATCCAAATGATAACAAAATATTTTGGTCTACTCTTAACTCATTCAAATCCAACTTCACTACTGCTTCATCCATTCCACCATTAAAATCTCCGACTGGCAATCTTGTAAGTGACCCACGAGGTAAAGCTAACCTTCTTGCAGATATTTTCTCCACCAACTCAACCTTAGATGACATAAATCAAGATGTCCCTGTACTTAAATTTAGTTCACCTGAAATTCCCTCACTTAAGATCCACACCAGACATGTCAAAACTATTTTGCAGAATCTCTCAGTAGATAAGGCTCCTGGTCCAGATGAAATTCCTCCAATAGTACTTAAGAATTGCTCCTTGGTGCTCGCTCCTGTATTGGCAAAATTTTTCCGTCTGTGTACTCATACCTCATGCTTCCCAGTACCCTGGAAAGAAGCAAACATCCATCCAGTTCCTAAAAAAGGTGCCTCTTCAGATCCATCAAACTACAGACCAATAGCTATAACTTCCACTCTTGGCAAAGTTTTGAAATTATATTAAATAATCACATAATTAAGCATCTGGAGAATAATAAATTAATCAGTGATAGGCAATATGGTTTTAGACGATGTCGATCAACTGCAGACATTCTTTGCCTTCTTACGCATCAAATCAACCAAGCTACAGACCAACATGGTGAAACACATACAATAGCACTGGATATATCAAAGGCATTTGATAGAGTCTGGCATCAATCCTTATTGTCGAAGATGTCACACTACGGCCTTGCATCATTAGTTCCACTAATTTCTTCTTATCTTCATAACAGAAAAATACGTGTAATGGTAGATGGCCTTTATTCTCAATTTCACTCAATAAATGCTGGTGTTCCCCAGGGATCAGTTTTGGCCCCAACTCTGTTCCTCATTCATATCAATGATCTCATATCTACCACTCATAATCCAATACATTCCTACGCAGATGACTCAACACTCCACAGTTCCTTCACATTTACCAATTCTTTCACCCAACCCGATCTTATAAATTCAAAATAACACTGCAATTTCTCTGAACCAGGACCTTTCTAGAATTAATGAATGGGACAAGAGAATCTAGTTTCCTTTAATGCACAGAAAACCAAGTACATTCAATTTTCTAACCGACAGAATCTCACTGACTCCCATATATTTTAGAATGATGTAAATATTCCCACTTCCCCTAGTATGACATTCTCGGTGTAACATTAACTACTAACTTGAGCTGGACACATTATGTTAGAAGCATTGCTAAGAATGCCTCTAAAAAACTGGGACTCTGTACAGAGTTCGAGAATTCTTCACTGACGAGCAGTTGGCCGTAATATATAAAAGTCATGTGCGCTCTCAGATGGATTACTGTTCACCTCTGTGGGGTGGAAGTGGAGTGGTTGCATTGAGGCAGTTGGACAAAATTCAAAATAAAGCTATTAGATTAATCAATAACCCTGCAATCACACAGGACCTTCCTACATTAGCCATACGAAGAAACGTTGCATCCCTTGCATTATTCTACAGATATTTTCACAGCAATTGTTCCGAGGAACTTGCTTCAATTGTGCCGCCTCTCCACATCTTTCCCCGTAGAACTAGGGCAGCTGAGAGCGCCCATGAATTTACACTTTCTCCTCCACAATGCAGAACTTCTGCTTATCAGAATTCATTTATCCCCAGAGCTACTACTCTTTGGAATTCACTTCCCTCGAATTGCTTTCCACAAACTTACAATCAACAAATGTTTAAATCCAGTTGTTACAAACATTTTATGAATGGAGGATGCCTTTAGGCACATGGACCTTTTTGTTTTATCTGTGTTTTTCCTTCCTCCATTCATTGTCTCTTAAAAAAAAAAAAAAAAAAAAAAAAAAAAAAAAATAATTTGTGTGATACCGTGTGCTGGGTGTTGTTTTGATATTTCTTGGTGTCTGTGTTGCCATGTAGTTTAGTGGGTGGTCTTGTTCGTGGAGGCTGCTGCCAGGAATTGAGTGCCTCTCATGTCCAGATGGTCTTTGACTTTGATTTTGGTTTCTGGTAGGTGATCTGGGTGCAGCTGTGCAGCCTGTAATGATCTTCAGGGCTTTGTTTTGAATAGTCTGTAAGGTCTTATGATGTGTTTCAGCTAGGTTAGAAGCCAGGCTGGCTTGCGTATTCCATCACTGATCTTATGTATTGTTATATACTGTGGTGGTAGTTCTTTGTTGTGTCCAATTTTGTGTGAGCAAGTGACCTGAGGGCGTTAAGTCTGGGTGTCAGTTTCTTTTAATTGTTAGTAATGTGCTGTTTGAATGGCATATGAGTATCATGTTACTCCTAGGATTTGGGTGTGTGTATGTGTTAGGGGTGTGTTGTTTATGGTGAGTTGAGGGATGTATTCGTGTCTGTCAATCAGGGTTGCGGTGGATTTGGCTGGGGCTAGATTAAGTCTGTTTGTAGTGCACCAGCCATGTAGTGTGTTGAGATAGGGTTGAAGGAGATCTGTTGCTCTTTTTGGGTCATGGTGTGTGCATGTGTGTTATGGCATAGGAGGCTAAGTTATTTGGGGCGTATTGGGTGTAGTTATATCGTGCATGTACAGATTGAAGAGTGCGGGCGATAGGACGGATCCTTGTGGACTCCGTTTGGAAAGTTTCTGATTTTAGATGACTGACCGGCAAAAGATACGTGTGCACATCTGCCTGCTAGGAAGTTGGCCAGCCACCGTTTTGTGTTGTTGTGCATGTTTGTGTGTAGATTTTTTTGTTAGGTTTGGGGATGGCATCGAAGGCTTTACTAATGTCGAGTGTGGCTAATAATGATCTGTGTGGTGGTCTAGCTGAATTGATGCCGTCGAAAGCTCTTTGTGTAAGGTCTGTGAGAAGAGTGTTTGTGGAGTGCAGTGGCCTAAAGCCATGTTGTGTTGGAGCTAGGGGTAGGTCAGGTGTAATTAGTTGTAATACTAGGCGTTCCATGACTTTGGAGGGGGAGCAAAGGAGTGTGATGGGGCGGTGCGAGGAGGGTAGCGTGGGGTCTTTGTGGGTTGGGGAAAGTGATGATGATACCATGCTTCCAAATGTCTGGTATTGTGTTGTGTGAATAGCTGTAGTTTGATATGTTAGTGAGTGCTTGTATGCCTTGTGGTCCCAGGTGATTACTGTTGTGGCACATGGCTGTATGGAGCCTTCATACTGTAATATAACTGAGCCTTAGTAAGAGGTACTATTTTGGCTATACTGGAAGTATTTAGGGGAGAAAGACCGGATCTACTTTGCGAGGAGGTTTGGGACAGCTGTGCTAGGAGCGTCTCTCTTAAATTGCTCAGTCTTCATTCTAGGGTATAGCTGAGGTGCTAATTTGGTTATTGGAGTATGCAAGGAAGGTTAATGGTTTATTGTGGGTTAATAGAGGTTAGTAAGGGTGTTAGTCATACATGGTTAGTTCATTGATAGGAAGAATTCCTGTGCTACCTGGCAATGACCCGGAAGTCAAAACAGGGGTCAGGTATACCTCCGCAGGGGTAGGGGTCTCCCTCCTCGGGTGGGTGAAAGGGGGAGGTGCACGTCCCTTCTCTGTGATGGTCGTCGGGGCGGCTGTGGCTGGGGGCTTGCCATATCACAAGGGTTTGTAATAGCCCTCTGTTTATGAGACAGATGTGGGTGTTCGTAATACCAAAACCGAAGGTGCCTTGACCAGCTGGTTTAATTGGTTGGGTTGTTAATTGCATGGTTTGTTGGATGTGGTGGAGACTGGGTTGCTAACTCTGCCACATTTATCTGGAAGTATGGCAATAGAAGTTAGTCACTGGCGAGGCGGCTAGCCTCGCACTGACGATCATTTGGTACAGGGTTGTGAATGGGTTGTGAGGGAATAGATGGCATGCAAAGGGTTAGTAAAGTTCTAATGGTGTTCCTTCCTACTGGGGGAAGGTAGGCTGGATAGGAGTATATATACAAAAGGTTTGAGAATGTTAGTAACGGAAAAGTTAAGGATATTCAGGGGGTATGGTGGAGAGGCTAGGTTAGGAGGGAGTGGAGGAGCGTGGGGGTTAACGAGAGGGAGAGGGTTAAGGGGGGCTACGTGGAAGTTTGACCCTAAGGTCTCTGGGCGTAGGGGTGGCATTAGGCTACAGTTGGTATCTTAGACTGGGGTTACCGACAGGGAAGGTAGGGTAATCAAACGCTACCGGGGGATGAGCAATAGGTGGTGGTATATGAGTCTGGAAATTATAGAATCATGTGGACTGTGGGGAAGATGAGGTTAGCTGTAGGTGTGTGCTTGACTGTGGATAAAAGTAGAGAAAAACATAGTGTACTATTACTCGTCAATACGAGGGGTTATGGACACTATTAGGCGACACGATTTCTTGCTGATCTAGTTGTCCCTGGGAACTGCGTTTTCTATGAAATATATACCAAAGAAAGCGGCAGTTCGTAGGGGTAGCTTCGTTATTGTTTCGTGGTAGATATGCATCGAGACAATGGTAAAAGAGGGTTATCTATACAATCTCTGGTTGGGGTAAGAATTAGAGTTACTGCATGGTTGCTAACATCTTCAGTCATTATCTCTGTCTAGGTCTTACAGGAATAATGGTTATATATACAATGGTGTACCCGTGGGTATCATAGTTTCTTATCAATTATGACATGGGGGTTAACATATTACTTCTCGGATGGAAGAACATACATAGATTTATGGGGGCGGTTGGTCTTCAGAAACTTAGTCTGGCAAGACAAGGTATTTTTTGGGTATGTTGATATTGATATCTTAACTTAGGGACAGGGCATGGGTGTATTAAATTAAGGTGTATTCATGTTCATCATCATATAGGTAGAGTCCGGCGGGTAAGAGGTGTAGGACACGAGGGGTAGTGGATACGCGAGGTGGGGGAGGGTTGTGAATTGTAAAGTGGGTGGTTTGAGGCTAGGCGCCGCGCCTCTTGTGACCTAGGATAGTGACCCTTAATGCGCTGGACATAGGGGTGGCATTTCCCTACGATCGAACAGGTAGGGTGATGTGTGCAGCGGGGCGTGAAGGATAAGCGGACAGGATGACCCAAAACAGGGTACCACTGAACATAGGGTCACGAAGCAAAATAGAGTAGTGTGGATTGTGGATACGAAGGAGGTGATTGGAAGACGTATAACAATTGTGGAAAAGTAAATGGAAGAGATGAACACAATGGCGGATAAAAGATAATTAACCTAAGGATTGAATACATGCATGAATGACGACATTATAGCCGTCGTCCTAATAAGATGATGAAACCTGGTTGGTATGCACGTGGCACAATACGGCACAAGGACAGTGCCGCTATGTCGTATCAATACTGGTGGCATATTCCGGTTAATATTATATATACACTTAGTTACTAGAAGAACAAGGCAATGGGGGGGGGGGGGGGGCGACTTAGCACGGGGGTACATATATCTATACTCGTCATGGAGAGAGAGATACGAGGTAGCTTTCCTGCATCTCTCCTGATAATCGTCTGCAGATTGTCATAGTGAGTTTATCCGAATTAACAGGCCTAAATCAATACAATAACTGGCATAGGGTTATCGGGTGTATAGAGTCGTGGTTAAAGGTTGGGAATATATAGTTAGTGGATAAAACCACGGAAGGTTAGAGACAGAATTGCTAGAATTGGGGGGGGGGGACTATGATTGTTATATAACTAAATACAGGGCTGACGTAATCACGATCTGATTTGGTGTGAAATGGAAGCTAAGGTGTCTTAGATCGCCTCGAACCTACACAATGAAAGTAGTATAGCCTGTATGGTGGTTACATAATTAAATACATACTTAGGTGGTACATCAAGAATATCAGTGATTAAAGTATTGTGGTTTGTATATTAGAAGACTGTGATTGAGAGACGTATAATATGTGGAATGAATTGAGAGAGAGAGAGAGAGACCAAATCGGGAATGGAAAAGGGGCCTGGGATCTCGTTGGGGATGGGAGTTTCGCTCTCAGGATTTTCGTTCCTGTGTCTCGTTAGGGTTGGAGGTTTCGCTCTCAGGTTTTTCGTTCCTGTGGTATTTTAGTAATATATATTCTTTTGTTTTGTTTCCAGTCGTCCCACCACAAGGCCTACCCCCCAGGCACAACCACCCTGTATGCCTACTTCGAGTCCAGGGGCGGCAAGTGAGTACGACAAACCTATTCTGGAAAAATGGACAAATTAATATATTAAATAAATACATATATAATATAAAAATAGGGTTTGCCTTTTGTCTCTTTCATGCGCATAATACACAAAATAACAGCTGAATGAATAAGGAGAGGACATCGCAGTTTAAGTCGCTGTCACACGAGCGATTTTTCCGTCAATTATCCATGAGTAAGTTTTTTCTCGTATTATTTCGGGACTTTTTCGCACTGGTATCGGCAACTAGACTGAAGGTAGAGTATGTTAGGCAGCTGAATTCTGATAAAGGGTAATTTTTTAAGCTTCCTGATCATAATTGCCCGTAAAAATTGCTCGAAAAAAGGGCTCGGGTGACAGTGGCTTTACCGTCAGATGAAAAGAAACCGACTATAGAGATCCTGTAGCAAGATAAAACTTACAATCAGTATATTAACCCCTTCTGTACCGGCGACTTCTGTTTAATTATATTCTAGCTTTATTTTGACGATTTTATTCAGTTTACCAAGGGCCTCAAACAAGTAAAAGGCTTCGAACGATATCTCTTTACCGTATTACTACCTCAGATCCTTCTTAAACTGAACACAATCGTCTAAATACAGCTAGCAAGGAGCTAAAAAGACGTCGCCGGTATAGAAGGGGTTAATAGGGAAATAACATTTATTTACCCCCCCCCCCCAGGTTCCCCTACACGGTGTTCTTCGGGTTGCAGTACATCCTGAAGAGGTGGTTATGTGGCCCGGTACTGACGAAGGCCATGGTGGAGGAGGCTAAGGAGATCATCAATACGGTCTTCAAGAGGGATGATGTCTTCAATGAGGAGGGCTGGAACCATATCTTAGAGGTAAGTTGTTGTTGTTGTAGTAGTAGTAGTAGTAGTAGTAGTAGTAGTAGTAGTAGTAGTAGTAGTAGTCCCTTTACTGACGAAGGCTATGGTGGAGGAGGCTAAGGAGATCATTATTACGGTCTTCAAGAGGGATGATGTCTTTAATGAGGAGGGCTGGAACCATATCTTAGAGGCAAGTTGTAGTATTATAGTAGTTATTTTGTAGTTGTAGTACTAGTAGTTGTTGTAGCAATAATAGTAGTAGTAGTAATATATATATATATATATATATATATATATATATATATATATATATATATATATATATATATATATATATATATATATAGAGAGAGAGAGAGAGAGAGAGAGAGAGAGCGAGTGAATGACCAAGCCCACTATCCGCGTCTGTAAACACGCCTATTAACACCCACTGATCTTATATTAAGGGGGTGTATTTAGTTTGTTCCCTAGACCTCCATCAAGCTTAAATTACACCCCCTTGAGTCCCTTTCAAGATAAATTTGTACATTTTTCGGTAGAAAACTGTCCCGGCCAAAGGCCGGTTCCTCTTAAATTACAGGCTCGCTATCGCTCGCCAGGATAAAATCGACACCTGAATGGCACGAAAGGTCTTAATATGGGGGGAAAGTTCTTAAAATCGCTAAACTAATGGGGCAAACGTTTTATAATATTAAAAGCAATGGGGCCAAACATGGGGGAGAAAGGGGTCAAGAAAAAAATCCCTCAAGTGGAGATCTCCCCTTAAGCAACAAATTGGTCTAATGATAACCAGAAAATAAACAACGAATGAACGCACCATGGTATGCCTGAATAAGATAAATGTCTAGAAAATATAACTGGTTGGAGGTGCCGTTGTACAGGCTTATCCCTCAGTACCTTCACCTCCCCCTTCTTCCCCCACAGCACCATGGGGGGCGTCTACCCCTGCGGATCAAGGCAGTACCTGAGGGATCCGTCCTGCCCACCAAGAATGTTCTCTTTACGGTGGAGAACACAGATCCTGCTGTACCGTGGATCACTAACTTCTTTGAGGTACCGTAGGTTATTATGTTTATCTCTCTCTCTCTCTCTCTCTCTCTCCCTCCTTGTATACCCGACCAGCATCTCTAACTAGTAATTAACCCACAATGAGTATAGTACAGTTGACTCACTCTCACTCTCTCTCTCCCTCCTTGTATACCCGACCAGCATCTCTAACTAGTAATTAACCCACAATGAGTATAGTACAGTTGACTCACTCTCACTCTCTCTCCCTCCTTGTAAACCCGACCAACATCTCTAACTAGCAATTAACCCACAATGAGTATAGTACAGTTGACTCACTCTCACTCTCTCTCTCCCTCCTTGTATACCCGACCAACATCTCTAACTAGCAATTAACCCACAATGAGTATAGTACAGTTGACTCACTCTCACTCTCTCTCTCCCTCCTTGTATACCCGACCAACATCTCTAACTAGCAATTAACCCACAATGAGTATAGTACAGTTGACTCACTCTCTCTCTCTCCCTCCTTGTATACCCGACCAACATCTCTAACTAGCAATTAACCCACAATGAGTATAGTACAGTTGACTCACTCTCTCTCTCTCCTTGTATACCCGACCAACATCTCTAACTAGCAATTAACCCACAATGAGTATAGTACAGTTGACTCACTCTCACTCTCTCTCTCCCTCCTTGTATACCCGACCAACATCTCTAACTAGCAATTAACCCACAATGAGTATAGTACAGTTGACTCACTCTCACTCTCTCTCTCCCTCCTTGTATACCCGACCAACATCTCTAACTAGCAATTAACCCACAATGAGTATAGTACAGTTGACTCACTCTCTCTCTCTCCTTGTATACCCGACCAACATCTCTAACTAGCAATTAACCCACAATGAGTATAGTACAGTTGACTCACTCTCTCTCTCTCTCCTTGTATACCCGACCAACATCTCTAACTAGCAATTAACCCACAATGAGTATAGTACAGTTGACTCTCTCTCTCTCTCTCCTTGTATACCCGACCAACATCTCTAACTAGCAATTAACCCACAATGAGTATAGTACAGTTGACTCACTCTCTCTCTCTCTCCCTCCTTGTATACCCGACCAACATCTCTAACTAGCAATTAACCCACAATGAGTATAGTACAGTTGACTCACTCTCACTCTCTCTCTCCCTCCCTCCTTGTATACCCGACCAACATCTCTAACTAGTAATTAACCCACAATGAGTATAGTACAGTTGACTCACTCTCACTCTCTCTCCTTGTATCCCCGACCAACAACTCTAACTATACATAGTAATTAACCCACAGCCTCGCTTTCTCTCCACCCCCCTTCAAGATAAATTTGTACATTTTTCGATAGAAAAATGTCACCGGTCTAAGGTCAGTTTCTCTTAAAATTACAGGCTCGCTCGCCAGGAAAAAAATCGACACCTAAATTGCACGAAAGGTCTTGATATTGATATAAAAATGGGACGAAAGAGTTTAAAATCTACAAATTAATGGGGTGAATGTCTTAACATTTGAAAATTACTGGGGCTAAACATGAAGAAGAAGAAGAGGGACCAGAAAGATGACCCACCTCCCCTTAAAAGGGGGGATGGGTCGTTTTTCTGGTCCCTTTTCTCCCTCGTGTTAAGCCCCATTTGTTTTGAGATTATAAGACATTCGGCCCATTAGTTTGGCAATCTAAACACCTTTCACCCCATTTCGTTGTCCATATTAAGACCTTTCGCGTCGTATAGGTGTCAATTTTTTCCTGGCGAGCGAAAGCGAGCCTGAAATTTTAAGAGGAACCAGCCTTCGGCCGGGACATTGTTCTACCGAAAAATGTACAAATTTATCTTGCAAGGGGCATATGGGGGTGTTTTTCTAAGCTTGATGGAGGTCTAGCGAGGAAACTAAGAAATAAAGGAATAAATGAATTAATAGTCCAAAAAACAACCCGGCCCCTCTCCCCTACACCCGACGCGGCCATATCCTTGAGCCAAGTAGGATACAGACAGTCTCTCTATTGGTCTAATTGGTGGAGTGTCTGTCTGACGTGCGAGGGGACCAGGGATGCATATTTCCGAAGTCGAGACTAGTATATATCATAGGGGAAATTAGGACCAATCAGAGGCCGCAGTGGCAGTGACGTCACCCACAAGGGGAGGAGCCAGTCTGTCTGTCACTCTCTCTCTCTCTCTCTCTGGGTGAGGAGCCTGCCTGCCTCTCTTTGGTTTCTCTCTCTCTCTGGTACATAGAAGAAGTAAGTCACCTAGTATAACAAGTTATTTCAAATATTAACTACATTAACCCTTAAAACTGTCGGCGCGCAACATAAGTCGAGTTAAATAAAGCTGGACTATGTGGCGGCGCTCGACATAGGTCGTGTGGCAATTTCAGCACGTAATGTTGCTGAGAGAGAGAGACAAGTGGTGGCAGGAGAGTAGCGAGCGTATGACTGCTCCAGACCACTGCGGCGAACCTACTGACACGAATCCCACCTCCTCCCTCCCTCTCTCACTCGCTATATACGGAATTGTATGGGGAAAGTGCCTAATTACATGCTTTTTTGCACTCGCGTTGCACGGTTGTTGCAAGAAAACTAGCCATCATAAAAGGATCGTTATGGTGTCATTCGAAAGCTCTGTTTATTCCCTTTCAGGGATAGATACTTGTTTTACGTTCTGGGTCTTATTTAGGCATGAAAATGATCACGTAAACAGCCCTATTTTGGCTAAAAACACCCCGCTGGGCGGTACATATAAATAAACCGCCTAGGCCGCTAATAAGGTGTTAAGGCTACATTATGATTGTGCTATGTTATGGTTATGATTAAATAAGAGTAGCCTACCGTATTACGCGTATTGCACAGCCATGGACAGAAATTCCTTGACAATTTTAGAAGGCACAATATTATTTCACTGGCGAACTATATTGATTCCTGTGACACTTAAGCAGTTAACCTGTGCTGATAATTTCAAGAAGGAACTTAAGTCACTCATATATCTAAAGGGTTATATATACAGTATATACATAGCCTATACATTACTTTATTTTAAATGTCATTAACACATTAACATTATCAGATAGTACAAAATATATTAAGCATCAAATGTTATGAAATAGTTAATGGTTTAAGTGCATAAGGTAGAGCCAAAGGCTAATTAGTAGGCTATATAATTATACGATACGTGTTAGTGAGTTGGGCCTAGGCCTATAGGCTACTTAGGCCTTATAATTAGGGTTGGGTGTGAAGGGGATCTGCCTTGTGTGAGCCAATCGACTTTCTGTAGACTCCCATTTTCTTGTATTCTTATGTATGACATCTATTTCTATATTTTGCTAAATATTACTTTTATTGTAGTCGATATGTTATGATGTGACAATGTTATGAATATAAGTACAGTAGTGGTTAGGCCCGCAGGGGTTCCCAAAGTGGTCGATATCGACCCCCAGGGGTCGATATCGACCATCCAAAGGTCGATATCGACCATCCAAGGGGTCAATGAATCGCCAGGGGTCGAAAGGGGGTCGATAAATGGCTAGGGGGTCTATGAATGGCTAGGTGAGGAACGTTTCAAAAGATGTAGACCAATCTCTATGTGAAAAGCTGAAAAGGTGTAAGAATGCTCTGTTCTATTTGGCAGACCTATATTCAAAGTTTAATGAGGTACAGAAACGTCTGCAGGGTAAAGATGTTACCATTATTCAGGACTGGACAATTCTACTGGGCTTCCAAGGCAAACTAGGCTGGTTTAAAGCGTCAATGGCACAGAGATTTTCAGTACTTTTCGAACTTACAACAGTCGGCAGAAAGTGAAAGCATTTCAGATGGTGACATGGAAACATACGCACACCTGGACAAATTGATTGAAGACTTTAAACTGCGCTTTGAAGACCTGGAGAAAATGCAAGTGCCTGAATTCATTCTTACACCATTTTCCTTGGAAATACAAAAGGAAGACATTAACTCTACTAATACTAATAATACTACTATAATTCCACATATTTATTGTATCATAATATGCATGTAATACGTTTCTTTTTTCACAACATATTATATTATTCTTATTTTTAAATGTTTGGGGGTCGATGAATAATTTGAAACTTCATTAAGGGGTCAATGAGCTGAAGAGTTTGGGAATCCCTGGGCTACTTGAACACCTCTTAACCCCATTATATCCACGGCGGTACAATATTGTACCACCCTCAGTACTTTAAGCCAATATAATATGTCATTTTTAAATAAAGCACAATGTTACAAATAATCCTGATCAAGACACTGGGAACACAACAAATAATGATTTTAAGCAATAAAACAATGAGTTCAATCAGCCTGTTCTCTAATATTAACGATTTTTATCGTGAAAGGCGCTGAACATAAAGAAACCATACGATATGCAGTGAGACATTTGGCATAAAGGTTACACTCACCTGTAAGGTTGGACTGTGATTCCAGATGTACGATGAGATATAATTGTGAATTTTGTTATTCCCTTCATATCAATCTATCACTTTCTCTCCTATCAGTGATCTTTACTTATTCCCTTAGTCTATGTCTCGATTCAGCCACCCCCAGCTATGGGGTATGTGCCTGAGTGTATACATACATACATACATCCATACATCTGTAGGCCTACATACATAATATTATGGAATGAGATAGATATAATGAGGAGAGAGAGTTGGAGAGGTACATGAGGAATAGAGTTGGGGAGAGGGGGTGGGAGGAGATTAACCTAATAAGATAGCAGAGAGAAGATAGAGGGGTAGGGGCGCTATTGGGGTTAACACAGGAGATGGAAACACAAGACATGGAGATGGTGAAGAGGATGTTGGAGAAAATGTGGAGGAAGAGAAATGGGTAAGGGGGGGGGGTTATAGCAAAACAAAAAAACTGTCTCTTAAACTATCCTTCTACTCTAAACTTTCCCTCCTACTAACGTTTCTGAGCCAGTACCGATACAAAGGTCATCCCTGTGGATCTGCACGGTCTGCGGGCGGGTTCTAAAGAAGAAAAAGAAGAAGAAACATTGCGAAGAGAGAGAGTGAAAAGTGACCATTTATAGTTTATTTACGTTGTGCATGAATGTAAATTTAAATGATAATGATAAATAAAACAGGAACTATTTGAAACAATTTAACTGTCTAAGGAGAACTGGCAACACCCTCCTCCTCAAATCTTGGGACGAAAGATGCCAGAATCGCAAAATTTTCATTGTTTACTCATTGCTTTTCAAGTAAAACCATAATTAATGGGAATAACATATTGTACTCTGGATGCTTATTTAATCTAGACAGATACTATGCGAATACATATTGATAACTTGTTATACTAGGTGACTTACTTCTATTTACCAGAGAGAGAGATAAACAAACGAGAGGCAGGCAGGCTCCTCACCCAGAGAGAGAGAGAGAGAGAGACAGACAGACAGACTGGCTCCTCCCTTTGTGGGTGACGTCACTGCCACTGTGGCCTCTGATTGGTCCTAATTTCCCCTATGATATATAATAGTCTCGACTTCGGAAATATGCACCCGGGATAGCCTCTCTTAACCCCTTCTGTACCGGCGACGTCTTTCTAATTTTCTTCTAGCTGTATTTAGACGATCTTGTGCAGTTTAACCTCTGAAGTGCGCATGGGGGTAATTGGAAACGTCCCCCTGTGCTGACGTATTTGAGGTGTTTCCGTCGCTAAAATATTCATTGTGCCATTAATAGCATTAATACTTATCCATATGCGCCTATTATGGGTTGATTATAAAGGTATTAACCTGAAACAACAATAAAACGAGTGAAAACAGCGTTTGGATGGTCAAAATCGGAGATATAGCCCGCGAGTTGTATAATGTATGGGTGAGGCAACTTGCTTTCCCGCCAATTTCTCCCAAGGCCACTGAGACACAGTCGATCGATACTCTCTCTCTCTCTCTTGCACTCGCTTGCCATCAGTGATGACAACACCCTGGTTGCAACTCGCTAATGTTAGCACGAAAATATACCTCAGAATAAGGGAATAACAGGGAAAATAGGTGATAACTGAAGGAGAGGAGGAAAGTGGGGAAGGAGGGGAGGTAGAGGACTGAGATTTTGCATGGCCCAGGGGCCAAAATTTTTTTTTTTTTTTTTTTTTTTTTTTTTTTTTTTTTTTTATGTCAAAAGTTGATTTTTTTTTCACTCACTCATAAGAGTCTCCCCGCAGTCCGCCGGGGGAACTCTTAAGAGTCTCCCCTCAGTTCCCGGGTTAAGAAGGGTCTGTGGTGGTAAAGAGGGTGAAGTGAGATAGCTCAAAGCCTGTTAATTGCTGGAGGTCATTTTTAAACTGAATAAAATCGTCTAATAGTAGTCAGAGTAAAGTGTGAAGGATGGCACCGGTATTAAACGGGTTAAGGGGAGGTTTTTAGCGTGTTCCCTAGACCTTAATCAAACTAAAGATTGCACCTCCTTGACCCCCTTTCAAGATAAATTTGTACAATTTTTGGTAGAAAAATGTCCTGGCCGAAGGCCGGTTCCTCTTAAATTACAAGCTCGCTATCGCTCGCCAGGAAAAAAATCGACACCTAAATGGCACGAAAGGTCTTAAAATTGTCAGAAATGGGGCGAAGGTTCTTAAAATCGCCAAAATAATGGGGCGAACGTCTTAAAATCTCATAAGCAATGGCGCTAAACATGAGAGAGAAAGGGGTCCAGAAAAAACACCCTCAAGTGGAAATCTCCCCTTAACTCTTCCAGGCACGTTTAGTATTCTCAAATTGAATTATCTTAACTTAAGGGGGAAGGGTTTATTGCTGGGTCGATTATTTCATATATTTATTATTTGTTTTTAGTTTCCTCCCTAGACCTCCATCAAACTTTAAAAAAAACATCCATTAGATCCTCCTTCTAGAAAAATGTCCCGGCCCGGTTCCTCCTAAAATACAGGCTCGCTATCGCTCGCCAGGATCAAATCGACACCTAAATAACATGAAAGGTCTTTAAATTGACAACGAAATGGGGTGAAAGGTGTTAAAATCGTCAAACTAATGGACCGAGCGTCTTATAATCTGAAAACTAATGGGGCTAAACATTAGGTAGAAAGAGGCACCAGGAAAAGGGCCCATCTTCCCTTAATAACTGCTGTGGACCCTGGACTATAATAAATGTTGTTGTTTCAGACAGTGTTGGTTCAGGCCTGGTACCCCATGACCGTGGCTACCAACTCCCGGGTGTTCAAGCAGCTCCTTCACCACTACTCCCTCGACACCGCTGACTCCCAGGACATGGTCGAGTACATGGTTAGTGGTCAGGTCAGGCCAGGCCAGTGGTCAGGTTAGGTCAGTGGACAGGTTAGGTCAGGTTAAATCAGGTTAGGTCAGTGATCAGGTTAGGTCAGATCAGTGGTCAGGTTAAATCAGGTTAGGTCAGTGGTCAGGTCAGGTCAGGTTAAATCAGGTCAGGTCAGGTTAGGTCAGTGGACAGGTTAAATCAGGTCAGTGGTCAGTGTGGCCCATCCCCGCTTAACAAGCCTGTAATTTGGTTGTATTAACCCCTTCAACACCATGCATGATGTAATTATCATCATATTCTGGTTACCATTAGACGATTTAATTTAGCTTATATTCTCTAGGACTGAAAAGGGTGAATGCTAAGTCAATAAACCTTCTGAATAACATAACTGATAACTACATTTTTTCTTTTCTGCTGACGATAAATTGAATCCCTTAGCAGCTAAATTATCGATACTTAATGGACAACTATGAAATTACTATGTCTCTGCATCATAATTAGACCAAGTATGTATAATTAGCACCACATTTCACTACAAAATCTTTCAAAATAACTGAGAAATCTTGATGGGAACTTTGCAATTTTCCGCCAGTTGAAAAGAAACAGAGTAGAGAGAGAGAGAGAGAGTATACTGAGCTTGTTGTGTGAGCCCTCGAGAATCCGCTTGGAGAATTGGCGCTCATGACAAACAGAATACCAGCATATTATTATTATTATTATTATTATTATTATTATTATTTTCTACTATTATTATTTACATTCTTCTGATGTAGTGTAGGGGATATAGGTGTAAAAGAACAAGTAGGGAAGAAGGGGTCTGCCTCGTATGGGCAAATAGGCCTTCTTCAGATTACAACTTTTCTTATGTTCTTAAGTTCTTCTTCTTCTTATTATAATTGTTAATATTATTCTCATTAATATTAGCACATTTATTATTATTATTATTGTATTTATTATCATTATACTTATTATTACAGATGCACGACGCTGGGTATCGCGGCGTGAGCTCTGTGGAATCAGCTGCTCTGGGAGGCGCGGCTCACATGATCAACTTCAAGGTCAGTACCTCCTACACTTTAACCACTGCTGTACTACAGACGGCTTTTTTATTATATTCATGCCCAAAGTGTACGATTTTGTGCAGTTTAAGGGGGGATGGTACACTTTTGTGCAGTTTAAGGGGGGATGGTACACTTTTGTGCAGTTTAAGGGGGGATGGTACACTTTTCGGTCGATTTTTTCATGTATTCATTATTTTTCTAGTTTCCTCCTTAGACCTCCATCAAACTTTAAAAAAACAAAAATCATGCATTAGATCCCCGTTCAAGATTAATTAGTACATTTTTCGGTAGAAAAATGGCCCGGCCGAAGGTCAGTTCTTCCAAAATTATAGGCTCGCTATCGTTCGCCAGGAAAAAAACCGAAACCTAAATAGCACGAAAGGTCTTCATATTGACAAGGAACTGGGGCGGAAGGTCTTAAAATCGACAAACTAATGGGGCAAACATCTTCAAATCTGATAACTAATTGGGCTAAACATGAGGGAGAAGGGGATCTAGAAAAACGACCCATCTCCTCTTAAGAAGGATCTGTTGTATTAAAAAGGGTTAAGTGAGAAAGTTCGAAGCCTGTTAAATGCTGAAGGTCCTTTTTTAAGCTGAATAAAATCGTCTAAAAGTAGCCATAATGAAGTTAAAGGACGACACCGGTACTGAAAGGGTTAATACTATTTTACACTGGTATCGGTAACTAAACAGAAGAAAAAAAAACTAATAGGAAACAGAGTATTGCACAGTCGACCAAATAAGTGATGGAGCGGCACCAAGTATATTTCGATCAATAATTGGTATCAACACTATCTAAGTTTTAATTTATCGTTTTGAGTGAGCTATACAAACATGTTCCTATCTTTACACACCCTATTTAACATCTGACAGACATTAATACAGCACACAGCGAGCAAAACGTAATGACAGCGGCGAAACGACTTATTTGGCCAACTGTACAAGTTTAACCCGTTCAGTACCGGTGACGTCCTTTTCGTTATATATTAGCAACTATCAGATGAGTTATATATTAGCAACTATCAGATGAGTTATATATTAGCAACTATCAGATGAGTTACATATTAGCAACTATCAGATGAGTTACATATTAGCAACTATCAGATGAGTTATATATTAGCAACTATCAGATGAGTTATATATTAGCAACTATCAGATGAGTTATATATTAGCAACTATCAGATGAGTTATATATTAGCAACTATCAGATGAGTTATATATTAGCAACTATCAGATGAGTTATATATTAGCAACTATCAGATGAGTTATATAGCAACTATCAGATGAGTTATATATTAGCAACTATCAGATGAGTTATATATTAGCAACTATCAGATGAGTTATATATTAGCAACTATCAGATGAGTTATATAGCAACTATCAGATGAGTTATATATTAGCAACTATCAGATGAGTTATATATTAGCAACTATCAGATGAGTTATATATTAGCAACTATCAGATGAGTTATATATTAGCAACTATCAGATGAGTTATATATTAGCAACTATCAGATGAGTTATATAGCAACTATCAGATGAGTTATATATTAGCAACTATCAGATGAGTTACATATTAGCAACTATCAGATGAGTTATATATTAGTAACTATCAGATGAGTTCAGTCAGCTTAGGAAGGACTTGGCACAATAAAAAAGGCTACCGACTATCTCTGTTTTTATTCACTGAGCTACCGCAGATCCTTCTATAAAAATATAGTTTGACAAATAGACAGAATGATAATATAAACACCACGTGAGGAGGAGCACTATATTGACAATGTTTGACATATAGACAGAATGATAATATAAACACCACGTGAGGAGGAGCACTATATTGACAATGTTTGGCATATAAACACCACGTGAGGAGGAGCACTATATTGACAATGTTTGGCATATAAACACCACGTGAGGAGGAGCACTATATTGACAATGTTTGACATATAAACACCACGTGAGGAGGAGCACTATATTGACAATGTTTGGCATAAATGAACGTTAATACCATATGAGGAGGAGCACTATATTGACAATGTTTGGCATATAAACACCACGTGAGGAGGAGCACTATATTGACAATGTTTGACATATAGACAGAATGATAATATAAACACCACGTGAGGAGGAGCACTATATTGACAATGTTTGACATATAGACAGAATGATAATATAAACACCACGTGAGGAGGAGCACTATATTGACAATGTTTGGCATATAGATTCATCAGGCCTAAGCTGAATAAAATCGTCTACCAGTGTCCAGAATATGCTGAAAAGGACGTCACCGGTACTGATTGGGTTAAGGGCAGTTTTTTAGTTTGGTCTCTAGATATCCATCAAACTTAAGATTACACCCCCTTGAGCCCCTTTCAAGATAAATTTTTACATTTTTCGGTAGAAAAATGTCCCGGCTGAAAGCCGGTTCCTCTTAAATAATAGGCTCGCTATCGCTCGCCAGGATAAAATCGACACCTAAATGGCACGAAAGGTCTTAAAATTGACAGAAATGGGTCGAAAGTTCTTAAAATCGTCAGACTAATGGGGCGAACGTCTTACAATCTCAAAAGCAGTGGGGCTAAACATGAGGGAGAAAGGAGTCCAGAAAAAAATCCCTCAAGTGGATATCTCCCCTTAATACAGAGGCTGGTAAATAAAGTAAAAAAGGAATAAAGTTGCGAGAGAAAGCGCTCTTGTATATTATCCGCCTTTAATACAAACAAACTGTATCGTGGTTCTGGGTGTGTGTGTGTGTGTGTGTGTGTGTTACAGTGTTTGTGTGTGTGTTACAGTGTTTGTCATATGTGTACAAACAAACAGTATCGTTGTTCTGGGTGTGCGTGCTTGATTAGTAATGCGTGGAATGTGTGTGTGTGTGTGTGGGGGGGGGTCAAACCAACTATTTTTCCGTCAATATCCAATAACCCAGCTTTTTCCGTCAATATCCAATAACCAAGCTTTTTCCGTCAATATCCAATAACCAAGCTTTTTCCGTCAATATCCAATAACCAAGCTTTTTCCGTCAATATCCAATAACCAAGCTTTTTCCGTCAATATCCAATAACCAAACTTTTTCCGTCAATATCCAATAACCAAGCTTTTTCTCGTACACATTTTTGGCATTTTTGCATTGGAATCGACAATTAGACTGAATTTATACTATGCTGTTAAGGGGAGGTTTTTAGTTGATTCCCTAGACTTCCATCAAGCTTAAAATTACTCCCCCTTGACCCCCTTTCAAGATAAATGTGTAAATTTTTCGGTAGAAAAATTTCCCGGCCATAGGCCGGTTCCCCTTAAATTACAGGCTCGCTGTCGCTCGCCAAGAAAAAATCGACACCTAAATGGCACGAATGGTCTTAAAATTGACTTAAATCTGGCGAGGGTTCTTAAAATCGTCAAACTAATGGGACGAACGTCTTAAAATCTCAAAAGCAACGGTGCTAAACATGAGGGAGAAAGGGGTCCAGAAAAAAATCCTCCAGGTGGATATCTCCCCTTAAGAGACTTCACCCCTTCTGTACCGGCGACGTCTTTTTAATTTAATTCTAGCTAAATTTAGACGATTTTGTGCCGTTTTAGAAGGATCTGAGGTAGTTAGAAGGGTTTTAAGTAAGATGGTTCAAAGGCTGGTAATTACTGGAGGCCCTTTTTAAACTGGATAACAATGTCTAATGGTAGCTAGAGTGAAAGTTAAAAGGACGTCGCCTGTACAGAAGGGGTTAAATAATCTGCAACATTAATTCGGAAAAAAAATACGCTCGTGTGACACCAGCTGATGAAGGAGTGGTGAAGCTTTGTATTGTGTTAACCCTTTCAGTACCGGTGCCGTCCTTTTAACTTTATTCTGGCTAGTATTATACAATTATATTCAGTTAAACAAAAAAGAGCCTCCAGCAATTTACAGGCTTCGGACTATCTGATTTACCCTTTTTACTACCTCAGATTCTTCTTAAACTGCACAAAATCGTCAAAATATAGCTAGAAATTGTCTAGAATATATTTTAAAAAACGTCGCTAGTACAGAAGGGGTTAATCTCCATTTCTCGGTGTGATAATATTTTTCGTTCCCTGGGACATGCTTTATCCCACTGATATTCGTGCATTCATAACTATAGTAACACAAACGATATAATCATCCACTCCACCCTAAACAAACCTAACTTAATTAACCCAGTCTAAATCACTATATGGTATTCGGTATCTAAATAAGAGCAATACATCAATGGAAACCTAAATCATCAATAATGCTCTATGAGCATGTGTATGGAGTCAGTCAGAGAAGCGATGAAGAGATATATATTATACTGTACAAACTTCCTAATATGCAGAGCATCAAAATAGTAAGCATCACTACAACGTCAACTTCAACAACACAAGGGCATAAGTCCAGCGCTATAACAGCATCAACGCCCCCTTTTAGCACGGAACAGCCTCCACCCCGACGACCTCACCATTGAAACAGTTATCACTTAATGTCAAGGGAGACCCCACTTCACTAGAGCCCTTCTTGCCCTCAATCACACCAACGCAAGAATAGCAGCCACAGGAGACACTACCTCTGCCAAACAGACCACAACATCATACACTTTCGGAGCAATCCGTTCTTTGGTAAAAGAGTTAGGCTCGATACTCACACTAGTAACCTCAATGCTCCTAAACCCGCAGTGAAGCTTGATGCTCACATAACTAGGCTCAATGCTACTAAACCCCCAGTGAGGCTCAATACTCACATAACTAGGGTTGATGTTAGTGCCAGTATGTTCGATGCTACTAAACCCCCAGTGAGGTTCGATCCTCACATAACTAGGCTTGATGTTAGTGCCAGTAGGCTCGATGCTACTCCCAGTGAGGCTTGATGCTCACAGAGATAGGTTCGAGGCTATCCTAACAAGGACTAACCCCACAGTGAAGCCTGAGACTCACACATCTGTTGCTGAATTCAAAGAAAGCCGTTTGAGACCTTTCAAGAAAAAGAGGTCCCCAGGGGATGGTCATAAAATAACCGCCAACCAGGCCCTTTTTGCTCGGAAATTTCAAGGGGTATCCTTAGCTGAGTGTTCAGGGACTTTTGCAGTGAACTGTACTTTGTCTGTGTATTATTGTCATCATTTGGGTAATACTTGTAAGTCAAATCTTGAGTTGCGAGATTTTTATAATCTATCCATTTGTGTATTAACAAAACATTGTATTGTCTGTGATTGTATTATTCCCCTTACACATACATACACTGAATACAGGAAAGGTGAGACTCGCAGCAAGGATGGGAACAGAGGAAGTATAGTAGGGGGTGAGGAAATGACCTGTATAGTAGGAGAGGAAGAAGTCGGGGGCAGAGAGAGAGAGAGAGAGCAGATAATTCACCTTGTGTTTGTATTGTGTAGGTATGTTGAACTTCTGATATCTTCCCGTTTAGTGAATCCTCACAACTTTTTTTGTCTAGGATACCCAGTGTTGTCAATTTAGCTACCTCCCCGCTAGATCTAGAGGTATCTACTTCGAGTCTAGCAGCATTCTTTTACACCTAGCGACATGAATTATAGCGATATTCTTGAGATGTGGGTCCTTTCGAGCAATATTCTAGAGATTGTGGCACTTTTCTAGCGATTTCGGCATTTAATTACTATCTAGCGGCCTTCTACCGACTTTAGTAAACGGATCTAGCGGTATTTAATGTTTTGCTTTGGTACCCCTGATAACCCCTTCTCTCGGCTGGACAACAAACGGCTTCCTTATTTGATAGGAAGGTCGAGGGGAGGCTGGGTGTTGTCGTCTGGGTTAAAGGGGGGAGTGGGGGGGACGTTGATTTTTTATCTCTCATGCTTAGTAGTCCCACTAGCTTTGAGCTTTTAACCCTCTCACGACCATAGGACGTAGAGGTTGCCAGATTAGCAATACTAAATAAAGTTTTCTCACTCTTATAATTACCTCTCCAAAATTAGTTTTCTGCCCACAGCTAACTCAAAGACAACTGCAGAGGTTGAAGTAACTAAACTAAAGGTTTCTAAATACCCCTGATGGTAACAAAGGCTTTAAAGTATCCCTAATAAGCTCAAAATTGCGTCAAGAACGTGAGAGGGTTAAGACGTTCGTTCCATTAGTTTGGCGATGTTAGACCTTTCGTGTCATTTATGTGTCGATTTTTTCCTGGCGAACGATAGCAAGCCTGGAATTCTTGGAATCGGCCTTTGGCCGGGACATTTATCTATCGAAAAATGTACAAATCTATCTTGAAGGAGGCTTTTGGGCTGATTTTTTTTTTTTTTTTTTTTGGTTGATGGAGGTCTTGGGAGGAAACTAAAACAAAATATATAGACAGATATATAAATGAGGACATAAATACGATCATCATTAAGAGCACAAACGATATACTGTAATTTAGTGTATTTATATCTTAGGACTTCTCTCCTTCCTCCCTCAGACCTCGGACACTGTAGCGGGCACTTCACTCCTGCGGAAGTTCTACCACCTGAAGGGCGTGGCCGGCTACTCCACACCCTCCTCTGAACACTCCACCGTCACCTCCTGGGGCAGGCACAGAGAGGCAGAGTCACACAAACACATGCTTACTCAGTACGAACAAGGTAAAGTTGTACATCATTATGCTCACTCAGTATGAACAGGGTATAATATACTGTATGTACAGCTACTGACAAATGTTCGTGAGCTCTTGCAATTTTCTTTATGTAAATATATCCATTTAGATTGATGTTCGGAATATATCAGCTATATATTTATACATACATAATATGTGTTTCATTATATATAGCCGATTTGATCTGAACATCAATCTCAATGAATATATTAACATAAAGAAAATCTTAAGAGCTCATAAACAGTTGTCAATACCTGTACATCATTAATTAATTCAGTACCCACAAGGTAAACTTGTAGACTATATAATGGTGACCCCTTCTGTACCGGTAACGTCTTTTTAACTTTATTCTGGCTACTATTAGATGATTTTATAGTCTAAAAATGGCCTCCAACAATTAACAGACTTGCTATCTCACTTAACCCTTTGTACTACCACAGATCCTTCTTAAACTGCACAAAACCGTCTAAATATAGCAAGAATATAATTAAAGAGACGTCGCCAGTACAGAAAGGGTTAATGGAGATAAATGCAAATACTATATCTTAGTGTCATATTAATGCCAAGGTTACAGATTAAAGGGGAGATGGTTCACATTTTGGGTGATTTTTGCATGTATTTATTATTTTTCTAGTTTCCTCCCTAGACCTCCATCAAATTAAAAAAAATATATATATCCAATAGATCCCCCTACTACATTAATTTGTACATTTTTCGGTAGAAAAATTTCCCGGCCGAAGGCCGGTTCTTCCAACATTGCAGGCTCACTATCGTTCGCCAGGGAAAAAATCGACATCTAAATAGCACGAAAGGTCTAAATATTGACGACAAAATGGGGCGTAATAACCAAGTAATCAAGGTGGCAACCGTCAGAGGAAAAAAAAGAGACTATGGACCCCTTCCAATGAATTCTCTTCTCTCTCTCTCTCTCTCTCTCTCTCTCTCTCTCTCTCTCTCTCTCTCTCACACACACAGTGTTTGTCCCCTCCGCTGCCCAGGTGATGCCGGGTGTGTGTGCGACTCTTATGACATCTGGCGGTGCTTGGAGGAGACATGGGGAGGGGAACTGAAGGAGATGGTCCTGGAGAGAGGCAAGCGGGGCGGCTGTGTTTACCTCAGGCCAGACTCAGGTGACCCCAAGGAAGTGGTGCTAAAGGTAAGCATATTAAGGGGGTAGTAGGGGGTAGTACTTGTTTTTCGTTGTTGTTATTGTTGTTGTTCCCCAGACTGCCTAGCCGAACAGCCCCAAGGCCCCAAGCAAGGCCAAGGCCATAACCGAGCGCCCCCACAGAACCCTCCCTGCCTACCACAATAAAACCTGGGTGACCGAAGCCACTCCATGGCGGGGAGCTGAGGAGGGCGCGGAAACGCCCGGGAAACCAAAGCCCCACCCAGGGCCCTGTACCCCTCAGCAATTATGAAGAGAAAGTTGAGGGGCAAAGGAAAAATGTGACGCTTTGGCTTCCAATCTTGGTAGATTGGGAGGTCAATCCACGGAAGAGACGCCGTCACTTGAGATTTAGAAAATATATAAGTAAAAGAACAGTCAGAGTAAGCTATGGGTATGGCAGAGATAGCTCAGTTCTCACTCTGATAGACCAGCCCATCACCACACTTGTTTTTTGTTCTAGCTATTTATTTATTAGTATATTCTTGAGTTTCTTCGCTAGACCTCCATCAAGCTTTAAAAAAAAAAAAAAAAACACCCCTAGACCCCTTTCAAGATCAATTTGTAAATTTTTCCATAGAAATATGTCCCGGCCAAAGGCCGATTCCTCTTAAATTTACAGACTTGCTATCACTCGCCAGGAAAAAATTGAAACCTAAATGCCACAAAAGATCTGAATATTGACATAAACATGGGGTAAAGGTCTCAAAAACGCCAAACTAATGGAACGAACGTCTAGAAATTTCAAAACTAATGGGATTAAACGTGAGAGAAAGGGGTGTCCTGAAAAAAGCGAATACCTCCCCCTAAGTAATACTACTATACCCTGTTCCAAGTAAACCGTGGGTGGGCAACCATGCATCTTATGAAGGTAAGATATCGGGGGCTGGTTGCACCCCAAAGTGCTTCACATGTCTCACTCCCTAGACTGGAACGAGACCACACGGGCTTCGCCGTTCAATGTACGGTTGAATGTACTGGCTCTCAGTCTATGCCCGAGAAGGAGTACCGTAGTTGGAATATATAAAAATAAATAAAAAATAAAAAAGGTAGGCCAGAAATCGTGAACTCTAAGCTCTGTAACTCAAAAAGGACTAGAGCGAATAGGCTGTCAATTTTCACACCTATTCCCTGGCTGACCCTTCCCAAATGGTAGAAGACAAAGCTGGATTTATCTAGTGTGTGAGTTATAGAGGTTAATGTATAAGAGAGTTGGCTTACTTGGAATTAGGTTATAGCTGTAGTTTCGAAATAAACGATTGCTACAATGATTACACGCGGGGAAACGGTTGCAAAATTATTGGTAAAACTTTTAACTCACACGAATCTAAGAATTTCTTCTTCAATCGAGTTGTCAACTTGTGGAATGGGCTTCCTCGAGACGTTATAGACTGCAGCACAATTGATTTTTTTAAACTTCGTTAGACAAATATCTTGCCTCAAACCCGCGACTGACTGCGTTTGTAAATAAGTGACTTTATTTGATTCCCCCCTCAGATTCATCAAGGATTATTGTGTAGGCCTATATACTGTATATTACTTTGACGTGACTTTTTTTCCCCAGATATACGAAAGATCACTTAAAACTGTGTTATGTTACTAACCCATCTGTCCCCTACTAACTTCCTAATCCTGGCACGGACATTAGTTCCAGGGCAGTAGTTCCCTTCCCAATGTTCCCTTATCCACTCTAAACCACTGTTCGGACACTTGATCCTCAGTGTTTTGGAGGACAAGAAGCCTAGAGGGGGTCACTAGACCTGTTGTTGCTTGATTTCCTTTGTACTCCTTTGTACACCCTAAGTAACTGAAATGTTTTGTTTTAGTCCCGTAGACTTATATCATACATTATCCACACCGCGAAAATATCTTTGTCATTTGTCCCAGCTGACGCCAATATATCATCAGGCCTCCAGTTAACCCTTTGAAGGCTGAGACGCATTTTGAAATTTTATTCTGGCGAACATTGGACTATTTTACATAGTTTAAGAAGGATCTGTGGAAATTATAAGGGAAAATATTATCTTAGTTAACCCTCAGACTTTCATATGCCCTTGCAAATCTAAATAAATTCGTCTAATAATAGCCGGAAAACAGAAAAGAAATGCATATTGGATCTTGAAAGGGTTAATAACTAAACTATATACTAATTTGACCCCCCCCCCCTCCCCCTTAGTCCCTGGAGATCCTCGGGAAGGCGTTTGGGACTGAGACCAACTCTAAGGGCTACAAAATGCTGCCCTCCTGTGTCCGAGTCATTCAGGCTGACGGCATCAATCATCAAAACCTTTGTAAGTAATAATATAGATCACTTAAGGGGGGAAGTTTGTATTTATTGGTTGATATATTGCCTTCACAATCTTTGTAAGTAATAATATAGACCACCTAAGGGGGAAGGGTTTATTTATTGGTTGATATATTGCCTTCACAATCTTTGTAAGTAATAATATAGACCACCTAAGGGGGAAGGGTTTATTTATTGGTCGCCTTTGTTTTCTTTTAGTTCCCTTCTATACAGTCTCTCTTGCTTTGCAGTAGTTCATTCACCTTTTTAATCAACTGTTGAATAAGACACTACGCTCTAAATTCAATTATACTATTTTGACTTGCATAAATAATATCTGAGAGAGGAACAGAACTTATGCAGGGAACGGTACCACTTATAGATGAATTAACGTTGATGATTTTGGAAGTGAATTAATGTCGATTTGAATATGTAATATGAGTGAACACAATTTTAATATCTCTCTCTCTCTCTCTCTCTCTCTCCCTCCCTCCCAGGGTCTATACTGGAGCATATCAAGTCTCATGGTTGGAGTACTGGCAGTGTGTTCTTCGGTTCTGGGGGGGCCTTGTTACAACGGGTGAGTCTGTGTGTGTGTGTGTGTGGAAGGGGGGGAGGATTGTGTGTGTGTGTGTGTGTTCTTCGGTGCTGGGGGCCTTGCTACAGCGGGTGAGTCTGTGTGTGGGTGGGTGGGTGTGTGTATGTGTGAGTGTGAGTCTGTGTGTGTGTGTGTGAGTGTGTGTGGGTGTATGTGTTTGTGTGTGTGTGTGTGTGTGTGTATGTATGTGTGGGTGTGTGAGTCTGTGTGTGTGGGTGGGTGGGTGTGTGTATGTGTGATTGTGGGTGTGTGAGTCTGTGTGAGTGGGTGGGTGTGTGTGTGGGTGTATGTGTATGTGTGTGTGTGTGTGTGTATATATGTGTGTGTGTGTGTGTGTGAACAAATTACATGTGTACGGTTAATAAGGTTTATTTTTGCATAAGTTATAAGGTAAGTTTGGAAAACATTGGTAAGTGACTGGCAAATAATTGGTTACAAACACATACAGCAATACAATACAATACAATACAATACAATACAATACAATACAATACAATACTACATACAATACAATACAATACAATACAATACTACAATACTACAATACAATACAATACAATACATACAATACATACAATACAATACATACAATACAATACAATACAATACATACAATACAATACATACATACAATACATACAATACAATACATACAATACAATACATACAATACAATACATACAATACATACAATACATACAATACATACAATACAATACATACAATACATACAATACAATACATACAATACAATACATACAAAACAATCTACAATACAATACATACACAATACAATACAATACAATACAATACATACAATACAATACAATACAATACATACAATACATACAATACAATACAATACATACAATACAATACAATACATACAATACAATACAATACATACAATACAATACATACAATACAATACATACAATACAATACAATACATACATACAATACATACATACAATACAATACAATACAATACAATACAATACATACAATACAATACATACAATACAATACATACACAATACAATACAATACAATACATACAATACAATACAATACAATACATACAATACAATACATACACAATACAATACAATACAATACAATACATACAATACAATACAATACAATACACAATACAATACAAACACATACAGCAATACAATACATACACAATACAATACAAACACATACAATACAATAATTGGTTACAAACACATACAGCAATACAATACATACACAATACAATACAAACACATACAGCAATACAATACAATACATACATAGATAATAGCACTATTGTTGGTGTTGTAATGGTTTAGATGCTTATGTTCTGGGTGTGGTGTCCCGAGTTCGAATCCCAGGAGGACCATATGCTTTCATTATATAGTTTATTAAATAATTACTTTGGCGATTTTAATATCTTTAGCTCCATTTCGCTGTTAATTTTAAGACCTATCGTGCCATTTAGGTGTCGAGTTTTTCCTGGCGAGCGATAGCGAGAAGAACCAGCTTTCAGCCGGGACATTTTTCTACCGAAAAATTTACAAATTTATCATGAGGAGGTGTCTAGCGGTTGTTTTTCTAAGTTTGAGGGAGGACTAGCGAGGAAACTAAAATAAATAAATGAATAGACTAAAAAAAACAGCCCATCTCCCCTTAAGGCAGAATTATGATTTTGATGATAATTGTTTATAATAAGTGTTTGTAATGGCATATGTGCGGAATTTAGATGTGAGTGTCCTAGGTTCGAGTTCTGGAAGTGCCACATGTATTTGTTGATTTCATTAATTGAGTTTAGGCTAGAGGTGAAGTTGGTTGGTGGAAAAAAACATAATAATATATAATGACAATTGTACCGGTAACTGACAGGTTAACCGAGACACCCAGAAGTGCGCGTACAAGGTGAGTTACGCTGAGGTAAACGGTGAAGGTGTGGAGGTGTACAAACAACCCGCCACTGACCCGGGCAAGACCAGTAAGAAGGGCCGCCTTACTCTACAACACCAAGACGGTACTTATAACACCGTACAGAGCGGCAACGGTGATCCAGCCAAGGTAATACTACTATTATGAATGTGAAATATGGTTCTAATTATACAAACTTGGTCTTAATGTGATGTAGAGACATAGTAGTTTCATATTTTTCCCATTAAGTATCGATAAATTAGTGGCTAAGGGATGTACTACTAATACTACTACTGTTACTACAACTACTACTATACTACTACTACTACTATTAATATTACTACCTGACCTGACCCTAACGTAATCCTCCCCTCTCGTCAGGATCTACTGTTGACTGTCTTTGAGAACTTTTAGCTATACATAAACAATAATAATGACTAAAATGAATATACAGTCGCGCTAATAAGTGATGTCTCGGCACCAAGTATGTTTTGATCAATAATTGGTGTCGGCAATATCTAAGCTGCATTTCTTCATATCAAGTGAAATATATACATATGTTCCTACACCTACATCTATTCAACATCTGCCAGACATGAATACAGCACAGAGCAAGCCAAACACAATGACAGCTGGGACATGACTTATTAGCGCCACCGTACTCCGCTTTTAACGTACTTCTCCTCTCTCGTCAGGACCTACTGGTGACGGTGTTCGAAGACGGGGTGCTACTGAAGGACTACACGTTCCAGGAGGTGCAGGAGCGAGCCGCCCTATCATCCGGGGGGGATTTCGACATCATTGACTTCCTCCAGAGGGATGCCAAACAATAAGAGGGAACAACAGCTAGGACTTAAGGGGACAATGGATTTTTTGTTTTTATTAATTAATGTATTCATGTATGTTTTAGTTTCCTCGCTAGACCTCCAACAAACTTAGAAATAAAAAATCCCCTAGAGCCCCCTTCTAGGTAAATTTGTAAATTTTTCGATAGGAAAAATTCCCGGCCAAAGGCCGGTTTCTCTTAAATTACAGGCTCGCTCTCGCTCGCCAGGAAAATATCGACACCTAAATGACACAAAGTCTTAAAATTGACACCGAAATGAGGTGACAAGTCTTGAAATCGCCAAACTAATGGGCGTTCGGCCCATTTACGGTCTTAAAATCTGAAAAGTAATGGAGCTAAGCATGAGGGAGAAGGGGGACCAGAAAAACGACCCATCTCCCCTTAATATTATATCTGGTGAATACGTTCATTAGTACCTACGTATTCATCGGTACCTACACATATAACAATAAACCTTTAGTTAGTGGTCTTGCCACTGGCCTGGTAATCCAAAGGTCCCGGGTTCAAATCCCGATGTATCAATGGGAAGATATTATTGGGATGGAATTTGTGCTGTACCTAGTAGTATCAGTGCATTACCACAAGCCCACCGAAACGTCAATAAAATACCCTCATAAAATACCCTGATTAAATAGCACTGTATGAATATTCCCATATTCAAAATATGCTATAGGGGTGCAATGCCTTGTGAGTTATCTGTTCAACAGGTGGCGTTGTGTGTGTGTAAGTGTGAGAGGCCGAGTGTAGGGGGTGAGACAGTGAAGCACGGGAACGAGGTGGCTTCAGAGATGGGGTCGTTTCGGGCCATGAGTGAGCACCGTGACTCATGTGAAGGCAAGATGGCAGGTGCTCGTTGTACTCTACATGCTTCACATGTCTCACTCCCTAGACTGGAACAAGACCTCACAGGCTTCACTGTTCATTGTAAAGCGGTGAATGTTAAGGCTCTCAGCCTATGCCCGAGAGGAAGTAAGTTGGAATATAGAAAAAAAAAAAAAAAAAAAAAAACACTGTGACTGTATTGAACCTTCCCCCCCCCCCCCTCCCCCTCCCCTCCCCTCCCCTCCCCTCCCCCTCCCCCAACCCGATTAATGAGCCCATTCAATAAAGCATGGTTGAATGGCACTTCTTATTCAACTAATCCACATATACAATGAAATAATGCTATGATGCTCGCCCCCCCCCCCCCCAACCCCTCCTTCTACCAACCTTGAATGATAAATCTTCTTTATTAATAGTCGACGTTTATAATATTTAGACAAACATTGAGAAGAGTCGAAACTTTTGTCTATATAATTAAAACTGCCGCGCGATGCTTCACAAATACAAATGTGTCAAGTATTTTAGAATGGTATTTCTCTTCCCTACATTAATAAAATAAATATATACATAACAAAATTGCTTTGATTTTCCTGGTAGGCCATAATATATTAATAGTAGCGTATGTTGTTGAGAGGAAGTAATATCGTGGGTGTCATGATGGAACACACTGATTATCACTCACAAAAACAGGATGTACATTCATAAGGAGGCACCTTTCTTGATAAGTCATTAATATACATCTCTCTCTCTACACACACATACACACACACACACACATATATATATATATATATATATATATATATATATATATATATATATATATATATATATATATATATATATATATTATATATATATATATATATTTTTTTTTTTTTTTTTTTTTTTTTTTTGTCATGTGAGAGAGACAAAAGGCAGAACTGCCTGTATCAAGTGCTTCCCCCGAGAGTTGAAAGAGTTACAGGGCCAGAATCAAGGGACGTTCGAGCCAAAATGCCTGGACACACGGAGTTTGAAGCAATTTAAGTCATAGGAAGGGGGAAAGACTGATTCTAGGAGAGAGTTCCAGAGATTAGCAGTTGGATAGAAGAAATACTGAGAATAACGTTTCACTCTTGGGTTGGAGAGATGCACAGAGTAGGGGTGGGATTTTTTTGCAAGATGGGTACTACGTACCCTACGCAGAGGAGGTGATATGCACTGGGAAAGCTCTGAGGAACATTGATTATTATAATAGCGATAGAATAGCGAGAGAGATGCAACATTTCGGCGAAGAGAGAGAGATTGATATATATATATTTATATATATATATATAAAGAGAGAGAGCGAGCGGAAGGAGGCTACGTGCGATTATAAGGAAGCCTAGGTCCCTATTCCTGTAAACGCCTGAACAACAGTAGGTGATAAGACAGTAGTGAGAGCAGTCATGGATATAGGTGAGTCTTATTGTGCAGGGGTGTGGCCAGGGGAAACACCACAACATGGCACATACTATACTAATAACACACACAACAAAGCCACTCCAGCAGCTTCCTCCCTCTCCTACACCCCTTCTCCACTCTCAACACTCTTTGAAACGTATCGAAAAGTATATACGATGTACCGTTGTAAAGTCTGATCCCTCCATACCTTGACCTGACCTACTGTAAGCTGGGGCCAGTATTCCTCGCTAATTATCATCATTGCCGGTGGTAATTACTATAGTTTGGCTGTTTATAGCTAGTTAAGGGGGGACAGGCGTATTTATTTCATCATTTATATATATTTTCATCATTTTTAGTTTCCTCCCTAGACCTCCATCAAGCTTACCCCCCCCCCCCCCTCCCTTCCCCAAGATAAATTTGTACATTTTTCGATAGAAAAAAATGCCGGCCGAAGGCCGGTTCCTCTTAAATTACAGGTTCTCTATCGCTCGCCGGAAAAATATCGACACCTGAATTACACGAAAAGTCTGAATATTGACAAATAAATGGGAATAAAAAGGTTTTAAAATCGATAAACTAATGGGCGAACATCTTAAAATTTGAAAACTAATGGGGCTTAACATGAGGAAGAAGTGGGATCAGAAAAAGACCACATACGAACCAATGTGCCGTAAATGCTTTGAGCAAGATCTATACATATACCTATGTATACAGTATATATAGCTTGGTTTTGAGTATCCAGCCTCTGACCCTGGGAATAAGTTAGGCGACAACCAGTTCAGTACTTGGATAACGTGTTCGGTATTGATCAACATGTTTACTTTATATAATATTTTAATGAAAACATAAAACACACACATCATAATGTTTACTGTGGATCAGTAAGGTTAATCTATCGTAAAAGTTTTGGATTATTTTAGCATTTAAACAACTCGATAGTTAGGCCTAGTTAATAATAGTCTAGATTCAAAGATACAGATAATATATTTATCAACTACGTGTTTACTTATACTACCTACTCGATGCATGAATGAAATTAACCCCAACAACATTGCTCTGCAACTTTATTCATTATAATAATAATATGATAAATAATAATAATAATCTATCTATCTATCTATTGCCTGACGCCGTGATCCCCGAAGGGGTGGCCACGAACGAACCGCCCCCATGCACCTCTGTCCCCAGTCAGTCGACGCCCCTCCCCCCAACCAGCACCGCCTTCGTTCATGTACTTCCTCACTCCATCCTTCCACCTCATATTCGGTCTACCTCTCCCCCTCTGTCCCTCCACCTCGCTCTCGTACACCCTCTTAGTCATTCTCTCGCTTTCCATACGTTCCATATGGCCGAACCATCTCAAGTTGTTCCTTTTCACACTTTCCAGCACATCTACCTCCACACCACACCTCCTTCTTACTTCCTCATTAGTCTGTCTATCCCTCCATGTAACTCCGCACGCACTCCTTAAGTAATTCATTTCCACTGCTCTCACTCTTGGTCTGAGTCTCTCAACCAACGTCCATGCTTCGCTTCCGTAAGTCAGTGTCGGGATTACCACACTGTCATGCAAGGACTTCTTCACTTCCATACTGACCACCCTATTTCTTGTTACTGCTTTTAGCGTTCCTACAACCCTCTTCCCCTGTTGTACCCTCTCCCGCACCTCTTCATCCATAGTCCCATCTTTACTCAACACACTGCCCAGATACTTAAAAGAGTTGACGATCTCCATAGCCTGACCGTTCAGCTTCACCTCACACTCTGTGACTTCACCCCTTTCGAAGACCATAACCTTGCTCTTCCCCGTATTTACCTTCAAATTCCGTTTTTCGCACACTGTTCCAAACTCATTTACCAGACCCTGCAACTCCCATTCATTATCACTCATCAGAACTGTATCATCCGCAAACAGCAGTATAGGTAGCTTCCACTCAATTCCCTCCCTTTTCAGCGATACACCAACATCCACTGCTCTTGATAGTATTTCTTTCATAACTCCATCCATATATACAGTAAACAACCACGGGGACATCACACACCCCTGTTTCAAACCAATATTCAGGTCAAAGAACTCGCTCTGCTCACTCTCCACACGTACTGCCGCCTTTGCACCCTCATACATGCTCTTCACTGCTTTCAGCAACTTGCCCTCTACTCCGTATATTCTAAGTACTTTCCACAAACCTATTATATGATAAATATAATATTTAATATTATTCATATTACTGTTCATGTATTTAGTTATTTATTTACTATATATATATATATATATATATATATATATATATATATATATATTATATTCTTTTTGTTGTGTTAAGGTTGCTTTGTGCTGCTTGGCGTGGGGTGCCTGCTGGCTGGGATATTGGTGGTCTCTTGGCTTGTTGCTGTCAAGTATTACCGACGCTGGATACAAGCTAAGGAGGTAATACTAATACTAATAATAATAATAATAATTATAATAATGTGATAGGCCTACACTGGTATACAAATTAATATCAAGACGTCGTGCCCACAACCACAAAACTATACGCCAAGTTAATTAATAATAATAATAATAATAATAATAATAATAATAATAATAGTTCTTAAAGCTAGCGCATGCTAAACCAGCTAAGGATAGCCCAATAAGGCCGATTAGGCGTATTTCCATTGGGGTCCTGTACTACTACCCCATCCCCTTGCTCATGAGGGATGGTATCGACTCAGTGCTTGTGAAAAATCTTTAATGCGCTGAGCGTGGGCGCGATCCCGGGCCTTCTGGGTGGAAGTCAGAGACGCTAGTCACTACACCAAGCGAGCCGTCTGGAGATACATAAAATAATCATGGAGATACAGTCTAATAAACTCCCCACGTGTAAGTCCTCCACGAGACTATCACCTGGTTCTTCCAATAGAACTAAGGTTGTATTCCTATTGCAAGACATCCATCAAGACTAAACAAAAATCCCCCTAGACCCTGTTTCAAGATGAATTTGTAAATGTTTAGAAACAATTCCCGGCCAAAGGCCGATTCCTCCTAAAATTACAGGTTCGCTTTCGCTCGCCAGGAAAAAATCGACACCTACTGTAAATGGCACGAAAGATACTAATATTGACAAAGAATTGGGGTGAAAGGTCTTAAAATCGCCAAACTAATAGAACGAACGTCTTTTAATCTCAATACAAATAGGGCAAAGCATGAGGGAGAAGGGGGACGAGAAAAACTGCCCATCTCCCCTTAATACACTCAGATATTTACACACTTATACACGAATCTTACATTGTAGGATGTATAGTACCTGTAAAGAGGTAAAAGTGTGTGTCGTTCATATCGCCACACATATTGGTTTTTATTTATTTATTATTAGTTTTATTTTCCTCCATAGACCTCTATCAAACTTAACAAACATTCATTAGATCCCCCTTCTAGATTATTTTATACATTTTTCGCTATAAAAAAAAATTCCGGCCGAAGGTCAGTTCTTCCAAAAATGACAGGCTCACTATCGTTCGCCAGGAACAAAATCGACACCTGAATAGCACGAAAGGTCTTAATATGGACAAAGAAATGGGGCAAAAGGTCTTAAAATCGACAAACTATTGGGGTGAACGGCTTATAATCTGAAAACTAATGGGGTTAAACATGAGGGAGAAAGGCGTCTAGAAAAACGACCCACCTCCCCTTAATGAACTGAACAGAACTTTCTAATTGCTATATAAACCTTGAAAGAATGTAGGTAATGTGGGTTACTGGGGGTAAAGACGCAATACATAAAGACGCAATACATAAAGACTCAATACATAAAGACGCAATACATATACTTCTTTTACCACTTGATCTCAAGATGGCTGTCCTTACTGACTCACAACAAAAACATAAAAAAATCAAAATAAATGAAACACACTCACACAGGAACCGAAAACAACCGTCTGTAAGTCAAAAACCTACAACTACAGTGCTATAAATTTACTGGTGGACTAATCCCAAATGGTAGAAACGTCAGCCAGATTGCTTTAAGGGGAGGTTTTTAGTTTAGTTCCCTAGACCTCCATCAAGCTTAAAATTACATCCCCTAGACCCCCTTTCAAGATACATTTGTACATTTTTAGGTAGAAAAATGTCTCGGCCGAAGGCCGGTTCCTCTTAAATTACAGGCTCGTTATCGGTCGCCAGTAAATAATCGACACCTAAAAGGCACGAAAGGTCTTAAAATTGACAGAAATGGAGCGAAAGTTCCTAAAATTGTCAATATAATTGGGCGAATTTCTTAAAATCTCAAAAGCAACGGGGCTAAACATGAGGGAGAAAGGGGTCCAGAAAAATATCCCTCAAGTGGAAATCTCCCCTTAATTTATTTAGAGTTAGGCCTATAAGATGTTAAGGGGTCAAGATTATTGTCAAGTTCGCTGGCGCTACCTATAGTAAATGGCTTTTCAGATTAATGTTGTTGTGTTTTTTTTTGTCCAATCCATAGCCAGAGAACTGATTTCATAAAATGGTTTGAGTATACTAGGCCTAGTAAATGATTTTTCAGATTAATGTTGTGGTGCTTTCTATCCCTATTACTCAGTGTCTGCAAATGTTGCGGGCCCAAGGGAAAGGTGGGTCTTCCCGTCTCTCCATAGGACCCCCATTCACCTTTGCCCCGCCTCCACCACCCCACAAACCCTTCTCCAGGAGGACCAGGCGGACACTCAGGAAGTCCCTCAAGCACCCGTTCGATAACCCTAACCACCACGTCACCCCAGCACCGCCTCTCGACCTGTTCCTGGCACCACCGCCCCACAAGCTCCCCACCAGGAAGGTTATGTCGTTCAAGTGGCCCTAGGAGGAGTACAGCCATTACGACACTCCGGTACCGACCCACACGCTCGTTACCATCAGCCCCGCTTTGGGTCGCTACAATCGTTATTAACCCTTTGAGGATTATGACGTGTTTTGACAATATATTCTGCCTATTTTTAGACAATTTTATTCAGACTGGGAAGGGTATATGGTAGTTAAAGGGTTAATAGAGATAGTCTGTATCCTTTTGATGCCCAGAGATCCTTCCTAACCTGTATATAATCGTCTACAGATAACAAAAATGATCTGCTAAAATGCGTCTTGATTCTCAAGGGGTTGCGGCGGACAAACATAATGGATATGAAAAGATAATCAAATACACTGGATCGCTATATAAGTACAATAAAAAGACTGCATAGAATATCGCTCTCGCTCTCTCTTTATTAAAATCAGTAATAGCCTATACGTTTTCAAGGACTAATAATTTTCTAAGCCAATAATCATGACCTTTGTTTTTCTAGAAGTGTAGTGTGCACAAATAATATTTATGTATATTCATGTATAAATAATAAATCGATAAGAGGTAACTTTATATACCTAATTGTATAATCAAGTGGCCTATTGTGTGCCTTTGTAATGCTTTGTTTGGTTCATAATACGCATATTAAATCGAGCAACTCACTCTATGTATGTATACAAATATATTGTCGATAAATTTACTACAGTCCTTCATTCATTCTCTCATAGCCTGGAATCTCTTATCATACTTCGTATAATCTTCTTAATGGGAGATTTACACTTGAGGGATTTTTTTCTGGACCCCTTTCTCCCTCATGTTTAGCCCCATTGCTTTTGAGATTTTAACACGTTCGCCCCATTAGTTTGGTGATTTTAAGAACTTTCGCCCCATATACGTCAATGTTAATACCTTTCGTGCCATATAGGTGTCAATCTTTTCCTGGCGAGATATAGCGAGCCTGTAATTTAAGAGGAACCGGCCTTCGGCCTGGACATTTTTCTACCGAAAATGTACAAATTTATCTTGAAAGGGGTCAAGGGGGTGTAAGTTTAAGTTTGATGGAGGTCTAGGGAACAAACTGAATACCTCCCCTTAACCCATTCAATGGATGGGACTCGTCAGCCTTGGTTGGCAACCTGTCTAGGGGAGTAAACCTGATACAAATCCGTACTGCTTACCTAAGGTTAAGGCAGGTTAGTGGATGGATTAGCCGAACACCACTGTAGAAAATTAGTGCTAACAAGATACACAGAGGGCCTCGGAGTCGGACGGATCCTACATTGAGTGGTCAATCCTGTAAGTCCTTCACTAAACTGGCTCGGGTTGTACCTCTCACAGGGAATAGGTCCGCTTGGGGGCATTCTGTGTATGGCCACCCTCGTAAGGGGAGTAAGGCGTCCGGCAATGGATAGATAGATAGAACCCAGTCAGTACCGGTGACATCCCTTTCATTATAGACTGGTACTATTATAGATAGATAGAACCCATTCAGTACCGGTGACATCCCTTTCATTATAGTCTGGTACTATTATAGATAGATAGAACCCATTCAGTACCGGTGACATCCCTTTCATTATAGTCTGGTACTATTATAGATAGATAGAACCCATTCAGTACCGGTGACATCCCTTTCATATAGTCTGGTACTATTATAGATAGATAGAAGCCATTCAGTACCGGTGACATCCCTTTCATTATAGTCTGGTACTATTATAGATAGATAGAAGCCATTCAGTACCGGTGACATCCCTTTCATTATAGTCTGGTACTATTATAGATAGATAGAACCCATTCAGTACCGGTGACATCCCTTTCATTATAGTCTGGTACTATTATAGATAGATAGAAGCCATTCAGTACCGGTGACATCCCTTTCATTATAGTCTGGTACTATTATAGATAGATAGAAACCCATTCAGTACCGGTGACATCCCTTTCATTATAGTCTGGTACTATTATAGATAGATAGAACCCATTCAGTACCGGTGACATCCCTTTCATTATAGTCTGGTACTATTATAGATAGATAGAAGCCATTCAGTACCGGTGACATCCCTTTCATTATAGTCTGGTACTATTATAGATAGATAGAACCCATTCAGTACCGGTGACATCCCTTTCATTATAGTCTGGTACTATTATAGATAGATAGAAGCCATTCAGTACCGGTGACATCCCTTTCATTATAGTCTGGTACTATTATAGATAGATAGAACCCATTCAGTACCGGTGACATCCCTTTCATATAGTCTGGTACTATTATAGATAGATAGAACCCAGTCAGTACCGGTGACATCCCTTTCATTATAGTCTGGTACTATTATAGATAGATAGAACCCATTCAGTACCGGTGACATCCCTTTCATTATAGTCTGGTACTATTATAGATAGATAGAACACATTCAGTACCGGTGACATCCCTTTCATTATAGTCTGGTACTATTATAGATAGATAGAACCCATTCAGTACCGGTGACATCCCTTTCATTATAGTCTGGTACTATTATAGATAGATAGAACCCATTCAGTACCGGTGACATCCCTTTCATTATAGACTGGTACTATTAGATGGTTTTATTCAGCTTAGGAAGAACGTCGACCCATTAAGGGGAGATTTCCACTTGAGGGATTTTTTTCTGGACCCCTTTCTCCTTCATGTTTAGCCTCATTGCTTTTGAGATTTTAAGACGTTCGCCCCATTAGTTTGGTGATATTAAGAACTTTCGCCCCATTTCTGTCAACTTTAAGACCTTTCGTGCCATTTAGGTGTCGATTTTTCCCGGCGAGCGATAGCGAGCCTGTAATTTAAGAGGCACCGTCCTTCGGCCGGGAAATTTTTCTATCGAAAAATGTACAAATTTATCTTGAAGGAGGGTCTTGGGGGTGTAAGCTAATTCAAAGTTTGATGGAAGTCTAGAGAACACACTAAAAACCTCCCCTTAATAAATGGCTAGGATTATAGCTACGTGAGATAGTTTGACCTTCGAAGCCTGCTTATACGGTACCGTAATTGCCGACTTGTGAGTTTCGTTCTATAAGGAAGTTGGAGCTGTAAACATCGCTGCAATACAGAAATGCGGTAATGATGTAGATTTCTGATGGATAGAAAATATGATTATTTTCATTTAATGGGTTTATAAAATAATGTACTACAACATAATTTTAGCTGGTAATTCTGCTAAATATCGATGTCTACAACTCCAACTTCCTTATAGAACGAAACTCGCAAGTGGTCAATTGCTGAATAAAATATCATATTGGTAGCCAGAATATGATGAACAGGACGGCACTGGACGGGTTCATATATTCTGGCAACTATTAGACGATCTTATTCAGCTTAGGAAGGATGTATAGCCATTGAAAGGTTGCAGACCATCTCAATTAATCCCTATAACTACCCCATATATTTATTAAGCTTCATAAAGTCGTTTAAATGTAGCTAGGATTAAAAAAAAAAAAAAAACGTCGCCGGTACTGAAGGGGTGACTACACTCCATAATAACCACCCTCCCTACCTCTCTCTCTCTAATATCATCAATACTACTCATTTATATCACACACACACTCACATTCTCTCTCTCTCTTTCTATCAATCAACTAATTTACATCTCTCTCTCTCTCTCTCTCTCTATTATTAACACTACTCATATAGGCTACGTCTCTCTCTCTCTCTCTCTTTGTTATACTGCGCTGCAGTAAAGATTGTAGCCATTTCATTTCATTTCATTTTCATTTAGTATGGAGCTCGTCCTGGAATCTTTACGACTCTGAACCTCACGATTCACCGTGTTATGATTGCTGTGCACTGTGTGCAGTACTGTGATTGTACCATGGAAGCCACATTCACTGTGGACGGTTGCGGTCTTTAAACCCGTATGCATGTATGTAAGACTTTGTGAGTTGCTATACTGTACTAATAGCAACACACCCATTTGAATTGGTATTGAACCCAAGCAAGACAGTACAGTACCGTACAGTGTTACAGGTCTCCCTCAATATACAATTGGTTTACGTTTCTGAAAACCCGATCTTAAATATATAAATTGTATAACAAACCCTAAAGTTAATGGGGTAAATGGGGATGCGTTCTCGGACCAGCCAAAACACTAACACAAACACCTAAACAAATTTAATATCGTAAATTGGGTCATCGGTAAATGGGACACCTGTATATTACAGTACTGTGATTCAGAAGTGCCCATTCCCTCTTCATACACAGTAGTACAGTACCCCCATGTTTGTCTCTTAACCCCCTCTGTACCGGCGACGTCTTTTTTATTTGATTCTAGCTATATTTAGAAGATTTTATGCAGTTTAACCCCTCCTGGCACCATTACGTAACTTTCATCATACTGAAATGGGTAAATACGATCTCAATAAACCCTCTTAATAACATGGGACCTTCTTAAACTGCATAAAATCGTCTTATTTTTGCCAGAATCTAAGGTAAATGGGCGTCATGGTGATGAAGGGGTTAAGAAGGATATGTGGTGGTAAAAAGGGTTAAGTGAGATAGTTAAAAGCCTGTTAAATTGCTGGAGACTTCATAATCTGAATTAAATCATCTTAGAGTATCCAGGCATTTTGGCTCGACTTTTCCTTGATTTTGGCCCTGTCACTTTCAACTCTGGGGGAGGCACTCATCACAGTCAGTTTTACCTTTTGTCTCCCTCATCCACATAGAAAAAACAAATACATAAAGTTAAAGGGACAGCACCGGTACTAAACGGTTTAACTATAGGCTACCGTATTATGTTTGTCTTCAGCTGATGGTAAATTGCCATGTCACCATCTTGTGTACTCAATTATTACAGATTTCTAACAATCAATTCACCTTTAAGTAGATGAAGTACGACTCTCATTATGGATTCGTCTCGCCATTGCGGTTTCAACGGTATAATTATGTTTTAATTATGACCAATTTGTAAGCCCAATAGGCCTATTTTAAAGTTTAACCCCTTAAGAGCAGCCTAGGCGGTATATAATATGTAGCCACCAGCGGGGTGTTTTTACCCAAAATAGGGCTGTTTACGTGATCATTTTCATGCCTAAATAAGACCCAGAGCGTAAAACAAGTATCTATCCCTGAAAGGGCATAAACAGAGCTTTCCAATGACACCACAACGATCCTTTTATGACCGCTAGTTTTCTTGCAACAACCGCGCAACACGAGTGCAAAAAGCATGTAATTCGGTACTTTCCCATACAATTCAGTATGTAGCGAGTGAGAGAGGGAGGGAGGAGGTGGGATTCGTGTCAGTAGGTTCGCCGCGGTGGTCTGGAGCAGTCATACGCTCGCTACTCTCCTGCCACCACTTGTCTCTCTCTCTCAGCAACATTACGTACTGAAATTGCCACACGACCTATGTCGCGCGCCGCCAGATAGTCCAGATTTATTATACTCGACTTACGTTGCGCCCAATAGGCCTATATTAAAGTTTAAAAACTCCATAGACGAGTTATTTATGTACGGATTTTGGTTAAATTTATACCATAAGTAAACTTTGGCAAGCTGAATCGAATGGCGCAAACAGAATTAAAATCCGACCATTAGTTTAGGATTTCGATTTTGACTAGGCCTTCCTGGAGGGCCCAGGGAACCGTTTTTTGGACTTTAAAAGTCCTCTGTAGCCCAAACTATAAGTCCTAGATAATTCTAACTGGTGTCATTCGTTTTATCTCGCCGAGCTGCTTCTAGACATGGTCGTAGCTTTCATTTTCGCCCAGCCATTCGCCCAGAATCAAAAATATGTTTTTTCCAAAAACCTTGGGTCGAACCTTTTGGTCGAATTTTAACTTGTCAATATTATTACATATTTGGATTCGTCTCGCCATTGTGGTTTCAACGGTATAATTATTTTTTAATTATGACCAATTTGTAGGCCCAATAGGCCTATATTAAAGTTTAAAAACTCCATAGACGAGTTATTTATGTACGGATTTTGGTTAAATGTATACCATTAGTACACTTTGGCAAGCTGAATCGAATGGCGCAAACAGAATTAAAATCCGACCATTAGTTTAGGATTTCGATTTTGACTAGGCCTTCCTGGAGGGCCCAGGGGACCGTTTTTTGGACTTTAAAAGTCCTCTGTACCCCAAACTATAAGTCCTAGAGAATTCTAACTGGTGCCATTCGTTTTATCTCGCCGAGCTGCTTCTAGACATGGTCGTAGCTTTCATTTTCGTCCAGCCATTCGCCCAGAATCGAAAATATTGTTTTCCAAAAACCTTGGGTTTAAATTACAGGCTCGCTATCACTCGCCAGGAAAAAATCGACACCTGAGGAAAGGTCTTAAGATTGACAGAAATGGGGCGAATGTTCTTAAAATCTCCAAACTAATGGGGCGACCGTCTTAAAATCTCAAAAGCAATGGGGCTAAACATGAGGGAGAAAGGGGTCCAGAAAAAATCCCTCAAGTCGATATCTCCCCTTAATCAGATCATATCATACTGCCCGAGAGCAGCCCTCTGCGGGTCCCCCTGACAATATGTGGGACAACTATAGGTAGCGCCAGCAAACTTGACAATAATCTGGACCCCTTAACTTCATATAACTCAAAATTAATGAAAACAATCGGGCTGAATTTTTTATAATTTGGGAAGAGTCCGCCAGGAAATAGGTGTGGAAATGTACAGTTTGCTCAAGGTCCTTTTGAGTTACGAAGAGGTCAGGGGTCGAGGTAATTGTCAAGTTCCAGGTGTATACATTTTTCGTCTAAGTTACCCCAATAATAAGAATTGAAGGTTAGTTTTCTTTGATTGTGTATCGTTTTCTTCCGATTATTAATGAGGCAGTAACTATGATATAAAGGTAATATTTTGAGACTTAACCCCTTTAGGATTATGCCACGCTTTTGACAGTTTATTCTGGCTATCATATGACGATATTATACAGCTTAGGGAGGATCTGTGGGAATTAGAAGGGCAAAGACTATCTCAATTAACCCTCTGACTGCCATATAACCATCCTAATCTGAATAAAATCGTTTATACTAATAATAGCCAGAATAAATTACCAGAACGCATCACAAGCCTCAAGGATATTTGGTAGCAAAAAGGGTTAAGGGGGTATCGTAGTGCTTAGTTTTTGGTCTATACATTTATATATTTTTGAGTTTCCTCGCTAGACCGCCATCAAGCTTAGACAAACACCTCCATAGACCCCGTTTCAAGATAAATTTGTACATTTTTCGGTAGAAAAGCCTGTTCCTTCTACAATTAGAGGCTCGCTATTGCTCGGCAGGAACAAATCGACACTTATAAAGGTAAAAAGGGCATGAAAGGTCTAAAAATCGCCAAACTAACGGAAGGAACGTCTTAAAACCTCAAAACTAATATGCTAAACATGAGGGAGAAAGGGGTCCAGAAATAGCCTCCCGAAAATATCAAGCTCTGGTGGGGGCACGAACTCTCGACCCTTGGGTTGTGAGGCAGACACCTTACCAGTTAGACCAATAGAGATATCCCACTTGGCCTGGTTGGCTCAGGGTATTTCCGCATCCGACCTGTTTAGGCGAGCCTATTTTCACTGACTTTATACTACTTCACCTTCCGGGAAGCGAAAGCTCCGAACAGAGAGGAACAAGCTTGAGCCAAATCGACCGAGAGTCCGTCAGAGAGATGAACGGGAATGGTGAGTCAACTTCACTGAGCGGTGCACCACACGCACCTACTAACTGCCCAGTTGGCAACTCGCTTGGGCGGCTGGCAACTTCCACAACCCAACCCAAGCGCGTCTCACATACACTCCCTCCTCTCTCCTATCCCCTTCCTTGCCCTGTAGGAATTGGGTTTTACACCATATCCAAAAGAGGATTTATGGAGCTCCGATCTTACTCTCAACCATCTGAACAATTTTACCAGCACACCTAAACTTTGTTAGATGCGGGAATAGCCTCCCGAAAATATCAAGTCCTGGTGGGGGCACGAACTCTCAACCCATGGGTTGTGAGGCAGACACCTTACCAGTTAGACCAATAGAGATATCCCACTTGGCTTGGTCGGTTCAAGGTATTTCCGCATCTGATCTGTTTAGGCTAGCCTATTTTCACTGACTTTACACTTAAGGGAGGTAGTTCGAAGCCTGTTAATTTCAGGAGGCCCTTATTAAGCTGAATACAATCGTCTAATAGTAGCCAGAATACAGTTAAAAGGACATACGGCACCGGTACAGTCGGCCTAATAAGTGATGTCTTGGCACCAATTATGTTTTGATCAATAATTGGTATCAGGAATATTTCACATGATTTTTTCTTTTTAAGTGAGGTATACCAACATGTCCCTTCACTTACCCAGCCTATTCAACATCTGACAGACATTAATACAGCACAGAGCGAGCCAAACGTAATGACAGCTGGGACATGACTTATTAGCGCTACCGACTCCAGGCGTATGGTTCATCCGCTATGTTATAAAAGACGGGGCTGGGGCTGGGGCCAGGGTAGCATAGCTGCACTCCCCCTTCTGCGGGGGTTTGCCTCGGAGCCCTCTAACTTAATAAAGAAGCATTCCTTTCCCGACATCGTACAAGCGAACGCAAGCTGTTTTTTTTTTTTTTTTTTTTTAAGAACGCCAACAAACGCTTTGTATATTTGGGTTTGGTGAACCTTTTGGGGTTCCTAGTTATACATTAGAGCATATTTATATTTTGCACAAGTATCTTATAAGTATAAACACTTACTTGTTAAAGAGGAAATACACAAAAGCCCAATTTCGAATGATCGTGAATAACTTTACTTTAGCGTATGTTTGGGCTAATTTAAGACTACATTTAGATAGATAGACTTTTTTAACACTCGATCGCCAATGAAATATGATGACTTAATGGTTACAGATATATACTTAAAACCCGAATCGGATTGACTTCAACCCAGTTCTTCACTTCCTCAAACCTGTGGAAAAGCAGGTTTGAGATGGTTTGATATTCGACACCCTTATATGGCCTTAACCCTTTCGTTGCGGGTGACGTTCTGGAACGTCCTGGCAAGTTACAGCAATTTCCAGGCTTTAACCCTTAACTGGCAGCGTGCAACATATGTCGAGTGAAATAAATTTGGACTATGTGGCGGTGCACGACAGCTGTCGAGTGCCATTTTCAGCACGTAATGTTGCTGAGAGAGAGTGCCGAGCGGTGGGACGAGCGTAGTAACCTTATGACCGCTCCCCACGACCACCGTGGACCTACTGAACTGTATTCCACCCTTCTCCCCCCTTTCTCACTCGCTACACAGGGAATTATGTACGGAAATTACCTTATTTTAGGGTTTTTGCACTCGTGTTGCACGATCGTTGCAAGAGAACCAGCGGCCGTACAAGGATGGTTCGGGTGTCATTGGAAAGCTCTGTTTACGCCCTTTCAGGGATAGATACTTGTTTTACGCTCTGGGTCTTGTTTATGCATGAAAATGAGCACGGAAACAACCCTATTTAGGGTAAAAAAAAAAACGCTGTGCGGTACGGTGTAAAATACTCTACCACCCGCTCTTAAGGCATTAAAAGCCTGTAAAAACCGTAAAAATCGAATGTCAGTGTGCGGGAGCGTGAGGGGCCCACCTCCGACCCTCAGAGCAGCGAGCAGCTCACTGAGGTTGACTGTGTCTCGCGCGGGTCTCTCTCTGTGTCTCACAACAGTGTAGCCAAGCGAGCGAGTGCTACCAAATAGCGGGTTTCCCGCGTTTCACTGGCACCACTGCGGGTGAACCAGACCACGTACGGGGCCCGTTCTAGTCTCATTTTGAAGCTATTTTCGCCTAGTTTTTGGCAGAATACACTTAATTTAATGCAGATGCTTGATTTATCATTCAGGAGTGCCTGAATATGCCCTAAATAGCCCAAACATAGCCGCAGCCAATGGGTTAAGGGTGAAATACACCATTTCCAGTCTATCGGAGATAATGGTGGTGAAGGAAAACGCAGTTATAAAGTGTGAAGTACGAGACCATTTCCAGTCTATCGGATCAGATAGTGGTGGTGAAGGAAAACGCGGCTTTGGATTGAGTTTGGACCCTGTGGAAGAGCAGGTTTGAGATGGTTTGATAATGGACACCATTTCCAGTCTATCAGAGATAGTGGTGGTGAAGGAAAACGCGGCTATAGTATTTGTTTAATCTTTGATATAAAAATACCAAGAACAAAAGTCGGGTCAATATCCCAAGATATATTTTAAATCCCAAGGAATGGCATCACTGCTGATAAACTAATGCGAGAGATAGCCTACCTGCCTAGCCATAATAACCAACTTTCTAACTTACAGCATTTTTGTTATTAGAGTATATGATCATCTATATACTAGTTAGATCGAACATATTAATATAATCCACTATACAGGCTTCAGTTAAGAATTATAAAAATAAAAGGAAAATATTAGAAGCATTGGGAATACAAATATTGTAATAGTATTAATAAACGTAACTTCTTAATCAATTTTGATATACAAAAAATCCTCGGAGATAGCAACCAATGAAGATTATGATAAATATCATGAAGAAAATAATACATCCCTAAAAAAGATTATCCCGCACCCTCTGAGTGCTTTCAACATGGCGGATCCACTGAGCATATTACGCCAGTATAATGTCAACAAAAAGGAGATTATCACCAAAGGGGATAACATAATCTTCGGGGAATTCTCCTGGCCCAAGACTGTCAAGACCAACTATCTAGAATATGGGTGAGTAAATGTTATATGTCTTCCAATAATTCCACAAAGTTGATTGTTTACACTGGGCCTTGATTGGGAGGCCTCTCCTTCCTTACCAGCGGTTCATGAAAATGTTGCATATGTGACCTTGATAGGGTGTTTATTTTATTATTATTGTTACCGTAACCATATGGGTTGTATCTAATCATTAATGTCTATCACAATACAACGATTAGACTTTAATAATTTTATAATAGGGCTAGCCTAGCCTAGCCAAGCCAAATTCTGTTTACGTAGCTTGACGTAACAGACGTTGCCAAACTTAAAATTGTGCACTCAGTCTCAGCAGCCCCCACCCATAATACTAGGATAGGTTAAGTAAGGTTGTTAGGTTGGTCAGTCAATATAAAGATGATGGGTATGATTTTAGGGTAAAATTCAAGACAGCTAGAGCCGCCTTATTTACCAAGTTTCTGTAAGCCTATATTTTTTTTAAGGAATAGGCCTAGCCTATAGTGTTTTATTGTTGTTTTTCATGGTTGGAGTGGAGGATTTGCATTAACTTACCCATTATTCATTAATCTGAAGATACTCCGTCAAATGGTGCCATTTATTGGGTGAATCGCGCTTTTACAGTAAGTAAGGGAAATTGTGGGGAGGCCATGCACGCTTCCAAAATGTACAAATATTATATTAGATTAAATTAACCTAACCTAACCTAACCCAACCCTAATATACCGATAATATAATATAGCCTAGACTAATATCGTTTTTGTGAGTAACATTCAAGCCATTTATTAGGTGAATCGCACTCACCACATCTTTCTAAACAAGAAGAAGAGGACCCAGGTCGAAGGATTCATTGGGTGCAATGCTTTGTTTATGTTCGGGACATTATTTTTGTGTTATTTTTAGGTGTAGGCCTAATCGGGTTTTTTCAAGTGTCGATAACGAAATTCCTCCATGTGGACTATAATAAGAAAAATATGGCGAGTCTATTGGTCCCTATTTTCCCTAATAAATTATTTCTAGCCTAATAGGGCGGCGAAAGAGGTCTTGAATATTATCGATTTTAGTTTCTGGACAGACTGGACACCTATTTGACAAGTACCACCAACGATTTAATACATAGCCTTTTTTTTCAGTTTCCACACATCCAACACCAAGCTACACCCTTTTCTGGTGTACGAAACACTAAAAAAACAATGAGGACACTTTAATATTAATAATATGAGACGAAATATAAAAACAACTCTGTTACGTTCGTGGAAGTAGCGTCGCTTTGTTTACTTTACGCTCGGAATGACTTCCCGCCTTGGCGGTCGACTTAAAATGGCTAAGCTAACCAGTTGTTGGGTACATTTTTTGATAAAGACTTGCGTGGGATACAGGACGGGTTGAGGAGGGCTCTGCCCCCCCCCCCCCCGTGAATTATAATATTCGTCATATGTGTTGCCAGCAGGCCCGCAGGGGGCAAGTAACAGCTGGCCATGGAATAATTAGACCCTCTACTGTCAACATATATGACGATTATTATAATGCACGTGGGGGTGACGGGGGCCCTCACCCCGTCCTGTATCTAAAACCAACCCCCAAGTAAAAAATACTAGGGTTAAAATTGAAGATAACCCGGATACCAGCCCCATCGATAATTATCAGTGTTCTAGAAGTTTCATGGACGATACTATGTTGGTGTACATGTAATTACCGTCGCAAATTCACTATAGGCTAAGTGAAATACGAGAAACTGTTTGGATTGTTCACCGATAAACAGGGAACGTGAGTTGGGTTTAGACCGTCGCGTACCCATAAACAGGGAACGTTTGCTGGGTTTAGACCGTCGCGCACCCTTAAACAGGGAACGTGAGCTGGATTTAGGCCGTCTGTTAGTTTTCGGTTAGGTTAAGTTAGGTTAGGCTAATGTTGAAAATACTAAAATGCGATGGTCCTCGGTATTAAACAACACTGTATAGGACTATCAAAGAAAAATAAACAAAAAACTAAAATTAACTAGTAAAAAGGCTGTCCGGGGTCTCTTCAATTTTTACCAATACTAGAAGTTTAGGTAGAGGTATTTATAGGATTTAGGCCTGAATTTGTTTCCCCCACCCAAACCCCCTTATTCCCAAAAGGTCCCGTATTATTGTTGGGGAATATGGATTATTCATGTAGGCTATATTTCCGCACCTTGTAATGGTTACAAGAAGCATATAAATAAACACAAAAATACAAAAATACAGGAAAATATACTCTGCAACAGAACGGTCAATTTAGAGGGGACGTAATGCGCAAAACTTCATAGTGTTGAACTTTCTCCATTAGTCTCTTGTGGGGTACTCTGTCAATTGTCAACTTAGGCCTTCATAAAGTCACAGTAAATGACATCAGTTGCTTGTCCCTCATTTATAGCCTCTGTCCACTTGTCAATTTCTTGAATCAGCTGAAGCACTGTTGACCAACCCGAGATGAAGCCAAGCTGTTTATTGCTGAATAATCAGTGTCTCTTCAAATGGAACATGATTTCTTCCCTCAGCAGTATCCAAACTGTTTATTGCTGAATAATCTGTGTCTCTTCATATGGAACATGATTTCTTCCCTCAGCAGTGACTCCATTATTTTGCTGAATACACACGTTAAGCTCACACGTCTGTAATTTCCTGAGTCACTCTTGTTACCTTTCTTAAAAATTGGAGTAACGTGAGTAATTCTCCAGTCATACGGAACTTTCTCTTTCAGAGAACTTTCAAACAGTATTAGGCAAGACTAGGATACAATGGACAATAGACTATTAAGTTTCGGTCATGAATTTTAGCCAGCGATTTGACTATGTATTTTAGGTCATATATGGGATATAATTGTTTGTGTTTTGTGGTGACCAAGCTATAGGCTAGGCCTAGAGCTGGAACCAAAAGTATAGGTCTGAGATGCACGAGGCGAGTGCATTACCACTAAATCATACTACAGTAAAAGTCCGATAATCCGACGACCGATAATTGGAATCTCCCGATAGTCAGAGTGTGTGAAAATGAGGCCAAATCCGAATTCACCTGATAGTTCGAATTTCAAAAAGTCCCAAAGTTCCCTTTTTGAGGCATTAGGCCACCCAAAAGACACATAATGGTACACACACATATCATCTATTCATGAAATTACTTTAAAAGTTTGTCATTGTCATTGCAGCCTATTACAGTATTTACTTCAAAACGTTCAGATTTCTGATTAAAATAAGGGGGGGGGGGTAAAGTCCGGTAATCCTGTAATCTGAATGAGTCCTGGTCTACTGCAATTCGGATTAAAGGAAGTTTACTGTAGTTAATTATTTCTTGAATATATGGAGTACGCGTAGGCCTAGTAGGTCTAAGAATCAATTCAATGGTTTAATTTTTTTCAGATCTGGCAAGGATGGCGCCCCGAAAGACTACTACACTCTGGAATGTCTACTGTTCCTCCTCAAGCATGTCAGCCTCACACATCCTACGTATGTGCGGAAGGCTGCTGTAAGTATTTATATTTGTAATTTATTTCTTTTAGCCTTCCCAATCTTCTTCTTCACGGCGGGGTGGCTCGCTACGGGTTCGGATCCTCCGACCTCCCCCAGCCAGCCAAGCCTTTTTACCGACTTTCCCCTAGTGAAAACAATTTAGTGGAAGGGAAAGGGTGTAGAGAACAGTACCGTACTGTATTTAAAGGGGAAGATAAAATCAGCCTAAGGTGTAGTGAAGAAAAGGATAGTCAGAGAAGTTAGCTTAAGATACTGTATAGATATTAGACTAAGGCTACCCCCATACTGTACTCCTCCCTCCTCTCCTCGTCCATACTCCTCTCAGGAACTTTTTTTACTATCTTCATTCTCTGTCCCACATTTTCTTCCTCATTTATCTTCCTCCTCCTCAACTTGTTCGCATCTCTCCTCTCTTATGTATCTCACCTGGCTCTCTAATTCCTCTCTTTCTTCTACATACAGGTCACACTCAGTCACTATGTGCTCCACAGTCTCTTCCACTCCTCCTACCCAACATTCTTCACACAACTTCTGCCCCCCATTCCACCTCCAGGTTCTCTAGAATTAACCTCCCATGCCCCTGCTCTTACTCTAAAAGTAGGCTCGACCCTAAGCTTCCATCATAATATCTTTCTCTACCTGGCCTCTCCTTCTTCCTGTACATCTTCAGGGAGCTCTTTCTCTCCATTCCTCCTCTCCACTCCTCTCTTCCCACTTTCTCCCAGATGAATTTTGTTTTCTAGCTACCATGATACAATCTAATTCAACTTACTAGGGAGGTGTCAATGTATCAACTTCGAGGGTAACAGGGTGGCCCCAATAATGCGATAAGGGGTTTGAATGAACCCATCCCTAGTGGTGCGAATAGAACGTAAGCTAATAGAAAGTAATTATTCCGACGCTGCACGTGTACAGTATCAAACAAACATGGAGTTCATTCTTTGGTGCAATTTTACTTTAGTAGCGCACATTTTACAGGTACCACCACAGACTTAATAGAGCGATTTTTTAGGTTTCCACGCATCCACCACCAGCTACACTCTTTTCTGGTTTACGAAACACCCAAAAAGTACTTGGGGCACTCTAATGTCAATAATAATAGACAAAATATGAAGATAACTCAGTGGAAGAGCTGCGTTCACAGAGGTACAGTACCATCGATCATTTTGTTTAAGTTTTACGCTCAAGGTTTACACTTTCGAGGTTTACGCTTTTACATTTTACGCTCGAGGCTACTTCGCGCATCGATCATTTTGTTTACATTTTACGCTCAAGGTTTACACTTTCGAGGTTTACGCTTTTACATTTTACGCTCGAGGCTACTTCGCGCATATAATATATTTCCCGCCTTGGTGGTTGACTTAAAATTTAGGCTGAGATATAGTATGTGTCCCCCCTCACCCCCCCCCCCCCTTTCTCTCGCACGGTTTTAAGTGGTTTTAGGACTAATTCAAGCCCGTGCTTTTTTTTGTCTTTAACACAATCACTGCGGCACTTGTCATATGTCATATGAGAATAATAAATTAATCAGTGATAGGCAATATGGTTTTAGACGATGTCGATCAACTGCAGACATTCTTTGCCTTCTTACGCATCAAATCAACCAAGCTACAGACCAACATGGTGAAACACATACAATGGCACTGGATATATCAAAGGCATTTGATAGAGTCTGGCATCAATCCTTATTGTCGAAGATGTCACACTACGGCCTTGCATCATTAGTTCCACTAATTTCTTCTTATCTTCATAACAGAAAAATATGTGTAATGGTAGATGGCCTTTATTCTCAATTTCACTCGATAAATGCTGGTGTTCCCCAGGGATCAGTTTTGGCCCCAACTCTGTTCCTCATTCATATCAATGATCTCATATCTACCACTCATAATCCAATACATTCCTACGCAGATGACTCAACACTCCACAGTTCCTTCACATTTACCAATTCTTTCACCCAACCCGATCTTATAAATTCAAAAATAAACACTGCAATTTCTCTGAACCAGGACCTTTCTAGAATTAATGGATGGGGACAAAAGAATCTAGTTTCCTTTAATGCACAGAAAACCAAGTACATTCAATTTTCTAACCGACAGAATCTCACTGACTCCCATATATTTTTTAATGATGTAAATATTCCCACTTCCCCTAGTATTGACATTCTCGGTGTAACATTAACTACTAACTTGAGCTGGACACATTATGTTAGAAGCATTGCTAAGAATGCCTCTAAAAAACTGGGACTCCTGTACAGAGTTCGAGAATTCTTCACTGACGAGCAGTTGGCCGTAATATATAAAAGTCATGTGCGTTCTCAGATGGATTACTATTCACCTATGTGGAGTGGTTGCATTGAGGCAGTTGGACAAAATTCAAAATAAAGCTACTAGATTAATCAATAACCCTGCAATCACACAGGACCTTCCTACATTATCCATACGAAGAAACGTTGCATCCCTTGCATTATTCTACAGATATTTTCACAGCAATTGTTCCGAGGAACTTGCTTCAATTGTGCCGCCTCTCCACATCTTTCCCCGTAGAACTAGGGCAGCTGAGAGCGCCCATGAATTTACACTTTCTCCTCCACAATGCAGAACTTCTGCTTATCAGAATTCATTTATCCCCAGAGCTACTACTCTTTGGAATTCACTTCCCTCGAATTGCTTTCCACAAACTTACAATCTACAAATGTTTAAATCCAGTTGTTACAAACATTTTATGAATGGAGGATGCCTTTAGGCACATGGACCTTTTTGTTTTATCTGTGTTTTTCCTTCCTCCGTTCATTGTCTCTTAAAAAAAAAAAAAAAAACAATTGCTTGGTCTGCACTGTACCATTCGGGGGTTTTGGGCTAAAAGTGACCTTCATTCCCTGCACATTTTCATGTATAAACAATAGCTAGAACGTATTTTAATGATATATCCCTGAAAGTAGAGAAATAGACCTTTCCAATGACACCTGAATTATGTCTGTACAACCACTGGTTGCCGTGCAACGATATTGCACATGTGAGGCTAAATCGGTAAAAATTAGCGATTTTCAGCGGTTTTTGCTATTCCTAAGTCTATAGGGAAGCTGGAGATGTTTCCCAGGTACGCTAGTGTTCGGTCATACACGGCTGGCGATGGATGGGACGGATCCGCACTGCTTAGACTCGCTTTCCTGCCTCCCAGGCCTTGTACTACGCAGATATTCGACAATTGCCGCAGTGATGTCCGTATTTTTTTATATAGTGACCCGCAGTCATTGACTTAATATGATGAATTTCACATAGGCCTACAATTCTGTACTATAAAGTGTAGCAGTGGTAAGGTTGATGTTGATGAGTTTTTTACCACCATGCTTTCCCTGCTCAGAGCTGGGCTAGGGTGGGTGCTCTGATGATCAGGGACTTTAGTGAATAGTTGCCACATATTGCTAGACTGTGCTCTCCACCAACAGCACTGGCATCTGCCAATAACAGACACTGGCCAGCCCGAGACTAGAACTGTTAACCTCACAGTTTGCAGGCGAGTGCTCTACTAACCGCGCTACAGCCTGTGGCCTCCATTTTCTTTGCTGGGTCGGACTTCCCCCTTTAGGTCGGAATATTTTGTTTGTACAGTACTGTACATTATAAGTCGGAAAATCGGATATCTCGGAAGTGCCCACCCCCCTATTAGTCCGAGTTAGCGAGGGTTTACTGTACGGTATGTGTATGTGACAGTTTAATTTTCATGTTAATATACTGGCACAGTATTACACACTTCTACTGATGTTATTATGGACTGAGCAGGTACTGATATAATCTATTTTATTAATTTCACTCCCAACACCTCACAATGAAATTAATGGAAGCATGTGATCTTCCCGGGATTCGAACCTGGGTTACCACATACAGATCTTAAACACTCTAACCATTACACCATCAAGACAGTTAAAAGTTAAGTATTGTACATGACTACGATTTTATATCCATTTATCGAATACTGGATATCAATCTAATCATGTACCCAGACCCAATTGCACACTGAATATAGGGTAGCTAGCCAATTGTTATGCAGTCATCCATCCTTTATGCTCAGTCAGTACCGGTAAGGAAACTACCTGTAAAAATTAGTGGAGTTTGATTGATAAATGTAGTTTCAAAATGTATGATTGTTAAAATACTGTACATTTTGAGACTTAAGTATATTTATCTAACTACAGTATAACGGTACACTACTGATTTGGAGTTAGTTTTTTATTCATTAGATTTTTTTTTTTTAAACTTTGCTATTATACCCTACTGTATATTTTGACTAACTATTTCTTTATGCCCTCAGGCTGAAAACATCCCTGTGGTGCGTCGTCCTGACCGTAAAGAGCTGCTGGCCTACCTCAATGGGGAGACATCCACGGCCACTGCCATCGATAAGTCCGCACCACTTGAGATTCCCACACAGGTAGGCTATAGTTTATATATTTTTCTCTTCCAAAAGGTGAGTTCACAATTGGGATTTTGTGTTTTGAATTATGTGATATTGGCTTGAAATATGGCACAAGTGGGTGTTAGCTCATTGTTCATTCATAAGCTTACATTTGCGCAACGATGCCATCCAGGGGGGGGGCACCCAAGCCCTCGGACACCCTCCCTCCATTCCTGCAAGCCCAGCCATCTTTCGAGTCTAGGTAAATGCTCAATTGCTCATTTAATTTGATTTTCTCAAGGATAATGATAATGTCTTGTGTTTTTCTGGATTTTTATTTATTGTGGGATGTATAATTACATGTATGTGTGTACAAATAAATGACGGAAATCACGAAAAATTGGGCCATCACGGATGAAATGTCGACCATATTCATTTTTCCCCATAAGGTTAGTTAATCCAATTTTGCGAATTGCACTTTTGTGGCCCGCAATGTCGACCAATTTCTCGCAAAATTGGGGTAAGCACTCTACTGTATATGCAGGTCTGGTACAGTACTGATATTCGCATTCCATGTACAGTATCATGATCCTAGGCCGTCTCCCTATTTACTCCTTAGGCCTGCAGATAACTGCAATACCGGTTGTTGTTGTTGCCCAGGCTGCCTGGCCGAACAGCCCCGAGCAAGGCCAAGGCCATAACTGAGTGCCCCCACAGAACCCTCCCTGCCTACCACAATAAAGCCTGGGTGACCGAAGCCACTCCATGGTGGGGAGCTGAGGAGGGTGCGGAAACGCCCGGGAAACCAAAGCCCCACCCAGGGCCCTGTGCCCCTCTCAAATCCGATCTCAAATCCAAGAACTTGACAAGTGAAGCAGCCCTTAACAGGGTTGCCTGGAACACCGCCATTAGGACAAGAGACTGAAACTGCACTTATGTGTGGAACACTCAGTCTTAAAATTTTCCAGATTAACTTGCTCATGTAGTAATGTACACCCTATGTGGTGGATTGTGTTCTCTCATTTCATCAATTTTATTTTAGTAAGCGTTGTTTCCACATAGCGATTTTGGTATGTTGTTTTGACTTTATATTGTCTTTGTCCCAGTTTTGGTTTGACTTTGTTTGCAAGTTTTACATTTTAATGTATGTATGTATGTATGTATGTATGTATGTAATTATGAAGAGAAAGTTGAGGGCCAAAGGAAAAATGTGACGCTTTGACTTCCAATTTTGGTAGATTGGGAAGTCAATCCACGGAAGAGACGCCGTCACTTGAGATCTAGAAAATATATAAGTAAAAGGAACAGTCAGAGTAAGCTATGGGTATGACAGAGATCGCTCAGTTCTCACTCTGATAGACCAGCCCATCACCACATGACTAGAACCCAATCTTCTCAGCATCAGCTAGGAAAGGCCCTAGAAAGCCGCCTTTGGCGGGGGGATAGCTCCCCTATTTCAACCCCTAGGTGCATTTACCTTCCTCATTTGTGCTAGTAACTTTCCTCACCCAAATTTCCTCCTGCATTCTCTCATCCATGCTATCTAAATTACTGTTTTGCATTACTTTATATATTTACACCAATATTTATAATACCAAGTCTCTCTCTCAGTACCGGTACTCAATTCTCACACTTATTACTCAATGAAACTTTACACATCCATCTCACCATCTTAATGTTTTTATTTGGCCCTTGTTTATTGCCTACTCTTCCCTTTTTTTTTTTTTTTTTTTTTTTTTTTTTATACCCAGCACCAGCAAACCTGACTAATCTTGTTCCCTAACTTTTTTGTAATTTATTAGGGGCTTGAGCAAACGGGCTGTAAATTTCCACACATATATCCTGATTAAAATTAAAATGTAAAACTTGCAAACTAAACAAACCAAAATTGGGACAAGGACAATATAAAGTCAAATTAAATTATCAAAATCGCTATGTGGAAACAACGTTTACTAAAATGAAAATTATTAAATAAAAGAACACAATCCACCACATAGGGTGTACATTACTACATGAGCAAGTTAATCTGTTTCCCAAGCAAACTAATCGCACATATAACATTGTTAAAATTGATTGCTCACATTTGTTTTGAGTTATATGAATTAGGGAGTCACAATTTCTGCCAAATTCGCTGGTGCCATGTATTGTATGCCGTGTAGATAGTAATTATATATGTGCAAGTGGGACTAAACCATCAGAGATTTTGATGGTAATGTTTTCTAATTCTTTTTGACGGAGATTTATCAACTATTGCACTGTAAATTAGAAGTATTCATATCCTATAATGCAAGATATCACTCCAGGTAAAGAGAGCCGTCGAGGATGCATCTGACAGTGCAGCTAAGAAGCCTCGTTATGATGACAGTGATGTTCAGAAGATCAAAGAGCAGCTTGCTCTTCGCTTCGATGTCCCACAGAAATCCTCCATTGTTGGTAATATTGACAGGTATGGTCATTCTTCATCTCTTGTTGTCAATGAACCATAAGAAATTGATAATAGTCATTGAAGAAATTATTCTTTTGATTCTTATGCAAACTATTATTCTTTGTTAATCCTTCGGGCTAGCCCTGTGAGAGTCTTGTTCTAGACTCAGTGGTCTGGTTAAACAAACTTTTAATTAATTAATTGTTAATCTGGAAAAAAATACAAATAAATTATATTGTTATTAGTTAGGAATAAAAACAATTACTGTATGTTATTTTATTATCATCATTACTACTAGGGAAAGGAAAGTTTATTACATTAAAATTATTATCGTCAACTTTGTGATATACTTTAAGTGTGCACTGTTCATTATCAATTTGTATATTTATATCAAGAACATTTTCCATTTCATCATTTACATTACCTTATGTGAAGGGGATGGAATTTGGATAAATTTTTTAGAGACTTGATTAACACTCAAGCCGCGGGTCCCGACAATTGTCGAGTGAGAGAATCATGGCCTATTCAGCGGGTCCCGACAATATACGGGTGGGATTTTGAGCACATTATAGGCTCGGAGAGAGTCCACGCATTGGGAGGGCGACAGGCGGGCTCTGACCGCTCAGCCTGAGCCGCGGGAGGTTACTGACGCCCCTACCACACCCCTCAACATCCCCGGCCTCTCGAGGACGGGGATATTCTCAGAAAATTGCTGTATTTTAGGGTTTTTGCACTCATGTTGCAACATCGTTGCAAGGGAACCCGTGGTCGTACAAGGATGATTCAGGTGTCATTGGAAAGCTCTATTATCACCCTTTCACGGATACATAATTGTATTATGCTCTGGCTCTTGTTTATGCATGAAAAAGAGCATGGAATGAAGCTCGTTTAGTGTAAATATGCCCGCCACACAGGTAGTATAAATCACAAATATCCCCGTCCGTAAGGGGTTAAAATGTATCATATTTCAGACAAGAATATCGTTAAAATGTATCATATTTCGGACAAGAATATCGTTGATATATCTATATACTGTACTATTATTACTTAACAATTTAGCAAGTGCTAATTATTCTAGGATGTTATTTTTCTTGTTACTGTCAACTAAGTCTTTCATAAATGTAAATTCTAAAGCAAGCAAGAATAAATCTGCAATTAAAGGGCTAGCATTTCCACCCATAGGAATACTGTACCTAATATTTGTTTGAAAATGTAGGGCCCGAATCTAACGTAAGTATTGGAAAGGAGGCATTTAAGGGAATTTTTAAGTTTAGTTTTATCAAAATATACCGTACTCGACTACTGTATTGGGAGTAGAGCTAAGTGATGCATTATTAAAATATGAATAAACATGATCAAACGATTTCATTCCTAATGATTACTTCTTCTAAAGCTTATTAATTACAATTTTCAGATCTCTTTCTGAGGCCATGTCTATTGAAAAAATTGCTGCCATCAAAGCCAAGCGTTTGGCATTGAAGAGAACCATGATCAAAGAAGATGACGACCCAAGCTTGGGAACAGAGATGCGCAGCATGATGGAGTTTGACATTGATATGACCAAGGATATCACTACTAAGGAGCGACAGTGGAGAACCAGAACCACCATACTGCAGAGTTCCGGCAAGGTTAGTTTATTTTCACTTTGATATTAGGTTATCCTCGTCCCTCATGAACCAGGTGTCAGACGCTTACATTTTTTCACACAGTTATCCTGGTCTCAAGAGACATGGATACGGTGGTGGAGCAACTAGTGGATGCAGTTTCAGTCTGGTTCAGATCACGATGATCAGAGCATACCTGGGACATTCACTATTCCTCGTCTCTCACAATGCCTCTCTGGCTTGTCTTGAGGGCCATAAAATAATCTGCACAGCAATATCTACAAAGCTACAGAGAAGTTTTTGGTGTCTACTTGCAGCTGAAAGAAGGTTTTTGATCTTGGCATTATAATATGAAAATTTCAATTTGCCCGGCATGCCCTTTTTTATCTATCGTTGTAGAATTGACTAACTAGATTTTTCAGCTCATAGTTTGCTAGCATCTCATAGTGTAGAGCTGCTTCTTTTTAAGAATATGTATAGATCTATAGTAGTAAATTGTAAACAAAAATATAAGTAAAGCATTTCCATGTAGCGAAAGAAATGTTATGGAACAGATAAAAAATATATATCTAGACAATTTTTACTCGAGTCATTTCTACTACTGTATATGTAACGTGTTGCTTATTCTGAATAACCATAGAAACGTTTCTAGCACTTAGAAATTGGTTACTATATCAAATAAGTTTCCCCCTATACTGTATAAGGGCAAAGGGGAAAGAGGAGTGTGTGTGGTAACCACCGAGGAATATGTCTTCTAAGCGTAGTAGGGAAGGTATACAGTAGGGTAGTGATTGAGAGAGAGAGAGTGAGAACGGAGAAATGGATAGGCGACGAGCAGGGAGGTTTTAGGAAGGGAAGAGGATGTGTAGATCAGATTTTTACCCTGAATTGTGTTGTGGAGAAATATCTGGAGAAGAAACAAAAGGTGTATGTTGCCTTTATGGACTTTGAGAAGGCCTATGACAGAGTGGATAGAGAAGGTTTGTGGAAAGTACTTACTTAGAATATACGGAGTAGATGGCAAGTTGTTGTTGTTGTTGCTGTTCCCCAAGCTGCCTGGCCGAACAGCCCCAAGGCCCCAAGCAAGGCCAAGGCCATAACCGAGCGCCCCCACAGAACCCTCCCCGCCTACCACAATAAAGCCTGGGTGACCGAAGCCACTCCATGGCGGGGAGCTGAGGAGGGCGCGGAAACGCCCGGGAAACCAAAGCCCCACCCAGGGCCCTGTGCCCCTCAGCAATTATGAAGAGAAAGTTGAGGGGCAAAGGAAAAATGTGACATTTTGGCTTCCAATCTTGGTAGATTGGGAGGTCGATCCACGGAAGAGACGCCGCCACTCGAGATCTAGGAAGTATATAGGTAAAAGGAACAGTCAGAGTAAGCTATGGGTATGGTAGAGATCGCTCATTTCTCACGCTGATAGACCAGCCCATCACCAGATGGCAAGTTGCTGAAAGCAGTGAAGAGCATGTATGAGGGTGCAAAGGCGGCAGTACGTGTGGAGAGTGAGCAGAGCGAGTTCTTTGACCTGAATGTTGGTTTGAAACAGGGGTGTGTGATGTCCCCGTGGTTGTTTACTGTATATATGGATGGAGTCATGAAAGAAATACTATCAAGAGCAGTGGATGTTGGTGTATCGCTGAAAAGGGAGGGAATTGAGTGGAAGTTACCTATACTGCTGTTTGCGGATGATTCAGTTCTGATGAGTGATAATGAATGGGAGTTGCAGGGTCTGGTAAATGAGTTTGGAACAGTGTGCGAAAAACGGAATATGAAGGTAAATGCGGGGAAGAGCAAGGTTATGGTCTTCGAAAGGGGTGAAATCACAGAGTGTGAGGTGAAGCTGAACGGTCAGGCTATGGAGATCGTCAACTCTTTTAAGTATCAGGGAAGTGTGTTGAGTAATGATGGGACTATGGATGAAGAAGTGCGGGAGAGGGTACAACAGGGGAAGAGGGTTGTAGGAACGCTGAAAGCAGTAACAAGAAATAGGGTGGTCAGTATGGAAGTGAAGAAGTCCTTGCATGACAGTGTGGTAATCCCGACACTGACTTACGGAAGCGAAGCACGGACGTTTGAGAAGAGACTCAGATCAAGAGTGAGAGCAGTGGAAATGAATTACTTAAGAAGTGCGTGTGGAGTTACATGGAGGGATAGACAGACTAATGAAGAAGTAAGAAGGAGGTGTGGTGTGGAGGTAGATGTGCTGGAAAGTGTGAAAAGGAACAACTTGAGATAGTTCGGCCATATGGAACGTATGCAAAGCGAGAGAATGACTAAGAGGGTGTACGAGAGCGAGGTGGAGGGTCAGAGAAGGAGAGGTGGAAGGATGGAGTGTGGAAGTATATGAACGAGGGCGGTGCTGGTTGGGGGGAGGGGCGTCGACTGACTGGGGACAGAGGTGCATGGAGGCGGTTCGTTCATGGCCACCCCTTCGGGGATCACGGCGTCGGGCGATAGATAGATAGATAGATAGAAATGTACTTGTGCAAGGAACTATACCCTAGAACACTGTGTAGTGTCTTACAGTCAACAACAGAAACCATTGCCAACACATTTCCTGGATCACCCACCTGAAACATAATAACAATAACAATGTGACACTCTTTCTCACTGATCATATGCACAATACCGTATACTGAAGGGAGATACTGTATATGACACCCCCCTGGTACTACTCTCCTTGTCACGGTTGGGGGTCTTCGAGACCGGCGACTAGAGCTTGAAGGGGGATGGTTGTGGTTCTTTCCCTCCCTCTCCTCTCGAGCTTTTGTAGTCGGCTTGACTAATTTTGAGTAGTGTTTCTTTCCTCTTTCTATGTTTTCATAATCAAATCTGACGCTGCGCTTCCAGAGGAAGCGCCCCAAAAGGGATGGCTATGGCAGAAACTGCCTCCAGGCTCCCAGACATGCCCTGACTGACCCACTCCACAGTGCCATTTCCACTAATGGATTATGACCATGAGCACTGAAGGAGCAGACCCAGAGCAGTCCCTCACCCGGATGGCAGTTCCACCACTGTTTTGCTATTTTATTTACCCCAGTGGGGCCCTGGCTGGAAGCATACCAACACAGGAATTTTTTGAAGATAGGAACCAGTGGTCCACTGCTCCAAAAGCTGATTGCACCACCAAAGTGGCGGGCGGTGGGGTCGCCACATCCCTATGTCAGGGAGAGAAAAGCCAACTTGTGCCAGTGGGCTGTGAGAGTAAGATACTAGGGAACCATGGGGCACACCATTATTCTTACAGTTTCTTACAGTAGATCCTCTGGAAAAAGGCACACTAGGCCTGTGTATCCAGCTCAGTACCAGTACTTGCACTTCTGCGGTTGTTCACGGTGTTGGCGGCGGCGGTAGCAGACGCAACATTTTTACTATTCTGTATTTTTGCTTTATAATCAAACTTCAAATCTTGTCTTCCCCATGCTTTATCAAGATTACTTTCAAACTCCCTTATTGATTCGGAATCGACTACATACTGGGGCAGTGCGTTCCACTCATTTACCACTATCACAAAATGAGTTCTTTGCCTTCTCAAGCCTATTTCTTTCTTTGTAAATTTTCTTAGAGTGTCCTCTCGTTCTTGTTCCCTCCCGCATCAAGAAGATACCTTCACACACATCCTCATCATACTTTCCTGACACTATCTTAAAAGTCTCTATCATATCCCCTCTCTTTCTCCTATATGCCAGTGTCGGAAGCCCCAGTGTCCTCAACCTCTGCTCATAGCCCACGTTCTTCAACGTTGGTACTAGCTTGCTAGCTCTCCTCTGCACTTTCTCCACTGCTTCTATATCCTTTACCATATATGGAGCCCATACCTGGTTCGCATATTCCAGGTGCGGCCTAACCAGCGCTGTATAGAGATTCCTGAAGATTTCTTCGTCAAGTGACACAAATGTCCTCCTTATCAGCCCTACAATTCTATTGGCTTTGTTTATCTTTTCTGCTAAATTATGACCCCACTGCCTTCACTACTCTCAAGAAAACAGTTAGAAATAAGAATGATGATAAAGGTACAGTCAGAAACCGGCTATGGGAAATGGAGGACACCAACCCTCACTCTGATAGATCCAGCCCACCTTCCCCTTCTATTCTTATTCTGTCCCATTCGGTTGTCCTCGGGCAGCCTATATCACATGCCTCCCTGGCCTGGCCAGGTAGTAGGCTCCTGACCTGATTTGTCTCTTCGGTCGCTGCGGCCGAGCTGACTCGATTCCCCTCAGTAGTGCATTTTTTGTATTTTTTTATATTTTTCTACCTTAGACCTGATCTCTCATTCTTCACCCTGATCACTTCTTGGTTGGTGCTGCAGTGTAGCAGTTTTTGCCTCATACTTCGGCCCTGCCCTATAAGAGCTCTGCTGTGAAGCTCTTGGGGTCCGGCTGAACTGTTGAAATGGCGAGAAATGTCTGCGTGTCTTCACCTTCCTAGATTTGTTCACCTCCTGCCCTTCCCTATCTATCTTGACTTAATTCGTTATCCATCTTGATCTAATCCTTCGGGACAGCCCTATGAGAGTTCTTTTGTGGAACTCAGTGGTCTGGTTAAACTACAGTAATTTTATAAAAAAAAGTACTGTATATGGCAACTCCTACATTTCACTAGCTTTGACAGTCTAGCATAATACTCTGACTATACTCTATTTCTTTTCAGCTGACGATAAACTGAATTCCTTGGCAGCTAATTTCTCGATACTTAATGGAAAAAAACAAAACAGCTATGTCGCTGGATCCTATCAAGACCAAGTACAGTATATATAAGCACCATATTTCACTACAAAATCTTGAAAGTAACTGACAAATCTTGCTGGGAACTTTGCAATTTACCATCAGTTGAAAAGAAACAGAGTATAGTTAGATTAGCCTAGGACCTCATCAAGCCACAAGGGTCCTCTCTACACTGCTGATAATTTTAGGACCTCGGCCTTATTAGGTCGTCTCCACACTTAAATCACAAGCAAGACCAGCTATAAAACTCAACCCTATGTGTTGGATGTGTTCTTTTATTTCATAAATTTTATTTTAGTAAACGTTGTTTCCACATAGCGATTTTGATTAGTTATTTTGCCTTTATATTGTCTTTGTCCGAATTTTGGTTTGTTTAGTTTGCAAGTTTTACATTTTAATTTAACTATTTTTCCTGAACACACTTAACCCACAAGCAAGACCAGATATATAAGTTAGCCATACAACTATTGTTACTGTACTCATAGTTCCTGATTGTTTCTGTACTGCAAGTTACTTCATCAATAAAACCTAGTCAGTTTTTTCGTCTAGGATACCTTTAGCATGAAGGGAGCTCACCTCGCTTTTTTTCTCTTTCTCTGCCTCTCTCTTTGGCTTGTATCCATTCGGCCTCATTCAGCCTACTGTTTTAAGACGTTTACCCCCATCCAGGTGTCAATATTTTCCTGGCGAGCGGTAGTGAGCCAGCATATATACATTTTTGTTTGGCAGCAAGTTAAATTTGTAAATTTTTCGATAGAAAAATGTCTCCATCGAAGCCGGATTTCTCCATACAATGCTGGCTCGCTATCGCTCGCCAGGAAGAAATCGACACCTGGACAGGGATAAACGTCTTAAAACAGTTGGCTGAATGGGGCCGAATGGATACAAGCCAGGGAAAGGGAGAAAACGAGAGAAAGATAAAAAAAAAGACGGTGACCCCCCTTAACCCATGGGATCCGGGGGGCCTCATATGAATTTTGGTTAAATCAACTTCATAATTCAGTAGCTACTGATTGAGACCACCTAGAGCAGTCAATGTTTTTGCAAATTGTAGAACTTTTTGTTGTCTGTAGAATGTTGTAGAGATGACCTCGCTACAACGCGTGGTTGCCGAGTTCTGATGATTATAGCGGCGATTTTTAGCCGACCATTTTGCCTCGTATGAGGCCTCCCGGATTCCGAGGGTTAAGGCATATTCTATGAGACGGAAGTGTTGGCAGTATTATTACCAACGTCTTCAGCATTACTAATGACAGACAAACACCAAATAACATAGTCTTCAGTGGAGAGAGAGAGAGAGAAGGAGCTATTTTTCAACAGCCTACTGGGATGCAGCCCAATGCATAGGGGATGATGTTTTTTTTGTCATTATTTTTTATTTCCTAGATATTTTGTTTATTTTGTATTAAATTGTCATATGTTTATTCACAATGCATTTGTCAGTGTTTATAAGGATGATAAGACCGTTCATCTTTCGTTTTACTAATACTGTACAATATATTTTTCTGTAACAATTTGTCACATAAAAATAATTCCTTTGGTAGATCATTCAGTCACGAGCCGTGACGTAGTCAGTAAAGCATCAGCGGCTGATCAAAGGGTCGGGAGGTCAAACCCGCTCTGTCAAAATGTTATTGGTAGATGTCAAGCCCTGGTAACTTGACCTAGCAATTCGTGACAAACGCCTAATGTTCATGGCCACCCCTTCACAGGAATTACGGCATATAGAACAAACCCAATTAATTTAGTGAAATTTTGAAAAACTACAGGAGTACAGTATCTTATTAATTACACATGTAATTTTATCCTATTCTAGCAATTTGCCTCCAGTATCATGGGTCTACTAAAGTCAATCAAGGCACGTGAGGAGGGCCGTATGAGGACAAGCGCCCCCAATCCCGTACCGACCCCCATCACCAGAGTAGCACAGCAGCCTGCAGGATACTCACGTTACGACCAGGAAAGGTTCAAGGGAAAAGAAGGTCAGTGATGCCTGCGATCACCGGTTTTACACTTACTGTTGAAATCTTTATCAATCTATTTGGGCAGGTAAGGTAAAGAGCATAGGCTTCAGTTACTTTAGATTACTTTAGGTAGTTTCTGTCTCGGCCAGGTCATATCGCAAAGATGTAAAATACATTAATTACTGATGCTGATGAGTGAGACTGCACATGGGTATGGTATGATTGAGACCTGGACCAGCAAGCCGTTTGATCGACGGCTCTCATCCCTGGAAAGATCAACATGTCAGATATTCTCATAAGGAATTTATCAAGGGTCTTCTTTGAGGCTTTGCTGGTAATACGTTGAAAAGTTGCGGACCCCTACGAAATAACCAGGAATTATGTATCATACCCACGGCACTTGATAATAGGCTGGTGACAATATAACTCTGTCTATTTCATGAATAATATGTTATTGTACAGTGTGCCCTCCCTTTCACGTCATTTAACAGTACTATATTTATGTTGCTGCTTATAGAGACGGAGGGGTTCAAGATCGACACAATGAGAACCTACCACGGTCTGTCACTGAAGAGTGTGACAGAGGGCAGCCAGAGTCAAAAGATGACCCCGCAGCCGGACCTCGCCCCTCAGAACAAGGTACTGTACAGTCAGGCTCTATACTTGTGTCTCACCCTCACACCTTCAACATTACTCACTCCTGGTGGAAGACAAAAACAAGACAGAAACAAGAAGAAAAAGTTAGTCAAGCTCAAAGGTTGTCCTACTCTCACAGTTTCACCTTTATTTCCTCCTCCTGCTATAGGAACAAAACTATACACTGCTACTGATTAAAACTAAGTAATTCTTGAATGTAAACCCTCTGGCCATATGTGCCAAGGAGTTTTCTTTATTAGTTTTATCATAGAGGTAAAATAGCTTGTATCTTTTAAAATAGCTTGTATTTTTTCTCTGTCTCAAAAGATATTCACTTATATTGGGCTAATAATAATATCAAAATTATATCTAATAATATTAACCACTCCAGGCCGCTCTGGGAGACGCGAGTTAACCCCTTCATTACCGTGTCGTCCTTTTAACTTTATTCTGGCTACTATTAAAATGTAAAACTTGCAAACTAAACAAACCAAAATTGGGACAAGGACAATATAAAGTCAAATTAAATTATCAAAATCGCTATGTGGAAACAACGCTTACTAAAATGAAAATTATTAAATAAAAGAACACAATCCACCACATAGGGTGTACATTACTACATGAGCAAGTTAATCTGTTTCCCAAGCAAACTAATCGCACATATAACAACGCACTATCGTCACGTTAAAGGAATTAGTCAAGTTTGAGAAGTTTTGGGAAGTAAATGGTTTTATTCAGTTTAAAACGGGCCTCCAGCAATTAAAAGGCTTCGAACTATCCCACTTAACCATTTTTACGACCACAAATCCTTCTTAAACTGCACAAAATCGTCTAATTCGTTAGAAGTTATTGATAAAATAAATACCATGCCGAAAGTTACCTCGGTACATAGCTTCGACTTTTCGACTTTGTATACCAATTTGCCTTTAGATTTAGTATATTCAGAGCTTTGCTTTATTATAGATTTGCACTTTGACAGATTCATTAGGAATGGTAATTATTTCATAAATGTTTTACATATTTTAATAATGCATCACTTAGCTCTACTCCCACTAGTTCAGTATATTTTGATAGAAGTAAACTTAAAGATGCCCTTAAATTCCTCCTTTTCAATACTTATGTTAGATTCGGGCCTTACATTTTCAAACAAATATTAGGAATTCCTATGGGTGGAAATGCTAGCCCTTTAATTGCAGATTTATTCTTGCTTGCTTTAGAATTTAAATATATAAAAGACTTAGTCGACAGTAGCAAGAAAAATAAAATCCCAGAAAAATTAGCACTTGCTAAATTGTTAAGTAATAATAGTAGATATATTGATGATATTCTCGTTTGCAATTTTTTAAATTTTAATCAAGTTGCTAAACTTATTTATCCTAATTCTATTCCCCTCACACATTGTAACGTAAATGATGAAGTTGAAAATGTTCTTGATATAAATATAGAGATTGTTAATGAACAGTGCATACTTAAAGTATATCACAAAGTTGATGATTTTAATTTTAACGTAATAAACTTTCCTTTCTCTAGTAGTAATATCGATAGTAAGATAACTTATAATTGTTTTTATTCCCAGTTAATAAGATTTTGTAAAATTTGCACTAAAGTAGATGACTTAAAATGTAAAACTTGCAAACTAAACAAACAAAATTGGGACAAGGACAATATAAAGTCAAATTAAATTATCAAAATCGCTATGTGGAAACAACGCTTACTAAAATGAAAATTATTAAATAAAAGAACACAATCCACCACATAGGGTGTACATTACTACATGAGCAAGTTAATCTGTTTCCCAAGCAAACTAATCGCACATATAACAACGCACTATCGTCACGTTAAAGGAAGTAGTCAACTTTTGAGCTAGAGCTAGGTTACTATACAGACTCTTAGTAGACAGAGGTTATGAGGCAAGTAAATTGTTACATAAATTTAATCTTTTTAGGGTCAATTACTGTGACTGTATTCTAAAATTTGACATAAATAATTTTGATCAAGCATTTTTAACGTGAAGTTTCTTGTATAACCTCTGCTTATTTTGTGTCTGTTTGTATTTATTGTTTATCTTTTTCTATTATTAATATTGATGATTTTTTTTAATTGATTGTTCTTGTTAAAAGAGTACTCTTTGTTTAAATCTGTTGTTACTATTTCATATTTTGTAATTATTTGTCTTTATATTATATCTATTCATTGTCGATAGTATCAATTGCTTGCTTTTGCGATTTCCTTAGTTTATTTGTACGATAAATGTAGGTTATTTGTAGGGTAGTTATTGATAGGGGTCACTTGAGGCATGCTATGCTTACAGGTACCTACCCGATAACATTATCGTTAGTGAGTGCTATATATGTATTTTTTGTAATATTATAGATATCTTATTAATTTTTATTTTCTACTATTGTTAATGTCTTGTCAAGTTGCAAATTTGATTTTAATATAACATTTGAACACTAATTGTAGTTTCTTTTATTCATGCAGAGTTTAGTAATATTTGCCAGAACGTCCCGGACTTCCCAAATTGACTAATTCCCTGAACGTGACGATAGTGCGTTGTTATGTGTGCAATTAGTTTGCTTGGGAACCAGATTAACTTGCTCATGTAGTAATGTACACCCTATGTGGTGGATTGTGTTCTTTCATTTCATCAATTTTATTTTAGTAAGCGTTGTTTCCACATAGCGATTTTGATATGTTGTTTTGACTTTATATTGTCTTTGTCCCAGTTTTGGTTTGACTTTGTTTGTAAATTTTACATTTTAAATTATAGATAGAATATACTTAAAAAGACATTGCCGGTACAGAAAGAGTTAAGGGCTTGCTTAACATACTTCACTGTCTAACTGCTGGGCCAACACTGACTCTGCCTGCCTTTCCCACTACAGAGTTAACCAGTCTGACCCACTGCAGTGTTACCAATGTCTTATTCGCTTTACCACTAGCAAAACTTACCGTAGCCCAATTTCGCGTGTTTTTTGTTTTGTTTATTGTATACCAAATTTTTGACATTTCAGCAACCTTAGTCACACGATTTGCGTGGTTATCCACTTTAGACGAAACCTTCAAACCACTTGATTCGCGGTCTTGATCCTCATGGAGTTAATGAGTAATGAACAAAAAAAAATTTTTTTTTTAACCTTCAGTTCGATGACCTTTGGTTCATTGCCCCTTTGCTATCACTAGACTTTCAAATTCTCTATATAGTACTGTATAAAGTAAAAAATTGAACTTAATTAAACTTTTGACTCTCACAGGTCCTTAACCCCTACTGTACCATAGGGTACTAGCATAAATGTACCTCCCAGTCCCAAGCAATGTGGCTAAAATGACTTCAGTGGCAAGATGTAACAACCTTTCACCTCAAAAGATGGAGGAATACTGACTCTCCCAACATGTGAGGGCTTGGATATAAGCTGAGAAGTGTTACCAAGGTCTTCGAGCAGTGCTCAAACATCGTGGTACCAGATACTGCCTGATACTGTCGGTTACAAGGATCGTATATTACTGACGGCTGGCAGCCGTCGCTGGGACTGAGGAGTGATTTTTCTACTGACGGCTCTCTGCCGTCGCTGGTACTGAACGGGTTAAGCTGCATTAAATAATTTACTGATACTAATAATTCAAGTAGTAAGTCTCATCCAGTGCCTATTTAACCAATACTTTTATCTAAGGTTAAGTTACATAAGGACTTTCAAATGGAACTACTGTGGATTAGTTTACTGGTTGTTGTTGTTGTTCCCTAAGCTGCCTGGCCGTACAGCCCCGAGTCCCTGAGGAAGGCCATGGCCACGATCGGGCTTTCCCACAGAGCTCTCATTGAGTGTAGATTGTGTTGTTGGCGTAGGTGGTTGTGTGAAATGCAGTCTTCTATGATGTGTTTAATGGTATGGGGTGCTGTGTTACATCCCGGGCAGGCGTCGACAACGGAGTCATCCAGTCTCTTCTGATAGCTCAGGAGAGCTGGATGGTGTCCGCATCTCAGCCTGGCCAGGTGGACTCTGTCCTCGCGAGGAAGGGAGGATTCGGAAGGATGGATTTCGGGAGGTCGTGCATGCAGCTGCGTGTTGTCTGTGAGTGAGTGGATGGATCGGTGAGAGATATGAGTATGGATGTGCTTCTGGAAGTTGGTTCGGGGTGGGCAGGGAGGGAGAGAGGACAATAATTGTGAGTGATACCGTGTGCTGGGTGTTGTTTTGATATTTCTTGGTGTCTGTGGGTGTGTTGCCATGTAGTTTAGTGGGTGGTCTTGGTTCGTGGAGGCTGCTGCCAGGAATTGAGTGCCTCTCATGTCCAGATGGTCTTTGACTTTGAGGATTTTGGTTTCTTGATGTAGGTGATCTGTGGGTGCAGTAGCTGTGCAGCCTGTAATGATCTTCAGGGCTTTGTTTTGAATAGTCTGTAAGGGCTTATGATGTGTTTCAGCTAGGTAAGAAGCCCAGGCTGGGCTTGCATATTCCATCACTGATCTTATGTATTGTTTATATACTGTGGTGGTAGTTTCTTTGTTGTGTCCAAATTTTGTGTGAGCAAGTGACCTGAGGGCGTTAAGTCTGGGTGTCGGTTTCTTTTTAATGTTTGTGGTGTGCTGTTTGAATGTCATATGAGTATCATATGTTACTCCTAGGATTTTGGGTGTGTGTGTATGTGTTAGGGGTGTGTTGTTTATGGTGAGTTGAGGGATGTATTCGTGTTCTCCTGTCCAACTTGTGAGCAGGGTTGCGGTGGATTTGGCTGGGGCTAGATTAAGTCTGTTTGTAGTGCACCAGCCATGTAGTGTGTTGAGATAGGGTTGAAGGAGATCTGTTGCTCTTTTTGGGTCATGGTGTGTGCATGTGAGTGTTATGTCATCTGCATAGGAGGCTAAGTTTATTTGGGGCGTATTGGGTGTAGTTATATCGTGCATGTACAGATTGAAGAGTGCGGGCGATAGGACGGATCCTTGTGGGACTCCGTTTGGAAAGTTTCTGATTTTAGATGACTGGCCGGCAAAAGATACGTGTGCACATCTGCCTGCTAGGAAGTTGGCCAGCCACCTTTTTGTGTTGTTGTGCATGTTTGTGTTGTAGATTTTGTTTGTTAGGTTGTGGCGGGGGATGGCATCGAAGGCTTTACTAATGTCGAGTGTGGCTAATAGTGATCTGTGTGGTGGTCTAGCTGAGTTGATGCCGTCGAAAGCTCTTTGTGTAAGGTCTGTGAGAAGAGTGTTTGTGGAGTGCAGTGGCCTAAAGCCATGTTGTGTTGGAGCTAGGGGTAGGTCAGGTGTAATTAGTTATAATACTAGGCGTTCCATGACTTTGGAGGGGGAGCAAAGGAGTGTGATGGGGCGGTGCGGGAGGGTAGCGTGGGGTCTTTGTTGGGTTTGGGGAATGTGATGATGATACTATGCTTCCAAATGTCTGGTATTGTGTTGTGTGAATAGCTGTAGTTTGATATGTTAGTGAGTGCTTGTATGCCTTGTGGTCCCAGGTGTCTGAGGTGTATGTTGCTTATGGTGTCTAGGCCACAGGCGGGTGAGTGCTTGAGATTGTTGACGATATGCTTTGTCTGGTTGTTGTTGTTGTTGTTTTTCCCCAAGCTGCCTGGCCGAACAGCCCCAAGGCCCCGAGCAAGGCCAAGGTCATAACTGAGCGCCCCCCACAGAACCCTCCCCGCTGACCACAATAAAGCCTGGGTGACCGAAGCCACTCCATGGCGGGGAGCTGAGGAGGGTGCGGAAACGCCCGGGAAACCAAAGCCCCACCCAGGGCCCTGTGCCCCTCAGCAATTATGAAGAGAAAGTTGAGGGGCAAAGGAAAGATGTGACGCTTTGGCTTCCAATCTTGGTAGATTAGGAGGTCAATCCACGCAAGAGACGCCGTCACTTGAGATCTAGAAAATATGTAAGTAAAAGGAACAGTCAGAGTAAGCTATGGGTATGGCATAGATCGCTCAGTTCTCACTCTGATAGACCAGCCCATCACCACATGACTAGAACCCAATCCTCTCAGCATCAGCTAGGAAAGGCCCTAGAAAGCCGCCTTTGGCGGGGGGGATAGCTCCCCTATTTCAACCCTTTTCGGGGTTGGGCACCCGCCCAACCTTTGTTTGGTGATTGGTGAAGGGTGTATAGTCAGGGTCTGTGGGGAATTGTCTCTTACGTCGGATGACACGTCGGTCGTCTTTGTGAGGTTTTAGGTGGCTGACATGTGAGAAGTGATTGATGAGAGTGTTAGATTGTTGTTTACATGAAGGAGTAGAGTCTGTTGTTGTGATTGCAGCATGTGATTGTGTTGTGTTGCTGTTGGAAAGTGTGATGCTGTTTAGTGTTTTGTAGAGTTTTTTGGGGTTTGTAGGAAGTTATTTCAATTTAGTTTTTGTTGTTCTTGTATTTTGTTGTTAGTTTGGGTGTTGAGTGCTTGAATTTGTTGTGTGATGACTTGTGTGTGGGGTGCTGGGGAGTGTTTCAGTATGTCGCATTGTCTGATGAGGTTTTGAATTTCTGGTGTGAAGTTGGGGTTGTGTCTTTTTCTGTTACCTCTTGGAATGTGTTTCTTGTCAGCGTTTTGGATAGTTTTATTGAGTATGTGTACAGTACAGTTTACTGGTTGATTGAAACCATTCAGTACTGTAGTAGTGTTATTAATTTTGTATACTCTTGCAGCCTGCTCCTGGACAACAGATGAAGAAACCTTCTCGCACGCCCATTATCATTGTCCCAAGCTCCCCCTCATCTCTCGTCACCATGCTCAACGCCAAAGAGCTTCTCCAGGATATGAAGTAAGACATTCAAATATTCAATGGAAAACTAGGCAGTTAGTACGTGTAGGCCCAGTTAGTATTTAACCCACGAAATCCGGGGGGGCCTCATATGATCCCGATCGCCGTGTCCGGGGCCCTTTATGTACAGGCAAACTTCATAATTCAGTAACTACTGATTGGGACCACCTAGAGCAGTAAATTTGTTTGCAAATTGTAGAACTTTTTGTTGTCTGTAGAATGCCGTTGAGATGACATCGATACGACATGTGGTTGCCGTGTTATGACAATTTTAGCGGCGCATTTTGCCTCATATGAGGCTTCCCGGATTCCTGCCAATATTTTTGTTTGCCTCATATGAGGCCTCCCGGATTCTGAGGGTTAATATCGAGGGCCAATTAGTATTTCTATCTATCTATCTATTGCCTGATGCCGTGATCCCCGAAGGGGTGGCCACGAACGAACTGCCCCCATGCACCTCTGTCCCCAGTCAGTCGACGCCCCTCCCCCCAACCAGCACCGCCTTCGTTCATGTAGTTCCTCACTCCATCCTTCCACCTCATATTCGGTCTACCTCTCCCCCTCTGTCCCTCCACCTCGCTCTCGTACACCCTCTTAGTCATTCTCTCGCTTTCCATACGTTCCATATGGCCGAACCATCTCAAGTTGTTCCTTTTCACACTTTCCAGCACATCTACCTCCACACCACACCTCCTTCTTACTTCCTCATTAGTCTGTCTATCCCTCCATGTAACTCCGCACGCACTCCTTAAGTAATTCATTTCCACTGCTCTCACTCTTGGTCTGAGTCTCTCAACCAACGTCCATGCTTCGCTTCCGTAAGTCAGTGTCGGGATTACCACACTGTCATGCAAGGACTTCTTCACTTCCATACTGACCACCCTATTTCTTGTTACTGCTTTTAGCGTTCCTACAACCCTCTTCCCCTGTTGTACCCTCTCCCGCACCTCTTCATCCATAGTCCCATCTTTACTCAACACACTGCCCAGATACTTAAAAGAGTTGACGATCTCCATAGCCTGACCGTTCAGCTTCACCTCACACTCTGTGACTTCACCCCTTTCGAAGACCATAACCTTGCTCTTCCCCGTATTTACCTTCAAATTCCGTTTTTCGCACACTGTTCCAAACTCATTTACCAGACCCTGCAACTCCCATTCATTATCACTCATCAGAACTGTATCATCCGCAAACAGCAGTATAGGTAGCTTCCACTCAATTCCCTCCCTTTTCAGCGATACACCAACATCCACTGCTCTTGATAGTATTTCTTTCATAACTCCATCCATATATACAGTAAACAACCACGGGGACATCACACACCTGTTTCAAACCAACATTCAGGTCAAAGAACTCGCTCTGCTCACTCTCCACACATACTGCCGCCTTTGCACCCTCATACATGCTCTTCACTGCTTTCAGCAACTTGCCCTCTACTCCGTATATTCTAAGTACTTTCCACAAACCTTCTCTATCCACTCTGTCATAGGCCTTCTCCAAGTCCATAAAGGCAACATACACCTTTTGTTTCTTCTCCAGATACTTCTCCACAACACAATTCAGGGTAAAAATCTGATCTACACATCCTCTTCCCTTCCTAAAACCTCCCTGCTCGTCGCCTATCCATTTCTCCGTTCTCGCTCTCACTCTCTCAATCACTACCCTACTGTATACCTTCCCTACTACGCTTAGAAGACATATTCCTCGGTGGTTACCACACACTCCTCTTTCCCCTTTGCCCTTATATAGGGGGACTATTATGCCAGTCTTCCAGTCATCGGGTGCACTCCCCTTCTCCCATGCTAGTTTGCACATTTTCCATACCCATTCTATCACTATCTCACCACCATACCTCAACATTACCCCACACACTCCATCTGTTCCTGGTGCTTTCCCCAACTTCACTCTTTTCATGGCTTCCCACACTTCTGACCTCCTGATCCCCACCTCCTCCTCCACTACTTCTCTTCTTCTCCCTCCCATACCATATCCAGCTATGTTTGCTGGCTCTTCATTCCTTTCATTTAGCAACTCACTGAAGTACTCCCTCCATCTTTCGACTCTCTCTTGCTTCTCGGCTAGCATTCTCCCATTCTTATCTTTCACACCCTTACTGTTTAGTATTAGTATTAGTATTTAAGATTGATAAAAATACTACCCACAATATATTAGTACAGTCAGCGTTTCTATAACGCAGAAATATGGTAGGCCTACCCAGAAAGTGTCGTGTAATAAAAAATAAAATAATAATTGCCGTATATTTACATGTTTATTTACAGGCATGAAGCCCCTTATGTTATAAAATACAGCTACGGGAGTGTTTTCAAAAGTTCCACTGTATTCTGTAATATGTCCTTCTTTGCTTTCAGATTTGTGTCATCAGAGCAGAAGCGAAAGTCCGGCACAAGGCGTGAGACTGAAATCCTAATCCAGCGTCCCAAACCTGGGGGCCTGACTGTTCCCTACCGTGTCACCGACAACCCTTCCAAACTAAGCTACGCAGACTGGGACAGAGTGGTGGCTGTGTTTGCCATGGGGCCCGCGTGGCAGTTTAAGGGATGGCCACATGAAGGCAACCCTATAGAAATTTTTAACAGAAGTAAGTACAGTAATTGAAGCCGATATTGTGTGATACATTTTTCCTGCAACTTTATTCTTCAATTTTGATCTTGCAGTTTCTAAGTAAAAGTTATGTAAGAATTCAGCTACGTATAATAATATATCTGTAGTTTAGTTTACAATACTAAAGCACAGTGGTGGGCGTGGGCGTGCCGATTTGGCGCTCTGCGATCCGGTGCGCACTACCAATATAGAGGAGCGCGGAGCGAGCAGCGGCTAAAATCTGAACTCGGAGTGCAGGCGGGGAGCGCAGATTGAATTTTGCGCTCCTTTCTGGCGCTCCGGAAGCGATTTTTCCTGTCAACAACAGGTTCAAGAATGTCATTATCGTGTACAGTCATCGTACGGTGTTACTCACGGTGTTAGTGAACTGTGATACAGTGATACTATGATAGTGACAGACTGACAGTGTTACAGTTGTTAACTTGTTACTGACTTTTTTTGGCTTTTGCTAACGCTAAGTAAACCTTACGGGCAGGTTACGGCTTACGAAGGGGCCTATTTTAATAAATTATTAATGATATCATATCAATCATATCATATTATGATATTAAATTATTAATCGTTTAATCATGTAATCAACTAATCATGTTGACGTTGTTATTGTATTATTAGGCTTGTTAGCTTGATAAGTTTAACTGTTTAAGTTTCTCAGTTTGGACAGTTTCTGTAATTCTTTATGTCATATCATAGATATCAATGGACAGTCACAATGTCACAATGATATCAATCATATGATTCATATCATTGATATGACAAAGAATTACAGAAACTGAGAAAGTGAGAAACTTAAACTTCAGAAAGACACCATGACTTGATTTAAAAAAAAAAATAATAATTTAACCCTTCAACCCCGGGTGGTACACGTGTGTACCATTTTGTTTTGACCCGAGGAACCCGGGTGGTACAACATTGTACCATTGGTTGAAAGCCTGTGACCTTGGTGTGTGAGGCGTCGGTCCGACGCATGTAAACAACAGCCGGCTGGACCGACGCCCCGCATCTCCGGCCACAAGAAGGAGAGCGTCGCTTGTTCGTGTGTGCCTGTATGTTGTTGTTAAGTATCGAAAAGTAGTGTAAAGTGGCTGTTGTTGCCGTAAGTTATCTCCAATGAAATCATCATCACAACTGAACCAGTTGACTTAGAGAGCTCTACTTAACGCCATTCTACAGGTAAATAACACAGCTACGCTTGGGGATGCGCGGGAATGCGGGAAGAAGTCAGAATAACAAAGATACGGTAGCCTACCCTAGACGTTTTTCAGCCAAAACACCCGGGTCTCTGGGAATATTTATGTAATGCGTAGCCGAGGCGGGAGGGTTAATGAAGTGAAAGACAAAGGATTGTATTAATTTAGGTAAATAATTAAATAACTTCTAGAAGCTGTTTTTTACTTTTTGTTATTATATACCTATTTTTGGGAGCGCAGGAGCGCAGAGCGGGAAGCGCATCGGGTCGGCTGACCAAAGGAGCGCGTGAGCGCTGCCGCATTACCTTATGTCTGAGGAGCGCGGAGCGCTGCCGCATTACCGGTCCCACCGGAGCGTGCCCACCACTGCTAAAGCATAATGATCTCAGAAATATTGGAAGAAAAATATTCATCATTGAAAGTTAACGATAAAATCTTGTGTGAAATCTGCTTATGTTTTAGCGGTAGTATCCCTTGTCCTATATAAAGTGATAATTTTCTCAAATATATATTCAAACTAGATTAGAAGCCTCCTCCCACAACACACACACATACGCACGAACCACCTTGTTGTTGTTATTGTTGTTGTTGTTCCCCAAGCTGCCTGGCCGAATAGCCCCAAGGCCCCGAGCACGGCCAAGGCCATAACCGAGCGCCCCCAAACCTTCCCTGCCGACCACAATAAAGCCTGGGTGACCGAAGCCACTCCATGGCGGGGAGCTGAGGAGGGTGCGGAAACGCCCGGGAAACCAAAGACCCACCCAAGGCCCTGTGCCCCTCAGCAATTATGAAGAAAAAGTTGAGGGGCAAAGGAAAAATGTGACGCTTTGGCTTCCAATCTTGGTAGATTGGGAAGTCAATCCACAGAAGAGACGCCGTCACTTGAGATCTAGAAAATATATAAGTAAAAGGAACAGTCAGAGTAAGCTATGGGTATGGCAGAGATCGCTCAGTTCTCACTCTGATAGACCAGCCCTAAGCTGCCTGGCCGAACAGCCCTGAGTCCCTAAGGAAGGCCAGGGCCGAGATCGGGCTTTCCCACAGGGCTCTCCAGGAGTGTAGATTATGTTGTTAGTGTAAGTGATTGTGTTGTGTGGAATGCAGTCTTCTATGATGTGTTTAATAGTTTGGGGTGCTGTGTTACAACCTGGACAGGGGTCGCCGACAGTGTCATCCAGTCTCTTCTGATAGCTTAGAAGAGCTGGATGGTGCCCACATCTCAGTCTGACCAGGTGGACGCTATCCTCGCGAGGAAGGGAGGACTCGGAAATTTGGATTTCGGGAGGTCCTGCATGGCTAAGGATAAAACAGAAATACAAAATAGTCACTGAAATTTATGACACCGGTATATATATTTTTTTTTTGAACATGTATGTATGTATTTGGGAGAATCTCATCCCTCTTTCTCATCTGAAATTAGGTTCATTTTAATTATTTTATTTTTCCCATTTTTCAGTTTGTGCATTTCATATAAAGTTTGAAGAAATGAAACTTGATACCAACATCGGGAAGTGGGCTGTCCACGTGATCAACTTGAGCCGAGTGCGCCGCCATCTTGACCGAGCACGCTTCCTCGAGTTCTGGGAGAAGTTAGACAGGTAAATACTCAACAACTGTTATGTACTGTACGATGTCATGTCTGGCTTTTAACCCCTCAGACCCGGTAGGGCTCTGAGGCACCCATAACAAACGCGGCCCGCGGAACCCGGTAGGGCTCTGAGGCTCCGGTAGCTTGAAAGCCTGTAAGCTTTGTTTTGAAAGCCGTCCGTCCGACGCATGTAAACATCAGCCGGTTGGACCGACGCCGCGCATCTCCGACCACAAGAAGGAGAGGCGTCGCTTGTTCTTGTGTGGCTGCGTGTTTAATTGTGTTATTGTTTAGTATTGAAAAGTGGCTGATATGGCTGACATCGCCACAAAGTTCTCTCCACGGAAATCGTCATCACAACTGAACCAGTTGACTTAGAGAGCTCTACTCAACGCCATTCTACAGGTACGAAACACATCTACGCTTGGGGATGCGCGGGAATGCGGAAGCAGTCAAAATAACAAAGATACGGTAGCCTAGGCGTAGACATTTTTCGGCCAAAACCCCCGGGTTTCGGGGAATATTTATGTAATGCGTAGCCGGTCCCGGAGGGTTAATATAAGTGAGACAAGTTTCCATCTTCCGATCGACTATGTAGTGGTGTTTACATTTTTGGTCATATATTTGAGGGTGTTTTGTGTTGGGAGTGAAATTAATTATGATTACCGGTATATATATGAGATAGTTTTTTGGGATGGAAAATGTTGATATAGTGTTTGTGCAGACAGGGATATGCTGTTGGCTATGGATGAAACAAAAATACAAAGTACCGTAAGCTGGGGTAATTTCGGACTGCTGTCATAACTTCGGACATTTGACGATAATAAGTAATTAGCCATTGTCATTATATAATGGGAACGCTTTTTATTTTTATTTTTTTTGTGGGGTCCGTTTAGAGAAATGGCAAAGGAAGAGCATGTAAAAGTCCTAGGGAACTGACATGAGTATATATGTACACAAACAAAATATTATATATTAATTAAAATGTAAAACTTGCAAACTAAACAAACCAAAATTGGGACAAGGACAATATAAAGTCAAATTAAATTATCAAAATCGCTATGTGGAAACAACGCTTACTAAAATGAAAATTATTAAATAAAAGAACACAATCCACCACATAGGGTGTACATTACTACATGAGCAAGTTAATCTGTTTCCCAAGCAAACTAATCGCACATATAACAACGCACTATCGTCACGTTAAAGGAAGTAGTCAAGTTTGGGAAGTCCGGGACGTTCTGGCAAATTTTACTAAACTCTGCATGAATAAAGAAACTACATGTTAAATGTCAAAATATTATTTAAAATCAAATTTGCAACATGACAAGACATTAACAATAGTACAAAATACAAATATTGATAAGATATCTATACTATTACAAAATAATATATAAAATACAGTACAGCACTCACTAACGTATGACATATAACGTATATGACGAAAAAATTTAAATTTTTCGCTACCCTGCCAAACTTCTATCACCCTGAAGAAATTTGTTTGTATGAATGTATTGTGACTGATATAATTTTGTAGTAAAATTACCAGAGACAATATCCACCAAAGGACATTTGTTACACTTGTATAACGCTCTAGCTAGAATACTATAATTTAACCTATTGTGTTTAACCAATCAGACCCGGCTATGTATTCCATACCGAAACCCGGGGGTTTTGGCCGAAAAACGTCTACGCCTAGGCTACCGTATCTTTGTTATTTTGACTGCTTCCGCATTCCCGCACATCCCCAAGCGTAGATGTGTTTCGTACCTGTAGAATGGCGTTGAGTAGAGCTCTCTAAGTCAACTGGTTCAGTTGTGATGACGATTTCCGTGGAGATAACTTTGTGGCGATATCAGCCACTTTACACTACTTTTCACTACTTAACAATAACATACAGGCACACACGCACGAACAAGGACGCCTCTCCTTCTTGTGGTCGGAGATGCGCGCCGTCGGTCCAACCGGCTGTAGTTTACATGCGTCAGACGGACGCCTCACACACCAAGCTTACATGCTTTCAAGCTGGCGGAGCCTCAGAGCCCTTCCGGGTTCCGCGGGGGTGTTTTTTATGGATGCCTTAGAGCCCAACCGGGTCTGAGGGGTTAAAAAAAAAAAAAACATCTAAACTTCGGACATGGAACAAAACGATCGTTTGTTATTATTTGCCCTATGAAAATAATTTATAATACTTGTCCATCATTAAAATGGTGGTTAACCCTTTCCCTGCGGGTGACGTTCTGGAACGTCCTGGCAATTTGCAGCAATTTCCGTAAAAAATTAAAAAATCGAGTGTCGGTGGGCGGGAGCGTGAGGGGCCCACCTCCGACCCTCAGAGCAGCCAGCGGCCCACTGAGGTAGACTGTCTCGCGCGGGTCTCTCACAACAGTGTTGCCAAGCGAGTGAGTGCTAACAAATAGCGGGTTTCCCGCGTTTCTATGGCACCGCTGCAGGTGAACCAGGCCACGTACGAGGCCCGTTCTGGTCTCATTTTGAGCTATTTTCGCCTAGTTTTTGGCAGAATACAGTTCATTTAATGCAGGTGCTTGAATAGTCATTCAGGAGTGCCTGAATATGCCCTAAATAGCCCAAAACACCCCGCAGAGAAAGTGTTAAAGATCAAATAATCATTCTCCGAGTCCAAAAACCCATAAAAATTTGATAATCCTTTTCTTATGTTGCCCCACGTCTATTCAATCGACTTCCTGTGTCACTTAAGCAGTTCAATTGTGTTGACGCTTTTAAGAAACAACTGAAGTCGCACATATTTCTGAGGGCTTATGATATTGGGGAGCATAGAGTTACTGATGACTATAAGCTCTAAATTTGTTTTTGTTTTTATTTTGTTTTTGTTTTTTTGAAATGGAAAAATTTAAGTTAATGTGAGCGCTCGTGAATCCATTTGGAGAATTGGCGCTCGAACAAATAAAATACCAGCATATTATTATTATTATTATTATTATTATTATTATTATTATTATTATTATAATATGCTAACCGATTTATGTATTTTGGATAATTCTGGATATATAATATATATAAATTAGGAGAGGCATATATCTTGGTCAACCAGGGTGGATGGGACTCGTTAGCCTTGGTCGGCAATCCATCTAGGGGAGACAACCTTATAAAAATACGGGTGGATGGGACTCGTCAGCCTTGGTCGGCAACCTGTCTAATAATAATAATAATAAGCATGTTACTTATTTCTCATAAGCGCCAATTTTTCCGAAGAATTCACTAGCGCTCGAAAAGAGAAAGAAAAAAGAACAAAAATCAATGCATCAAAAGAAGGCTCATATACAACACACATTTAACAATCACTAGCAGTGGCAAAATAGCCTAAACTCTATAGCCATCTGTCATGACACCTCTCTCAAGATCATAGCTTCTCTCAAAGAGAAAAGTCTTAAGTTGTCTCTTGAAGCATTCAACAGAACTCAGTTGTCTCATGGACAGCGGCAACCTGTTATACAACCTCGGAGCCATGTAGGAGAATGACCTCTCAAAGAAAGAAGACTGCTGGAAAGCCCTTGGTTCATCAAGACGAAAAGGGTCATTGTCATGACGCACAACTACACCATGGTGTGCCGGTGGGTGCCTGAGCAGCTCCGCAAGGTACCTAGGCTCACCAAATTTGAGAACCTTAAAAGTCACCAAACACAACTTAAATTCTATTCTTGCTCTTACTGGCAGCCAGTGCAGTTCTATGTGAAGAGATGTAGTAGGAGTTCTAGGTGGAACACCAAAAATTAGTCTTGCGGCCCTGTTAAGAACAGACTGAACTTTCTTCAAAATATAATTTGGAAGACCCACCAACAGGGCATTGCAATAATCAACACGAGAGAAGACCAATGAGTGAACCAACGTCAGGAGGCAACGTCTGGTTATAAACGGCTTCACCAAATAGAGATTTCTGATGTGCAAGTAACAACTTTTAACTATCTGGTTTACATGCTCTTTGAAATCTAATCGGGAGTTCACATATACACCCAGATTTCGAACAGAGTTGGCCGGTCGCAGCTGAGATCCACCCACATTGATGGAGAGGGCACCTACCATATCATCAGCTCTTCTATTTCCTCGGATGATGAGAATATCAGTTTTACCATCATTTAGTTTAAGTTTTCTCGCTCTCATCCACTTCTTGATATCAGACATCAACAGTCTAGGGGATGATAACCTGATACAAATCCGTACTGCTTACCGAAGGGTAAGGCAGGTTAGTGGATGGACTAGCTGAACACCACTGTAGAAAAATAGTGTTAACAAGATACACAGAGGGCCTCGGAGTCGGACGGATCCTAAATTGAGTGGTCAATCCTGTAAGTCCTTCAGTAAACTGGCTCGGGTTGTCCCTCTTACAGGGAATAAGTCCTCTTGGGGGCATTCTGTGTATGGCCACCCTCATTAAGGGGAGTAAGGCGTCTGGCAATAGATAGATAGATTGATATATCTTGTCCAAAAATGTTTTTATCTGCCGAAAGAAACACCAACAAATTTGTTATACCTATAAAAATGCTCAAATTCATAAAAATGTATATGCAGTGATAGAGTATACATACCTACCGGTATATATTTTCACTAGGCCTAGTTAATTTTCGAGTTATTGATTTGACAGCATTGGTTATTTTTCCTGCTCAATATTTTCTAAGAGTGAGTTCAATGCCTAACGAGAACAGATCCAAAAAGAATATATCTGTTAAACATCGTATATAACCCCCTCCTATGCTGACTATACAGTCCTAAAAGTATTGACTGTGCATTTTCCACTAAAACATCGGGCAGGAATAAGCAGCAATAATAAAATATTTATATAAAATAGTAGGAGCCGAAAAATGGAATGAAATAAAGCCACGAACGTACATCCGAAGTTCTCTTCCGTTTGTCCGGAGTTATCCCAGCTTTCTTGGCAATCATTTTCCATAAGAAATCACTGTATGTCCGAAGTTTTCCATACAAGTCCAAAGTTTTCAACTTTCAAGAATACTTCGGACATCATTTAGGATAAGGATAGCTCTTATTATGGGGGATAATTTTAGGAGGCTTCCTGGATTACGGCGAACTATCACCACACATCACTTGACCTAGTTAAATCTCTATAATGTGTTTACAGTCAGGAGAAGTTGTTAAAAATAATCGAAAAATGTCTGAAGTTACCCCAGTTTACGGTTGTCACTGAAATTTATGATATGTAAAAAAAAAATTTAACATGTGTGTATGTCTGACTGCCGAGATCGGAGCCTCTCCGGGTGGTCGGGGGAGTGCTGGAGCGACCTTGGTGACCCTGGTCTCTGGGTGTTCTCCTGGGTGACCTAGATGTGTGTGAATTTTGTGTTTTGTCTGTGTTTGTTCATTGTTCTGTCTTGTGTTTTCCCTGTTCTTGCTCTGTCTTGAGTCGGCCACCCCCAAGAAAATAAAAACAAAAAAATAATAAAATAAAGTAAAATAGAAAATAAAAGATAAAAATAGGAAAATTGGGGATTGGGCCTGAGCATATACATACATACATACATACATGCATGCATGTATGTATGTATGTATTATACTCAGGCACATACCCCATAGCTGGGGGTGGCCGGCTCGAGACAGAGCCCTGAACAGAAGGAACAGTAAGACAGTAAAAGAGACACACAGAAACGGCTAAGGTTGGGTAGAGGATGCCAAACCTCATTCTGGATAGGATATGGCAGAGAATGCTCAACTTTCACTCTGATAGACCAGCCCATCACCAGGCCCTCACCTTGTTGAACATGATTTTGTTTTTTCATTATTTGACTTTATGCTACCAGTTCTACTATATACCACTGTCTCTCATATTTCCATTCTTCAAACATATGCACAGCAAGGCAAATATATTTCCATATTTCAATTTAAAAAATAAATGAGAAAACAAATGTCCAAATAGGCTAGTATGCAAACATTTTGGAAATAATAGGTAGCCTACTCATACAATAATAGGTAGCCTACTCATACAATAATAGGTAGCCTACTCATACAATAATAGGTAGCCTACTCATACGCCTACTCATACAATAATAGGTAGCCTACTCATACAATAATAGGTAGCCTACTCATACAATAATAGGTAGCCTACTCATACAATTTCTTTTAAAATCCTAACACAAATTTGAATATAAATTATCTGTAGCAGAAATAGTTTTCTTAGTGCTTATGCTCTTAATTGTTTCAGATATATTGTACTGAAGAAGCCTCACCTTCGATATTAAGGTCCTCCTTGAAGCATAAGGTAAGTTCCAAATCAATGCCTTATGGCATTTATATTATTTTGAAGATATACTGTATACTATGCATCATCATCACTAAACATTGAAAGGTCTCCCAACACATATGTTATTATCTTAGATGCAGTAAAACATCATCTTTAGTTTCGCTGTTTACTTGAGCATATTAAAAATAAAACGGTATTGTTAGGGTTTGAAAGGGTCAAGTAGACTCACCCTTGCATTGGTGATAACCTTTCTGATCTTCCCACCTTGTGCCGGTAAGGAATGGGTGATAAGACATCCCTTCTCAAAATGTTCTCACTATATAAGTTGGGTTTTACCATTGGTGTTGGGGAAGGTAAGTGGGGTGGGGGGAGGGGGTTATATAGGGAGATACTACCTACTTTCTATGTGTCACCCAATTTTGATAAATTTCCCGGCACTGGCACAGTATTTGAAGGATTTTTTTTTACATGTTTAAATACTGTGTCTTCCGTAAGGCTTGTCATTCTTCCTGGGTTAATGTATCATCTAAATTGTCTTAGTTTTAATTTGGTTATTCAGTGTTCTACATCTATCTATTGCCAGACGCCTCGATCCCTGACCCCCCAATGGGGACCGCCTTGATAGTGGTGGTGAGGCTTTGTATCTCCATGATCTGGAAGGCATTGCAGGTTGGGGGCTTGGCTCCCTTCCTCTTTTTTTGGGGTGGGGGTTCCACCCTTCCTTTTGTGGTTGCCAGTGAGGGGTCTACTAAATGGTCCCTGTGTCCTTATATTGGGGTCATCTCGTCTCTTCTTCCACTCTCCTATTATTTCTCTTCTTCCGCACCCCCTGGCAGACCCCCTTGGGGTGGGGCCTTCGGGCTTTCCTAGAGTCGGGTGCTAGCGATCCGGTTTTAAACCTCCTACTATGGCAGGTGTTCGGAGGTGCCAGGGGTATTTACTCCCGTTGATCAGTTGCTGCACACCTTAGAGGAGCACGCCTTCCCTAGTAGAGTACTGATCCCTGTTGAAGCTCTTTCTTGCCTTGTAATGCCAGCAGTTGTGGCAAGTGCTTAAACAGAACTGGATGTAGAAAATTGCTTGAGCTATTAGTCCAAGTGAAGTACTTCTCTTGGTCTAGTGGTGAGAATGTTCGCTCCGTAAGCGTGGGGACCCGGGTTCAAGCCCTGGGCCGGCCTGGTGGTAGCCTCACAAAAACATTGTGGGGGCGATTTTGGCATCTAACAAAGTTTAGTTGTGTTGGTTAAATTGTAAATAGTGATGTAAAATAATTGTAAACTCGGTAAAAATAGTATGGTGCCGTTTCGAGGCCTCTTCAGCCCATGTAAGCCTCTTGAGCTAGGGTGGTTGACCCCTCCGAAAGGGGTGGATTTGTTGGCTTGCAACCTCTGTGTTATCTCCCTCTGTCCCTTCTGTTGACGACCCAGGCTCTTCTGTTGATTGGTGGTGATGCTGGAACTTTTCCAGTCTGCTCCCCGCCACCGAACGTCTGCTGGCTGTAGTGGTTTTGGTGCGAGTCTGCATGCCAACCATCGGTCTCTTGAGCTTCCTCTTGATGTGGTGCCAAATCCCTATGTCCCGTCCTTTACAAAGTTCTTGATTGTCTGTGCTGTTAGTGTTGTTTCATTCACTGAAATATATATATTTGATACCCATCGTACTCTAGTCGCTGCTTGTGGTGTGTCCCCTTGTGTGGTCTCCTGCCATGATGGCAGCCTACTTGTTAAAGTTTCTACTGCCCAGAGTGAACGCCTCCTAGCTCTCTGTTCTATTGAAGATACTGTGGTTGAGTGTGTCTCTCATTAGTCTTTGAATCAGACGCGTGGGGTTATTTTATCGCACAAATTGCTGGGTTATAGTGATGAGACCTTGCTTTCTGAATTTGCTGATCAACATGTGGTTAAGGTTGAAAGGATTCATAAGAAAATTGATGGTGTACTGACCCTGACTCCAACCTTGGTGATTACATTTTCCTTAGTTACTCTTCCCAGCATTCTTACCCTGGGGATGTCATGCGGGTTTCTTTTTTGGAGCATTCCTCGCAGCATGCTGGTTCTATTTTTGTTTTTACGGATGGCTCAAAATCCTGTGCTGGCGTTGGGTTTGGTGCTGTGTTTCCTGATTTTACTCGATGTGGTTCTCTCCCCTCTTGTGCCTCTGTTTTTACATCTGAGCTTTCAGCTGTTTTACTGGCTCCTCGGGTGATTTTTACGCTTCCTGTAAAAATCTGAATGTTTTAAAGTTTTTACTGTCTCTCGGGCTATTGTCTCCTCCCTTGAGTCTTTTAGTTCCCCTTACCCGCTGGTTTTAGAGATATTTAGCTGGTTGATTCTTGTTGGTCGTCGGGGTCACCGTGTCTCCTTTTGCTGGGTTCCGGCTCATGTCTCTGTTGAGGGTAATGAGCAGGCGGATGGTGTGGCCAAGGTTGCTGGGTCTCTTTCAGCGCCTGTGTGTCTCCTTCAGCGCCTGTGTGTCTCCTTCCTCACCGTGATTTTTACCTGGAGATTTGGTCTGTTATTCAGTTTGCGTGGCAGCGGAGGTGGGATTGTGTTGGCGTGAACAAGCTGAAGGAAGTGACCCTTACTGTGTCCTGTCCTATCCTTGGAGCTACCCGCCTATGCCCTGCCGTTGGGAGATGATACTTGCCTGCCTCAGGATTGGGCATTCCCACCTCACCCATGGGTACTTGATGTCTAGGGGGTTCCGACGTACTGTGATGACTGTTTGGTCTTGTTGAATGTCAAACACGTTTTACTGGAATGTCCCAGCTTGGGGGAGTTGCGTTGGCGGCATCTTTCCCATTGTTGTGGGTCTGATGGTGCTTTCTGTCTCCCCTTGGTGCTGGGGGATGTTGCTTGTCGCCCAGTTGGTGGTACATTTACGTTTCTGGAGGAGGCTGGTTATCTTTCTCTTTTGTGAGTTTTTATGATGATTTCGACAGTGTAACGCTGGAGTGTGTGAATAAATTCTGCTATTTGGGCAATACTGTTTTTGCCGGAGGTGGCGCTGAAGCTGGCTCAATCAGGTATTTTGAGGAAAACTGACATTTTGTAATTATTAATGTGGTTGTCATGTAAAATATATTTTGTATTACCATTTTGTACTCTAATACCTCGCTCGGGGTGGCAAGAGAATAAATATTATTATATTATTATTATTATTATTATTATTATTATTATTATTATTATTATTATTATTATAGAAGTGACTGGGATAAGTTTAGAGAGCTGTTGCCACTCCTGACCATGAGAGGAATCCTACTTCACCTTGAAGGGAAGGTGTATACCTCGTGTGTTACTAGTGCAATGACCTATGCCTCGGAGATGTGGCCAGTTAAAGTGGAGGATATCAATAGAATGGAACGGAATGAGAAGAGAATAGTGAGATAGATATGTGGGGTTAACATCAGAGACGGGGTATCGAGTGAAGAATTAAGAAGACGTCTGGGGATTAGGAGTGTCAGTGAAGTGATGCGCACGAGCTGACTTAGTTGGTTTGGATACGTGGAGAGAATGGATGATCAGAACTGGGTGAAGAAATGCTGGACTGTGAATGTGGGGGGAGCTGCGCGTATGGGTAGACCTAGAATGACGTGGGATCAGGTACTCAAGTCCTATCTCAAAATATAGAACTTGACAACAGAGGCAGCCCTTGACAGGGCCGCCATTTAGGATGTGAGACTAACCATTCTCTGTGGACAAAACGGTCTTTAAACTTGTATGTATCTTACATTTAGAACTGCTATCAGACAGTACACTAGGACCATACAGCTGGGAGAGTGTAGATTAAAATGTAAAACTTGCAAACTAAACAAAACAAAACTTTGATAAAGACAATATAAAGGCAAAATAACTAATCAAAATCGCTATGTGGAAACAACGCTTACTAAAATAAAATTTATGAAATAAAAGAACACAATCCACCATAGTATAAACAAGTATTGTTCAGGGCTAAAGGAATCTCAAAGTGGAAAACTTACTGCAGAGCCACGTAGGGAATCTTTAGCTGGGGACCCCTTAGCAAAGGCTTTTTCTAAACTACCCTCCTTCGGTTTCTATCCCTCCATCTGTGCCTTTGTCTCTAATTTCCTTTCCGGCCGTTCCATAGCCGCGGTTGTGGACGGCCATTGTTCACTTCCTCACCCTATAAACTCCGGTGTTCCTCAGGGCTCTGTCCTATCTCCTATTCTCTTTCTAATTTTTATAAATGATCTCCTTAACTGTACCTTAATTCCCATCCATTCATACGCAGACGACTCAACCTTACACTACTCCATTAGTTTTTCAGAACGCCCCAGCCAGCAATCCCTCAACGACAAACGTAATGAAGCCATAAAACTCTTAAATTCTGATCTAAATACTATTTCCAATTGGGGCAGAGAAAACCTTGTTAACTTTAATGCTTCCAAAACCCAATTTCTCCATCTATCTACCCGTCAGGATCTCCCAGCGGACTATCCCTTATTCTTCAACAATACAAAAATCAACCCTTCATCTTCTCTCAATATTCTTGGTGTCTCTTTTTCTTCTGCTCTCATTTGGAAGGACCATATTACCAGTCTTGCTAAGGCAGCCTCCCAGAAGCTGGGTGTGCTCAACCGCCTTAGGGGGTTCTTTTCCCCTGCACAGCTTCTTGCTCTGTACAGGGGCATAGTGCGCCCTTGTATTGAGTATTGTTCACATGTGTGGGGAGGTTCCTCTCACACCGCTCTCCTAGACAAAGTTGAAAGGAAGGCCTTTCGTATCATTAACTCCCGTCCACTCACCAACTCTCTGCAATCTCTCTCTCTCTCCGCCACAATGTTGCATCTCTCTCGCTATTCTATCGCTACTATAATAATCAGTGTTCCTCACTCAGTGCATACCACCTCCTTTACGTAGGGCACGTGGTACCCGTCTTGCAACTCAGTCCCACCCCTACTCTGTGCAACTCTCCAACCCAAGAGTGAAACGTTACGCTCAAACTTTCTTCTAGCTGAGCTCTGGAACTCTCTCCCAGAATCAGTGTTTCCCTCTTCCTATGACTTAAATTGCTTCAAACTCCGTGTGTCCAGGCATTTTGGCTCGAACGTCCCTTGATTTTGGCCCTGTCACTCTTTCAACTTTGGGGGAGGCACTCGCTATTATATATAGGCAGTTATGCCTTTTGCCTCCCTCAATCACATAGAAAAAAAAAAAAAAAAAAAAAAAATCCCAGAAAGGGCGCAAATAGCGTCCTTGTGTGAGAGATGGCTAATAGGGTGAGTTGACTAATACATAGTTGTTGTCGCAGGTGTTTCTCCAGTTTTTCCCTAAGCTCGCTCACTCACTCACCAGCCATGACGTCACCCGTGTGTTGCTGCGACATCCACCACACATCACATCAACTTGGTTTCAACTACGGTCGGCTCTCACTAACTTGGAGTTATTTCGTGGATGGAGCTTCTCTCTTGGCCAATTTTCATGTTAACCCCTTCAGTTTGCCGATGCTAGTTTATATTATATTCTGGCTATTAGATGATTTTATGCAGTTTAGGAAGGAACAGTTAGAGTGAAAAGGTACAGTAGGGGTCCCGCATAAAACGAGTCTCGATTAAAACGACCGACCTAAAATATTAATATTTAATTTTCGATCAGAACGAATGTGATCACATAAAACGAGTCCGCCGCCAAAGTGGGGCAAATCCGAGGAGTTTTCATATAGAGCGCCGAAATATCGTACGCTTTCATATAGAACGCCGAAATATCGTACAAAACGTACGAAATATCGTACGCTCCTGACGGAAATTTACGCTTCCAGTGAACATTGACGATATTGGGCCACCAAAATGCTGTGTTCACATAAAACGAAATCGCATAAAACGCCCTCGTTTATCGACCATAAACTCGTTTTATGTGAGACCCTACTGTACATTGATGTGGTCTTTACTCCATTGATTTCTAGCGATCAGATCTACCGGTAAGCCGAAGAAAATTATGTAACTGTAACTAGAATATGTATAAAAAGGGCATTTTCGTACTGAAAAAGTTAAGCTGATTCTGGTTGAGAGGGAGGAAAGCTCACCAAAAGAAACATTAACCCATTGGGCCCCATTCAAAAAGTAACTTAATGTTACACTCAGTCCCAGGCATTATTCATATACTGTACAGTATGTTCTTTTATTTTAAATATTGAACAAAATGGAGTGGCCCAAGGTGTTCTCTGTGGGCTGCCAACTTTGCCCCACATCCTAAGCTACCATGTATACAAATTTGGAACACTTACGAGCCTTATGGGAGGCCTAAATTTATTTTAATGAGTTAAAAATATCACGTCCAATGGACGTCGCTGGGGCTCTGCGTTTCATAGGTAGGCGTCGGCCAATTGGCGTCGCTGGGGCTGGGTGGGTTAAAGCTCTCTCAACAGATTTATACATTCACAATTTATGTCAGATTATTTCAAATATTAGTGGATATGTTTTCATAATTCAAATTTGATGGATCTCCCGTTTACTTGTTTTTCTTCTGACCGCTAAACAAAGGCTTTACAGAGTCTATGAATAATTCCAGAGATTCACAAACGGGCCAACAGATGGAGTTTGTGGCACTACTCATTCATACATACATGCCTCCAGTTACAAGGATGTCCGGGACAGTGAGAGTTTACTGTGTGTGTATATATTTTTGTCACAGAGTAACAGTGCACTTTACTGTAGAAGACCTACCATAAGCATAAATAATGGACTTCTGTGATTCTTAACCATTTCAATCAAATGACAACTTTTCTTGTTTTATTCAGATTCAATTTTTTTTTTTTTTTAAAGCCATTAAGGGGAGGCTGGCCGGTTGTTTGATCTATTAATTCATTTATTCATATATTTTTTTTAGTTTCCTCCCTAGACCTCCATCAAGCTTAGAAAAATATCCCCTAGACCCCTTCAAGATAAATTTGTAAATTTTTTGGTAGAAAAATTTCCCGGCCAGAAGCCGGTTCCTCTTAAAATTGCAGGCTCGCTATCGCTCGCCAGGAAATAATCGACACCTAAATGGCATGAAAGGTCTTAAAATTGACAACTGAATTTAAATGAATGAATGATAAATGAATGGACCTTTTTGTTTTATCTGTGTTTTTCCTTCCTCCGTTCATTGTCTCTTTTAAAAAAAAAAAAAAAAACGAAATAGAGCGAAAGGTGTTAAAATCGCCAAACTATTGGGCCGAATGTCTTATAATCTCAAAACTAGTGGGGCTAAACATTAGGGAGAAGGGGGTCCAGAAACACGGTCTGCCTCCCCTTAACCCGCTGAGTACCAGCTAAATATTAATAAATGTACCACCCAGGACCGGCTGATTCTGAATTTTTTTTTATTCCAGAAAAAATAGCGAATGGGTTAGGAATGAAGGAAAATTTTTTTTTTTTTCAAAAAGTGCAAAAAATGGTCCTACAGAGCCCCCGAAAACGGATTTTACAAGAGTAAAAAATTGAAGGCAATTTCCCCCAAAAAACATGTTTTTGCGCGCTCACGCGCACGCGGTTGGACTTTGAGAGTTTTCAACCATCGGCATGGGTGCGTGGGATACTTACACAGTTCCCATACAAATCTGAGCCCTCGGGGTGCCATAGGACCGGAGTAATTAGGACCGGACCGGCCAGGACGCAAACCCTGCGTCGCTGGGGTTTAGCGTTACATACATTGTGGACGCAAACCCTGCGTCGCTGGGACTCTGGGTTAAGTTCACGCTGTAACATTTAATTTCAAGAGGGTTTTACACAGTTTGAAGTAAAGTCCCATGTTAGTTGAGATTATGAAATACTGTAATAAGAAACTTAATTTGATTGAAAATGTTTTTATCCTATCTTAAAAGGTTAAGTGGACTGTTCTAATGTGAGGAATTATCGTAGTAGTTAACATTACTGTACTTCAGACAGTAACGATAAATGAGGAATATCTTTTTCGTTTACTGATTGTGATAATGATATATTAGTGAGGAATTATGCTAGCATTTATGTGCCGCAGAGGTACTGTTGTGGAGCAGTACCATTCATTCCCGCTTGCAGTGCTATGTTAAGAAGTGGTTCTGTGTCACCTCCACTTCAGAATTATACCTTGTTCCAAATAGGTAGTCCAGAAATCGTGACCTTGAACCTCTGTAATTGTGTTCTTTTATTTAATAATTTTCATTTTAGTAAGCGTTGTTTCCACATAGCGATTTTGATAATTTAATTTGACTTTATATTGTCCTTGTCCCAATTTTGGTTTGTTTAGTTTGCAAGTTTTACATTTTAAATTTTAATTCAAAAATGGTTAGAGCAAATGCGCTGTAAATTTCCACACCTATTCCCTGGCTGTCCCTTCTCAAATTTTAGAAATATTAGATGGACTACGCTAGTCGTTTGTGAGTTATAGAGGTTAATATTGAGTTTTGGACTACGTTCCTGGAACATGGTATAACCAACCCTAACCTATCGTAATCCAACATATCCTATCTTAACCTATCCTAACGCACCCTAACCTAATCCAACATATCCTATCCTAACCCACCTTAGCCTATCCTAATGCACCCTAACCTAATCCAACATCCTATTCTAACCCACTCTAACCTATCCTAACCCACTCTGCCCTATCCTCTCAAGCCTTATAAGGGATTTTGCCCAGTTGGTTGTTGACAAATACTGGTTCTGAGCCATTACCGATTCAAAGGTCACCCCTGTGGATCTGCGCGGTCTGCGGGCGGGTTCTAAAGAAGAAGAAGAAGAAGAAGAAGGTTGTTTATATAATTATTACTAACCTATCATAATCAAACGTCCTATCCTAATATAATTCATAAATAGAAGAACACAATCCACCACATAGGGTGTACATTACTACATGAGCAAGTTAATCTGTTTCCCAAGCAAACTAATCGCACACATAACAACACACTATCGTCACGTTCAAGGAATTAGTTAATTTGTTAAGTCGGGGACGTTCTGGTAAATTTTGACTAAACTCTGCATGAATAAAGAAACTGCACCTAGCCTGCCCTGTACTATCCTAACCAGTCTTATCCTAGCCTGACCTAATCTAGCCTAACCTGGCTTGATCTATCCTCATCTGACCTGACCTGTCTATCTTATCCTATCCTGTCATAACCTAACCTAACCTCTCCAGCCTTATAAGGGGGTTTGCCCATTAGGTTGTTGACAAATCGTTTACCTGACCTAACCTGAACTAACCAAACCAATGCTAAACACAAAGCCTACTTAAGTTATCTACCCATGCCTAAGTTAGAGCTATGGGTTAGTTAAGTTGTAGTGGGTTGAATTGTCCAAGCACTACTGATAGAAGTAGAGGGATTGACTTCAATGCTATGGCATAATTTTCATATAATTCAGACTATCATTAGACAATTTTACTAAGATTAGGAAGTGACATGAGTCTCCAAGGGCTAAAATTAAGCTTGGTTAACCCTCTGATTCCCTACAGGTTCTTTCTAAACTAGTTTAATGTTTTGATGATAGCCTTTATCCAGTAACAAAGGTTTGTTCTGGTTATATTAAAGGGGGTCACTTGCTTTTTTTATCTTTCTCATTTTCTCTCTTTCTCTGGCTTGTATCCATTTGGCCCCATTCAGTCAGCTGTTTTAATACATTTATCCCCATCCAGGTGTCGATTTCTTCCTGGCGAGCGATGGTTAGCCAGCATTGTATGGAGAAATCCGGCTTCGCCGGAGAAATTTTTCTATCGAAAAATGTACAAGTTTAGCTTGCTGTCAAAACAAAAATATACAGCATATATGCTGGCTCGCTACCGCTCGCCAGGAAAATATTGACACCTGGATGGGGGTAAACGTCTTAAAGCAGTAGGCTAAATGGGGCCGAATGGATACAAGCCAAAGAGAGAGGGAGAGAAAGAGACAAAAAGCGAGGTGGGGCCCCTTAACCCTCTCCGACATATGATGCGATTTTGAGCCAATTGGGGATACTCTAAAGCCTTTGTTACCATCAGGGGTATTTAGAAACCTTTAGTTTAGTTACTTCAACCTCTGCAGTTGTCTTTGAGTTAGCTGTGGGTAGAAAACTAATTTTGGAGATGTAATTATAAGAGTGAGAGAACTCTATTTCTTATTGCTAATCTGGCAACCTCTGCGTCATAAATGCGTGAAAGGGTTAACAAGTACATTTTCAGCCAGTATCGTGAATGTGACCATACAGCAGCAAATCATATTACTGTACATGATAGTGGCTGATCACGCCCCTCTTTATTATGGACTTGCGAGGAAAGCCTCTTATGCAAAGTTTTGTTAGATTTAAGTATGTTTCAGTTGGGGTCAATTCCAAGTGAAACAGTACCATCAAGAAGATTACAAAAAAGAAAAAGAAAAATGTATACTATAAAACGATACAGGTACTCCTTCCATTTTTGTGGTCAATATTAACCTTTAAACTGAATAAATTCAAATATTCTGTTTGTTTAAGTTGTACCTCCCCTAGTTACACAATCTTGCTCTGTCAGGATTGGGTAATTTACAGTAGAATGCCAAAGTTTGATGCTCATGATTACAAGGAGTGGATTCCTCATAAACTTGGCTCTCTCTTGGAACTTTACACATCACATAACTACTGTACCACAGATGTCATATAGTTATCTAGTTTGTAAATTTTGCAAGTTTTACATTATAATTAAAATGTAAAACTTGCAAAATAAACAAACCAAAACTGGGACGAGACAATATTAAGACAAAAGAACTAATCAAAAGAGCTATGGGGAAATAACAATATCAATAGGCAAACAAGTAATACAGTTATGTGTCCTTTCTGCAGTCATGTGTAAACTGAACCCAAATTGAATAACAGAATAATTTTATGATTTTGTCATGGAACTACCAACATTGGAGCAGTGTGTGCTTCAGTCATTACTGATGTTCTTGATGGTAGGGTCATGCTTGGAACTAACCCCACCTGTGCATGTGCAGTTAAGTTTAGAATTATTTATTTTGTGTAAATATTACTTAGCTGGCTGCTCTTATTGTTGTGAATCACTATTATATGTTCATATCTGGCTTGGAAACGTAGTAGCCAGTGAAACTAGAAAGTTGATACAAAGTTAAAAAAAAAAAAAAAAAAATCTGATGCCATTTGGGAAAATAAAAAACATGGCATACAAGTTAATATAATGCCTTTAAGCTCCTTACCACATTGGTATCATTATTACAGTATATTTGATTTTATTATTATTATTATTTTATTTTTGTTAAGGCTAACAAGGGAATTTTATTAAGCTTGAGAGTGATCTATATATATCCAAGGGGTTAATACTCTCTGCATTAATGTTTTAACTCTCACAGGTGCTTCCTAAGCTTAATAAAACCCTTATGATGAAATGACCCCAACATCCTTAAGGATTAGTACCCCTAAACAAGTCTCTATTACTTAAAAGTTGAGTAATAGATTATGGTAATTAGTTCCCAGTAAAGGGTACATCACACAGTCAGGAATGCGAGCTAGTGGGAGTCTAACAGGAGTCACTAGGAGTCGCTAGAATCACTAGGAGTCATCGATTTTCACTGCGAGCGAGTGGGAGTCTAACAGAAGTCGCTAGAGTCACTAGGAGTCATCGATTTTCACCGCGAATAGGCCCGCAAGTCCGAATTGTCCCCTACTCCTAGTGACTCTAGCTCGCACTGCTGACTGTGTGATGTACCCTTAAGTGGTTTATTATTACATGACAAATACTGTACACAACATATTTTTAAATGCCGAGTTCTAATTGACAGCACTTCTGTACAATGCAATTATTAATCCATAGACCAGGGCTTGGATTAACTGACTAATACTTACCAACATATAATTACAAATGATAGATTATACAAGTTGCCATAATAGTACAGTATTTCTCTTTCTACTACTTGTGAATGTACTGGAAACAGTATTACGTCATTGACAGAATTATTAGGGGTGATCCTAAGCATTTTCTTTTATTTCTTAGTAAGACATGTGTGATTTTTTTTTTTTTTTTTTTTTCCTGTTTGGGCTCTGTCTCGAGTCGGCCACCCCCAGCTATGGGGTATGTGCCTGTGTATATACAGTACATACATACATACATACATAAAGGAATTAATTTGTTTTTTAATGTATCATTATGAATTGCCCTTATACTAAGTACAGGTATAGGTACTGCATTAATTATGGAGAAATTCTATGGTGCGAATGACAGTTTAATGGAAATAAATTATATCTGCATATATTTACTGTATACAGTATACATATATATATATATATATATATGTATATGTATATATATAATTATACTGTATATATATATATATATATATATATATATATATATATATATATATATATTTATATATATATATACATTATTGGTAAGTGCAGTGGTTAAGTTCTGTGGATAATCATGTAAGCTGGTTTAGCAATATTTTTTCCAGATAATTTCATCGGGATAAGTGAAACCGGTGATAATTCTTTGTTGTGTGTAACGCTTTATAAGATATCTTAGTTAATTTACAATAATTTTGATTATTCTTGAAGATTTTATTTTTTCCTTAGTTTCACCAGATCACATGAAAACTTGAAGGAGAACATGATGGAATTAGAGGGTTAGTTGTACTCCTCTTTAACCCTTTGATACCTAGAGGTCATTCCTATGTTGAATAAAATGAAGTGCAGGTAGTTATAATAGTGAATCTGGCATCATCTGACTGAAAAGCTTAATTGAGGAGGTCCACTTCAAGACATGAATCCTGGCCTATACCCTATTCCAAATAAGTAATCCAAAACTCTGGAATGTTAACCTCTATAACTCCCAAACGACGAGAGTAATCAAGCTAATATTTCTACCAGTTAGGAAGGGTCAGCCAGGGAATAGGTGTGGAAATATTTACAGCCCATTTGCTCCAGCCCTTTTTGAGTCACAGAGATTAGGGTTCACGATTTCTGAATGACTTCCTTAGAACAGGGTGCAGTATGATCCCTCGAACAGCGAGACAAACCTCCAAAATGTAAATAGAAGGTAAAAAATTAATTAAAAGACTTTATTCCTTTCAGGATAGCTTTGAAAACGTAAAGGGGGATGGGCGTATTTAATGGGGCTAAACACGAGGGAGAAGAGGGGCCAGAAGAACGACCCATCTCCCCTTAAAGCCACAATTTCTATCCTAGAATGTACTGAATGTTCGAATGCCACATGCTAGTATTTTCTTGTTTAATTTTGCTCTTAGTTTATTATTATCTCTGTCCTTTCTTTATCACTGTGCTTGTCGAATGTTTTGCTCTTAGTTTATTATTATCTCTCCTTTCTTTATCACCGGGTGTCTGGGATTCACCTTCCATTCTTGCTAAAAAGGTTGACTACTTAGTGTAGTAATATCCAGTGTGATTCCTTACACTTCTGCTAAGCTATTATAATACATCCTAGAAATGTGAAGATATATTTTGTTTAATCTTATGGTATTGACTACAATTTATTATTTCCAAGTGTGTGTCAATCAAGCCATATTTTGATGAATTTTTGTAGTTGTAAATTTGTTATGCATAAATGTTCTCTTTATCATCCTACAATTTCAATTATTAACACTGGATACTTGGTTATTAAACACAAAAACAGTGATCATTATGTCCACAAGATACTTTTTCTCTACCTCAACCACTCATATTACTATGGACCCTTCTCTAATTTTTCTTACTGTTGGTTTGGCAGAATATAGCAAAATGGATTTTTGTAAAGTTTTGCAAAATAGCTAATTTCAGTTCTCAAGTATACTATGAGATGTGTGTCTATCTTGACTTAAAACCATTGTCAGGAGATTGTATATAGTTTTATAGGATAGTAATGCTTACAGTAGTAAGCCAGTTGAAAGACCTGTAACTTGAATAAAGAATACAAACAATTTAACTTGGCATTACTTTTCCCTAGTAGTGTGAGTGCAGTATCTCTTACAATTGTCCTAACTATACTGTATACTGTATATAGATTTTCATGCACCAATCCTAAGCAGTTTCCATGACCCCATCTGACATTTGGGTGTTTATTGTGGTGTACAGTATGATTAATTATTGTTGTTGTTGTTGTTGTTGTTCCCCAGGCTGCCTGGCCGAACAGCCCCAAGGTCCCGAGCAAGGCCAAGGCCATAGAGCGCCCCCACAAAACCCTCCCTGCTTACCACTAACAAAACCCAGGTGACCGAAGCCACTCCAAGGCAGGGAGCTGAGGAGGGCGCGGAAACGCCCGGGAAACCAAAGCCCCACCCAAGGCCCTGTGCCCCTCAGCAATTATGAAGGGAAAGTTGAGGGGCAAGGGAAAAATGTGATGCTTTGGCTCCCAATCTGCCAACTTTTAGGTTGGCAGTAAGGAGGTCGATCCACGGAAAAGATGCCGTCACTTGAGATCTAGAAGATATATAAGTAAAAGGAACAGTCAGAGTAAGCTATGGGTATGGCAGAGATCGCTCAGCTCTCACTCTGATAGACCAGCCCATCACCACATGACTAGAACCCAATCCTCTCAGCATCAGCTAGGAAAGCCCCTAGAAAGCCGCCTTTGGCGGAGGGATAGCTCCCCTACTTCGACTCCTTTCGGAGTTGGGCACCCGCCGGGTCAAGGGTCAAGGGGGATTAATTATTGTTGTTGTTGTTGTTGTTCCCCAGGCTGTCTGGCCGAACAGCCCCAAGGTCTCGAGCAAGGCCAAGGCCATAAACGAGCGCCCCCACAAAATCCTCCCTGCTTACCACTAACAAAGCCCGGGTGACCGAAGCCACTCCAAGGCAGGGAGCTGAGGAGGGTGCGGAAATGCCCGGGAAACCAAAGCCCCACCCAAGGCCCTGTGCCCCTCAGAAATTATGAAGGGAAAGTTGAGGGGTAAGGGAAAAATGTGACGCTTTGGCTCCCAATCTGCCAACTTCTAGGTTGGCAGTAGGGAGGTCAATCCACGGAAAAGACGCCGCCACTTGAGATCTAGAAGATATATAAGTAAAAGGAACAGTCAGAGTAAGCTATGGGTATGGCAGAGATCGCTCAATTCTCACTCGGATAGACCAGCCCATCACCACATGACTAGAACCCAATCCTCTCAGCATCAGCTAGGAAAGGCCCTAGAAAGCCGCCTTTGGCGGGGGGATAGCTCCCCTATTTCAACTCCTTTCGGGGTTGGGCACCCGCCCATTAATTATTGTCGGACATGGCGGCTGTCAGGTTCCCACTCGGTTCTTGCTTCCGAATGTTTTCCATCCTTCAAGCTTTACATTTCATCCGCGATTTCCTCCCCTCACCCTTGGTCCTGTTCCCCCCTTCGCCCCCTTGACCCTGCCCTGGTCTGCCTCCATATTGGCCATGTTGGTCTGGCTTCCTACCTCTTCTGCCTTCGCTTGGTTCCTAACCCTTTCTGCCCGTGGTGCCGGACGGTGGACGAGACGATAGAGCACTTCCTTCTCCACTGTCCTCGCTTCTACTCCCATAGAACCCTCCTTCGCTGCTGCCTCCGCTCTTTCGGGGTCTCTACCTTCACCCTCCCCGTCCTGTGGCCTGGGCCCGGCCCTCCGTGACCGTGTTCTCCAGCGCAAGATCATCTTCCTGCGGCGTTCAGGTTGCCTCGGCTGCCTGTGATTCCTTGCCTGCGATGGTCTGTGTCAGGGTTAATTGGGCTTGCTCATACAGCCCTACAATTAACAATCATTATCATTTTGATTGTTATTGCCATTTTCAAGCAATTAATGTGCAGTATGCAGAAAAGGGGTGGGCACAAACTCGGTTCAGTGTAACGTCTGTTGTTTGTTGGGTACACCATGGGAAGAAGCACTGTACCAGAATAAAGGGACCTCTGCCGATGAAGTCCAAAGTTGAGAAATTTGTATGTATAGCATACAAAGGTGAGCTCGTGTTGATTGACGGGCTCTATCTATCTATCTATCTATTGCCTGACGCCGCAATCCCCGAAGGGGTGGCCACGAACGAACCGCCCCCATGCACCTCTGTCCCCAGTCAGGCTCGAGTGTGTTAATTTTGGCAATGAGTCGCTGCAGATGTTGGACAAGTTTTGCTACTTTGGAGATACCATTTCTGCCGGTGGTGGGGCCGAGGCCACCATCATCACCAGAATTAGATATGGCTGGGGAAAGTTTAGAGAACTGCTGCCATTATTAACTATTGTGCTGCTATATTAAAGAGCACAAGCTCTTGAATGAAGCTCTTGTAATGAAGTCAGAAGGGAATTGGCATGCTAAAGAGAGGATATTGGATCAAAAGTAAGAATAACAGTTCACAGGCTTTATTTACTTATTAGGTACAGGATGGAGCTGATCAAGTACAGTACTGTATCTCCCGATGTAACTTGACTTTATACAGATAACAATATACTGTTATATATAATACCCTTCTAGTAATGGTTAACCGGGGTAAAAAGGTGACTGCGACTCATTAGTGGAGTAGCAGCTACTGCTCAGCCGGCTTACGTTTAATTTTTTCATTTACTTTACTTGTAATCTTCCTCATCAATTAGGTTTATATATATATATATATATATATACAGCTGGGTCCCCGACTGTGGTAGAATTTGGTGGATGAACGAGGTCGCACAGATCGAAATCGTACAAATCGAAACATGTATCTTATGGGAAATAATTAATTTGGTGGATGGACGGTCCCGAGTTTAGGGGTTCAACTTCATATTACCTATCAAAAACAACACTAACTGACACATATTCATAACAATACATAATATAAATATAAGTAAGCAATAATTAAACAATAATATTGTTTACGCACATTGTCATTGTTTACTCACATTATACCCTCTAAGTAGCATATTATGTAAATGTTTTTTAAACTAATGGAACTGAAATTGTGTACATCGACTTCCAAACCAATCTGATGATCTCTGAACTTTGAAATAATTGTAATAGTTTCGAAATCTGACCTTGTTCATTATTAAAATGTAAAACTTGCAAACTAAACAAACCAAAATTGGGACAAGGACAATATAAAGTTAAATTAAATTATCAAAATCGCTATGTGGAAACAACGCTTACTAAAATGAAAATTATTAAATAAAAGAACTATTAAATAAAAGAATAACGGAATGAAGGTTCCTGGTATAATGTTGCCAATGTAGCGGCTACTGCTAGATCCAGCGTATCACTTCCATCACTTCCATTCTAGCAACATCAAGATGTGATGAATTCTAGCAATATTCAAGTTATTTTCCCTATTTTAAGGAATTGTAGAGATGTTTCGATTGTTAAAGATTATTCTAGATACTTCAACATATGTTTTCTAGTGACATACAAGTTTTTAGTGTCTGGTGATTTGTCAATGCTATTCTAGCATACATTTGTGCTTTAGTTTATCTTGCATTGTTTTCTAAATTTGGCCTATTTCTCCAGAAGACTTCCTACGTGGTATAGTGTATTGTTCTAGTGATAATTAAATATTATATAGGGCTATTTTAAGTTGGCTGATGAATATGAAGCAGTAATATGCTGGACGATGAGAATAGCCTATTGTATGTAAACATGTCTCGGATATCACTGATAATATTTGTAATTTTCTGCCAAAAGCCCAATGGCTTATCAGTGGTGGTAAAGAAAAACGCAGTTAATGGTGTTCCTCAGAGCTATCCCAGTGCATACCACCTCCTTTACGTAGGGCATGTGGTACCCGTCTTGCAACTCAATCCCACCCCTACTCTGTGCAACTCTCCAACCCAAGAGTGAAACGTTACTCTCAAACTTTCTTCTACTCAACATCTGAGCTCTGGAACTCTCTCCCAGAATCAGTCTTTCCCTCTTCCTATGACTTAAATTGCTTCAAACTCCGTGTGTCCAGGCATTTTGGCTCGAACGTCCCTTGATTTTGGCCCTGTCACTCTTTCAACTATGGGGGAGGCACTCGCTATAGGCAGTTATGCCTTTTGCCTCCCTCAATCACATAGGAAAAAAAAAAAAAAAAAAAAAAATATCAAACCATCTCAAACCTGCTCTTCCACAGGGCCCAAACTCAATCCAATTCAGACTTTCTGAGTTTGATAACTGCTTTAAGACTTTTTGTATATATCCATACAAATAATCGATTTGGATGTGATAATTATAAATGTACCTAGCTATATCCTCAGAATATCCGTAAGAAGCGTCATAATCGCATGAAAGGGTGATAACCTATATTAGACTTTGTATACATACATATACTCAAAAGTAAGCAATTATATTATATGCATGCCCATCACAATTTTGTACAAATTCAAGTAGATCAAAATAATCCCGAAATAAGGACTCAAATAATAATCTTAACATGTAAAATTATTTTGTTTAGAAATGTCGGAACATAGCCGCAGCCGTGGTGCCGCTACATTCGTGTTTAATCGTAATCATGATTATATATTGATGTCTTTTCTTACAGTTCCTTACAGTAGATCCTCTGGAAAAAGGCAAACTAGGTCTGTGTATCCAGCTCAGTACCAGTACTTGCACTGCTGCGGTCGTTCACGGTGTTGGCGGCGGCGGTAGCAGACGCAACATTTTTACTATTCTGTATTTTTGCTTTATAATCAAACTTAAAATCTTGTCTTCCCCATGCTTTATCAAGATTACTTTCAAACTCCCTTATTGATTCGGAATCGACTACGGCAGTGCATTCCACTCATTTACCACTCTATCACAAAATGAGTTCTTTGCCTTCTCAAGCCTATTTCTTTCTTTGTAAATTTTCTTAGAGTGTGCTCTCGTTCTTGTTCCCTCCCGCATCAAGAAGATACCTTCACACACATCCTTATCATACTTTCCTGACACTATCTTAAAAGTCTCTATCATATCCCCTCTCTTTCTCCTATATGCCAGTGTCGGAAGCCCCAGTGTCCTCAACCTTTGCTCATAGCCCGCGTTCTTCAACGTTGGTACTAGCTTGCTCCTCTGCACTTTCTCCACTGCTTCTATATCCTTTACCATATCCTGGTTCGCATATTTACTTGATTTTATTGGATAAGGTTAGTTATTATTGGTTAGCTTAGTCAATTAATACATTAAAGCCAAGTAAGAATACATTGACATAGAATCGTGATCAAGCATGAATGTAGATCGGGCATAGCGGCTGCTTTACCATAGGGGTAGATATATGGAAGGGTATGTATGCCGCCACATTCCTTACCCCCTGCGCATGCGCGAAAATATAAGCCTCCCTTGGCCCCGCTCCGCGTTTCCCGCGTTTAAATATAGCCTTCAAACCGTTACTGCCAGGTCGCACTGTAGCTCAGTCAGTAGCGCTCTCGCCTGACACTGAGAAAACCAGTGTTCGATCCCACTCGGATTTAGTGTATTTTTATATTTCTATTTTGTTATTTGTGTTATGTTATATTATATTATATTAGGGTTAGGTTAGGTTAGGTTAATCTAATCTAATATAATATTTGTACATTTTGGGCAGTGGGCGGGGCCAAGGGGGGCTTATATTTTCGCGCATGCGCAGGGGGTAAGGAATGTGGCGGCGTACAGACCCTCCCAGATATATGCCAAGCTCGCCGGTATTCGTCTGCTATCGCTGGGAGTTGGACTGAGTTTCGGGATAGCCTTTGTACCGGCTGCATGGTAGTGTTCGTCACCTACAATATTCCGCCACTCATACTCAGAATGATTGAAATGTTAACCTAAGCAACTATTTATTACTCTAATGTTACAAAGAGAAATGTTTTGTATAATTCCACCTCATACATGATGTCACAAACAATCTTCAATTGTATATATTCTAAGTTATTGCCGATACGTCTAGTTGTCGATCATTGCAGTTCCTGAAATACCTCATAATATTGATTATATTACGATGTTTTGTCTTTATTATATTTTGTTTTACTTTGTAGTGGTCATTTTGTAATATATATTTACATTCATGTTCAACAATAGTAAGCAAATGTTGTATATATATATATTATGTAGGCCTATACATTTTGAAGGCAGGCTCGTAAAATTTGTACATTTTGTGCCACCCTACTGATAAGAGGGTGGGTTCTCAGACTTTGGGGTGACAGAAAACGCAGTTCAATACTGTATTGTGTGGGCAGTAGGCTACTTGTTTTAATCAAGGGTTACACATATACAAAATTTAAAGTGCACATTATGCAAAATTATGACAATAAATTTTATTATAGGTAAAGAGAGTTTCAATGTATTAGAACCAAACTACTGTATATTTATTGAAATGCTAGATTATTCCATACAGGTCCGGTGAGAAGGTATTGAGGGATAAGCCTTTACAACGGCACCTCATAGCTACTTCCTACTTTTCCTATTTTCTGCAGAGTAGAGAGGGGAGAAGGGGTGTTAGACAGAGAGGAAGCTGTGGGAGTGGCTTTGTTATGTGTATTATTATCCTGTATAAGCTTGTATTGTTAGGTGGCAAAGGAAGTACGAGAAAAAAGTAGGCAAGTTATTTTTGTGAAATTCTCCTATAGCAATTGAAGTACAGTACAGTGCATACATAAGTTTGTAAAACTCAATATAAATACAATAACTAAATCAGAACTGTACAGCGTTGTATTATGATCTGACTGGGCGAAAGGACTACCATAATAATTTAGAATATTGTAATTCAGATATACAGTACTGTATAAGAAAATAATTACCTCGGAATAATTATACAGTATAATTATATATTTATATAAATATACAGTATGTGTATATACTGTATGTATGTATTTATGTACTGCTGTATATACTTAGGCACATACCACATAGCTGGGGGTGGCCGACTTGAGACAGAGCCTGAACAGAAACAACAAAATATAATATAAATAGAAAATTCACACACATCTAGGTAGCCAAGGAGAAGACCCAGAGACCAAGGACTAATGAGGGGTACCCAGCCAAAGATTCCCAGGGCCCAGATCTCCCGGAGAGGTTCCGGTGTCAGCAGGCAGACACCGCAGTGGAAATACACCACAAATGCCCGCCCACATACGTCAAGCAGGGTCCTTCCTATATAAACTGGCTCCCCGGGCCGGGCGCCTGACGGACTGTTATCTAGTCCAACTGGCGACCGACCCCCACTCCCTACGACCGCGTTATCACTCATCTATTCACTAGCATTCTCCACTCATTCCTATTCTTTTTGTAAACCTTTCGTCAACCATTCGTTCAACATGTCCATACCAGTATAGCACGGCTCGCTTGGTGTAGGGACTAGCGTCTCGGACTTCCACCCAGAAGGCCCGGGTTCGCGCCCACGCTCGGCGCATTAAAGATTTTTCACAAGCACTGAGTCGTTACCATCCCTCATGAGCAAAGGGATGGGGTAGTAGTACAGGACCTCAATGGAAATACGCCTAATCGGCCTTATTGAGCTATCCTTAGCTAGCTTAGCATGCGCTAGCTTTAAGAACTATTATTATTATTATTATTATTATTATTATTCTTTCCACTCTGGCTGATAAGGGTTCTTGCTGTCCCACTCTCCTGTGTACCTCTTCATTTCTCAATCTGTTTATGCATCACTCCATCACTCCTCAAGCATCTCATCTCCATCACATCTAACCCTCTTTTCTCTTGTACATTCAGACCCCATGGCTCAGCCCCATACATCACTGTTGTTCAACTATCCCTTGCATTCCATTGGGAGGTGTTTGGTGTTGGGAGTGAAATTAATAGATTAGATTATTTTACCTCCATTCCAACACCTGCATCCCTGCTTATCACTCTTAGATATTTAAAGCACTCCACTTGTTCCAGCATTTCCGAATCCAGTTGTACATTTAAATTTACCCTACGAGCATCTTTATTATACACCATGATCACCATCAATTTACTTTTATTGACATTCACCCTCAGCTTCCTCCTCCCACATGTATGCATGTATGTACATACTCAGTCACATACCCATAGCTGGGGGTGGCCGACTCGAGATATCATCCAAGGGTGAAGTTTTTAGCGAAAGTTTGAGCGAAGCGTTCAGCTTTGTCATAAGAAGATGTGGCGGTGCCGTCAGAGTGGAAAAGAGGAGCAAAAGATGAAGTAAAATTTTGGGAGAAGTTTTTGGCTAGATGGCAGAAAGCTTGGGAAGAGCTAGAGTGGAAAGTTCAGAACATATGTTATTGATGAAAAAGTTTTTGGGAGTTTGAAGGCGACTGTACCGTTTGTATACTTCCTCTTTATTGCAGACAGCAGTAGAACAAGCGCAAGTAAACCAAGATTTTGTATTGCATTAGGCTGCAAGAAAGAAAATGGATGTACGCCTGCATGCCCGAGAGGATTACCTCGGTTATGCGCTCGGCACACTCCGAGGGTTCCCGGCCACAGAAGCAAAAATAATTCCATGGGAAATGAAAGAAGTACTGTACTGCCAAAGAGCCTCACAGTCGACAGCGCCGAAGTGCCACAAGTGCCGCCTGCTAGGAGGATCAGATGGCCATACTGGAGAGATAGGACAGGTAAGTTATATGGTTGTGATCGGAGGAGCCCAACGGAGAAAAAAGATTTGCAGCGTAAGTAGAAGGATTAGAAGTTAGAAATAAGACAAGAATGTTGGAGCGATCTCCAAGGCAGTCAGGAATACAAGTACAGTAGGATGATGAACTAACTGCTCTAGGTCATTTAGGATAGAAAATATGTAAGCTTGTTCACTAGGTTGGTCAGTGAAATGGGTGGAGCGCCATTGGCAGTGGTGAACATTGATATCTCCTTGGATGGAGATTTCTGTTAAAGGAGAGATGGATAGAATGTGTTCTACTTTAGAAGTTAGAATGTCAAAGAATTTTGGAGAGTCGGTAGAATTAGGCTATTGGGGTAGAGATAAACAGCTCAGAAATAGTTAGTTTGAGAGTGACAAGAAAACTTTAGCCAGAGAGTTGCAAATTCAGAAGAATCAAAGTTGGGAACACTAGAAAGCAAGATTATTTAACACATACTGTATACGCAATTAACATACCCCCTTTGGCTTGAAACTTCAAACTGAGGATAGAGATAGTAGGAGGATACTGAGAAGTATTTACTGTCAGTATAGTCTCAGACAACTGGGTTTCGGTGAGAAAGAGATCAGGGTTGGCAGAGAAGAGGGTGTTCCATAGAGTGGAAGTTGGAGGAAAGGCCACAAATGTTGCAAACATTAATAATAAGAGTAGAAGGAAGTGGTCCAGAGCATTTCGATACTGGAGGCATCTCTGGAGTTCCCTGTCTCGACCCCCCTGGGGACTCTGAGGCGGGTCGTTGATCAGTCGACATTTGAGACATTTTGAAAGAGAGACAATGAATGTTTTGAAGGGTAAACTGGGGTTGGGATCTATTTTGGTGAGGCACAGAAAGGATCAGCAAAGGAGGCTAAGTGATGCAGCAGGAGTTCCAATTGCCGACTTGAGAGTTTCGTTCTATAAGGAAGTTGGAGCTGTAAACATCGATAGTGAATAGAAATGCAATAATGTAGGTTTCTGATGGCTAAAAACTATGTAAAATTGGGTTTTATGTATTGATAAATGTACTACAACCGTAGTTTAGCTGGTAATTCTACTAAATATCAATGTCTACAGCTCCAACTTCCTTATAGAACGAAACTCGCAAGTGGTCAAATGTAGCACTCCCTATATGTACTTTGTACTTTTGTAGATGTTTAGGTGACAATCACCATGGTCGATCTGGGGATCCGCCGCTATTGAGCTCGTCCTGGAATCTTTACGACTGAATCTTACGATTCTATACAGGACTGTCCATGCCATTTGTATCGGCACTAGCTCAAAGAAGAGTGTTGAGAGGGGAGAAGGGGTGTTGGAGAGAGAGGAAGGTGTTGGAGTGGCTTTGTTATGTGTGTTTAGTCTGTATACATTGTCAGGGTGTCCCCTGACTGAGTGCAAGCATGTGAAACATGCTAGGACGTACTACCACACTCACTAAATGTCATTGGTTCGAGCCGAAAATTTCAATTCTTCATTCCAGTAATCATACTACCCAAGAACATCTCCTTAGCAAGGCCTCAAATTAACTGAATAGTCTAATGCTCGGTAATTCGTTTTAAAATTCCCACCAAACGCCGGCATCGGTGATTGGATGATCTAGTCAGTTTTGTCAATTTGTACTTGTAGATTTTAGCGCTGTTTATAAATATCTAGCGAAAATTTATTTATCTAATGGTACGATATATGTTACTTTAAACTTATTTATATGATGTTCATCAACTGTATTTAAACATTCTAGGGATAATGAATGATTCCATATACAAATAGAGTATTGTATATCTAGCAACTTTTAAACGTGAATCTAGCGAAATCTGCAACATAAAGTTGGCAATACTGTCTGGCGTCCTTTCGCGTTCCGGCTGCCATATTGACAAACAGGTGTGATGATTTTCCTTATTGTTTATGTTTGTACGTCATGTATTTGAGCTTAATTTAGCATTTTAGTTAGTGTACATGAAAGACTATACACTAGAGCACATATTGTATATGATTAATAGCCTCGATAATGAGTTTTATTCGCAAAATGGGCGAAAATAGAATGGCCCACCTGGTCACGGTGTGTTTTTGTAGGGGTTAATGGTGGGCCACATTCTTGGTTTTTCGACTAGGCCTACTTGTTCTTGAAGGCATTGACATAATGGGCTGTGACTTTTTTTAGGAATGGATGTAGGCTAGAGTTCGGGCGTACGGTCGTCATTGTTTACATAGGCGATCGCCGCGGTCGCACTTACGTTCCCGTCTATTTCGACGCTATATTTGCCCCCTGTCATTACTACATGAATACTAGGTTAGCTTAAAATAGACGGGAACATGATGGGAAAGGTCCGACGCCACTACGCGTAATGTAAACAAAGATGGCGGTACGCCCGCTCACTACATCCTACCCTTTTTTTTATGCTTTAACCCTGTTCAGGGTAAACCTGACGTTTTGGACCGACAGCGATTTCAGTAAGTTTTATTTTGTTTTTTGTAATTTTTCCTTCAGATATAGTGTTGTTTTATACTAAAGAGGAGCGGAAATGAGTATTTACCCATTATCCAACAATCTAAAAACACGTCCCCCACTAGTGGGGAGGGCTATGAAGTTCAGGGAAAATGAGGGGTTAAAAGCGTAAAAATACAATAATATACCGTTTTGTATCAAAACTTGGCTCAGGTTTTCCCAAATTGCAAACCCATAAAACCCAATTTTGTGAATACCCGAGCCAACTTTTGACGAAAGCTGGCTCGGATTTCACGGGGTGGAGTAGGCCTAGGCCTAGGCCTAGGCCTATATGAATTTTAGCGTTTTTTGTTTTTTTCTGCCTTATAATACATTTCAGCTCTTAATGACATATATAGCAATGATGTATATGCTCTACCGGACCTATTAGACCTAAAAAGATCGATGGGCTAACTGTCGATCCAAAACATCAGTATAACCCTGTTCAGACCGTGGGATGTTTGTACAGTTTAAGACTTAACCCTAGGCCTATTTAGTTTGGTGATAATAAAATTGGTGACGTGCTTTGGGTTAGGTTCGGTTCCTTAATGGTTTTTAATGCATATAGGCTAGGCCTATCTATTTTTGGGATAAATCTACAGTACAGTTAAATACTACCCCTATTTTGTCGCTATTCTGTTGGTACTAATGGGTTAATATTATTAGTAGTAGACTTTAGTATGGTTTGATGATGCGTGGAAATGTATATTTGACTTGAAATAGATACATTGAAGTATTACAAACCTTCGCAAACCCATAAACAGGGAACGTGAGCAGGGTTTAGACCGTCGCGCACCCATAAACAGGGAACGTGAGGGGGAGTTTAGACCGTCGCGGAGACGGGTTACTTTTCGGTTAGGTTAGGTTAGGCTAATGTTAAAAATACTAAAATGCGACGGTCGTCAGTATTAAACAACACTGTAGCCTATATCAAATAAAAAATAAAAAACAACAACAAATTACCTGAAAAACTCTTATCTGGTTGGTGATAATTTTTTATCAAAATATGTTTTTTTCCAGTTTCCGCGTCTGCTGAACCATACAAAAACACGCTAAAAGGCGTGTTTTGAAGGGGGGAGGTGGGGTAGTATAACTTACCATTTTTGGTACTATTCAAGACAACTAGAGCAGCCTTAGCCTGTTTACCAAGTTTTCTATGAACAAAAATCAAGGAATAGCCTATAGGCTAGGCCTAGCCTACTGTTTTATTGGGTACGATTTTAGTTACTGGACACCTATTTGACAGGCACCGCCAATGATTTAATACATTTTTTTTCGGTTTCCACGCATCCAACACCAAGTTACACCCTTTTCTGGTGTATGAAACACTAAAAAATCAATGGGGACACTTTAATAATGATAATATATGACGAAATATAAAGACAACTCGGTTGCGTTCGTGGAAGTAACGTCGCTTTGTTTACTTTACGCTCGGAGTGGCTTCCCGGTCCCGCCTTGGCGGTCGACTTCAAATGGCGAAGCTTATGGTACGATTTTAGTTACTGGACACCTATTTGACAGGTACCGCCGACGATTTAATACATATTTTTTTTCGGTTTCCATGCATCCAACACCAAGCTACACCCTTTTCTGGTGTACGAAACACTAAAAAAGCAATGGGGACACTTTAATAATGATAATATGAGACGAAATATAAAGAAAACTCGGTTGCGTTCGTGGAAGTAGCGTCGCTTTGTTTACTTTACGCTCGGAGTGACTTCGCGGTCCCGCCTTGGCGGTCGACTTCAAATAGCTAAGCTTATAACCAGTTGTTGGGTCCATTTTTTGATAAAGACTTGTGTTATAGGCCGTGGGATACAGGACAGGGTTGAGGGGGGCTCTGCCCCCCCTCACCCCCCCGTGAATTATAATAATCGTCATATATGTTGCCAGCAGGGGGCAAGTAAAACAGCTGGCCGTAGTAACCTCGAGCGTCCTGGGTAAAGAAACCGCGACGACGGACTCCCGCCGCCGATTTTCGGTACAAACGTGCCGTTTTATTCTCGTCGAAAACCACATTTAAAAAGTTATTATATCGTTTTCAATACTATTACCGGACCAGAAAAAGGTGTAGCTTGGTGTTGGATGCGTGGAAACCGAAAAAAAATATGTATTAAATCCTCGGTGGTACCTGTCAAATAGGTATCCAGTAACTAAAATTGTACTGTAACCTCGAGCGTCCTGGGTAAACAAACCGCGACGACGGACTCCCGCCGCCGATTTTCGGCACAAACGCGCTGTTTTATTCTCGTCGAAAACCACATTTAAAAAGTTATACAGTATATTATATCGTTTTCAATACTATTACCGGACCAGAAAAAGGTGTAGCTTGGTGTTGGATGCGTGGAAACCGAAAAAAATATGTATTAAATCCTCGATGGTACATGTCAAATAGGTGTCCAGTAACTAAAATCGTACCTTTTATTATTTTTCAATCAAGATATGGCGTCAAAAGGCGCCATTTATTGGGTGAATCGCGCTTTTACAGTAGGTAAGGGAAATTATGGGGTAAATTGGATACATTATGGGTTGAGGGGGGTGCAGCCCCCCTTGACTTATTGTCATCCTCACATAGCCTACTGTATTTACCTAATTGTATTTACCTAATTGTAGTTTACAGGAGTTGAGCTAAGCTCGTGTTGTCCCGTCTCTCAGTCTACTTTTTATCCAATTTTTTCTTGAAAATATGGATGTTCCTTGCCCCTACCACCTCCTCCTCCAGCCCATTCCATTTATCAATACATCTATAGGGGAAGCTAAACTTCCTGATATCGTTCTTGCAGGTAGGTCTTTTTACTTTGTAGCTGTGGCCTCTAGTTATTCCTGTATCCATAATTAATATATCCTCCCTATCCAGCCTCTCCAGCCCCCGGGTACATTTGTACATCATTATCATGTCTCCCCTCTCTCTCCTCTCTTTTAGACTCGGTAGATTTAATTTGTCTAGCCTCCCTTCATATGGCAGTTCTCTGAGACTTGGAACCAATCTAGTGACTGCTCTCTGGATTCTTTCTAACTTGTGAATATGCTTCTTTAGATGCGGGGACCACACCACTGCTGCATACTCCAATCTTGGTCTAATCATACTCTTCATAATTTTTGCTACCATGGTCTCATCCAAATAGTTCAGAGCAACTTTCATATTCCCGGCCATTGCATACATTCCGCTAAAGAGCTTGTTAATATGTTTCTCTGGCGACAAATTATCTTGTATAATCAACCCTAAATCTTTTTCTTTTTCGGCCTTGCTAATTTTATTATCTCCCATCCTGTACTCCCAATTTGGTCTATTCACACTTCTTCCCATATTTAACACATGACATTTACTTATATTAAATTTCATTTTCCACTTGGTGCTCCATTCGTATATTTTATCTAAATCCCCTTGCAGCTCCTCACAACTACTTTTATTTGTTATTTGTCTCATAATTTTTACGTCATCTGCAAACATTGACATGTAAGAGTTTATGCCTATCGGCAGGTCATTCACGTACATAAGGAACATGAGAGGTGCCAACACAGATCCCTGCGGCACACCACTCTCAACTTTCCGCCACGATGAGTAAGTTCCTCTAATGTTGGTCCTCATTTCCCTATCTGTTAAATAGCTCTCCATCCATTTCAGCAAACTCCCCCTGACACATCCTAGCGTCTCAAGCTTAAATAACAATCTCTTATGTGGTACCTTATCGAATGCTTTGGAAAGGTCTAAGTAGACGCAGTCCACCCATCCGCCTCTTTCTTGGAGTACATCTATCACCCTACTGTAATAACATAGCAAACTGGTAACACAAGATGTCCCTTCTCTGAATCCAAATTGCTTTGGGGTTATTATTTTCTTTCTCTCCAACATTTTCATCCATCTCTTCCTAATTAGCTTTTCACAAATCTTGCATACAATACTAGTAAGTGAAACTGGTCTATAGTTTAGAGGGTCCTCAGGGTTTCCATTCTTGTATATCGGAATGATATTAGCTCTTTTCCATTCAACAGGAACCTGTCCTTTATCTAAGGAAGCTTGAATTATGTCCCTCACTGGCTCCACTAATTGCTCTGCACACTCCTTTAAAACCCAGGCAGACACTTCATCCGGTCCCATAGCTTTCCTTACTTCAAGTCCTCTCATCGCAGATAACAGCTCATCTCTAGTTATTTCAATCTTACTAAGACCACTCTCCAGTACTCCCGCCTGTGGTTCATCAAAACCTTCCTCTCTAGTAAAAACTGACCCCAATTTGTTATTCATTACCTCACACATGTCCGATACATTTTCATACGTCCTAGCATCAACTCTTAATTTAGTAATTTGTTTCTTTACCTTCAACTTACTGTTTATATATTTATAAAATAATCTAGGGTCACTTTCACATTTATTTACTATGTTCTTCTCATAGTTCATTTTAACTTGCCTAATTATGTTAACATATCTATTCCTCTCCTGTTTATATTTATTCCGATTACTCTCAGTGTTCCTTCTTCTTAATCTAGCCCAAGCTGCATCACGCCTACCCAAAGCTCTTTTGCATTTCAAATTAAACCAATCTTTCTGCTTAGTAAAATTTCCAGTTTTATATCTTGGGACAAACATATTGGTTCCTACTCTATAAATTTCGAGGAATCTACTATATTTACCTTGTACGTCCCGTTCCTTCAAAATAAGATCCCAATCTACTCCCTCTAAATATCTTTTCAAGGATACATAATCAGCTTTACTATAATTTAATCTGTCATTTATGTAGCTATTGTCTAATCTATTGGCATTACTCGAGGTCAACTTCCATTTTAGTAATAGGTGATCACTTTTACCTACAGGACATAGATAGATTATATCACTAATTTCGTGAGGATCTTTTGTAAAAATCAGATCGAGTTTAGAAGGTTCGTTATTACCCCTCATTCTTGTATTTTCCTTCACATGTTGTGTAAGTACATTTTCCGTAACCAACTCCACTAGCCGACTTCCCCAAGATCTCTGATTTGGCCCTGCATCTCCCGATTCCCAATCAACCTCACTACAGTTGAAATCTCCTACCAAGATCAATCGATTCTTCCTTAAAAGCAATCTTCTCAACGACTGAATCATATCCTCTACCATCTCCTCAAACTCCAACTCCCTCCATGCTCTGGTCTTTGGTGGCATGTATGTTGATTTGTAAATTAAAAGGGCATAAACAGGTTGCCAGTACTGTACTTTGTTTAGGTGAGTAACGCTTGTGCCATTTAGGCTATTGGGTGAATCGCGCGCCGCCTATAAAACAAGGTGGTGGTGGTCAAGTCGACCGAATGCTTTGTTTACGTTCGGGACTTTATTATTTTTGTTGGTATTTTTTGGTGAAATTGGGTTTTTTCAATTTGTCGATAATGAAATTCGGCAAGAATGTCAAGTTCAGGCTTACCGCCTTGTTTACATTACGCGGAGCGGCGGCGGCGGCGGATGCTTGCGATCATGTTCCCGTCTATTTTGACTGCCGTTGGATACAAAAATATGTTGAGGGGGGCTTTGCCCCTCCTCACCCCCTCATGATATCATCATATATATTGCCAGCAGGGGGCAAATCGCCGTAAAAATAGACGCGAACTTCACCGCGGCGATCGACCTATGTAAACATGACGACCGTACGCCCGGGCTCTACATCCTTCCCCGAAATTCCTCCTTGCGGACAATAATGAGAAAATATGGCGAGTCTATAGGCCTAGGTCCCTATAGACTCGCCATATTTTCTCATTATTGTCCGCAAGACGTCTTTAATTATATACTAGCCCAGGCATATATCTATATATTCTTGTGATGGTAATTTGCCATGCCTCCAATCCCCATCTTGATTATTCAGCTACAAAGATTGGTATTACAGTATTTAAGTAACTTTTTGCAGCCATAATGTGTTTCGCATGCTCTGAGTCACGATCACGGTCAAATTAGATGCGTACAGTATACCGGTTGTGACAAGATTTTCAATTTTTACAGTAATTTTTACAAAATTCACCCCATAGAAGTTTATTTTCCACACCAAGTGATACGTTGTTAAAATTTCTCCGCATGCAGGACAGTTATTGCTTACAGTTTCTTACAGTTTCTTACAGTTTCTTACAGTTTCTTACAGTTTCTTACAGTAGATCCTCTGGAAAAAGGCAAACTAGGCCTGTGTATCCAGCTCAGTACCAGTACTGTACTTGCACTGCTGCGGTCGTTCACGGTGTTGGCGGCGGCGGTAGCAGACGCAACATTTTTACTATTCTGTATTTTTGCTTTATAATCAAACTTCAAATCTTGTCTTCCCCATGCTTTATCAAGATTACTTTCAAACTCCCTTATTGATTCGGAATCGACTACATACTAGGGCAGTGCGTTCCACTCATTTACCACTCTTATCACAAAATGAGTTCTTTGCCTTCTCAAGCCTATTTCTTTCTTTGTAAATTTTCTTAGTGTCCTCTCGTTCTTGTTCCCTCCCGCATCAAGAAGATACCTTCACACACATCCTCATCATACTTTCCTGACACTATCTTAAAAGTCTCTTATCATATCCCCTCTCTTTCTCCTATATGCCAGTGTCGGAAGCCCCAGTGTCTTCAACCTCTGCTCTGCTCATAGCCCACGTTCTTCAATGTTGGTACTAGCTTGCTAGCTCTCCTCTGCACTTTCTCCACTGCTTCTATATCCTTTACCATATATGGAGCCCACACCTGGTTCGCATATTCCAGGTGCGGCCTTACCAGCGCTGTATAGAGATTCCTGAAGATTTCTTCGTCAAGTGACACAAATGTCCTTATCAGCCCTACAATTCTATTGGCTTTGTTTATCTTTTCAGGTAAATGTTCTGAGAAATTTAACTTATTGTCTATCACTACTCCTATATCCTTTTCTGCATTCACTTCCTCCATCTCTTCATACATACTGTATCCTACCTTGTCTATCTTGCTTGTCCCAATCCGTATGTACTTTCATTTTTTTGGATGAAAAGGCATTAACCAATGCTCAGACCATCCCTTCATACCCTCCACATCTCCTTGAAGCAAACCCACATCTTCCTTACTCCTCACTCTTCTATACAGCTTAGTGTCATCCGCATACAGGTATACCTCACTTCCATTAGATGTAACTTCAGGTAAGTCGTTGATAAATATAACGAACAGTAGTGGTCCCAACACAGATCCCTGAGGTACCCCACTTGTAATTTCCCTCCACCCCGAGCCTATTCCATTCACCAGTACCTTCTGTCTCCGATCTTTCAGGAAGGCTTATATCCATTTCACACATTTCTCCCCTATATTATAGCTTCTAACTTTCTCTATTAACCTTTTATGTGGGACCTTATCGAAGGCCTTCATAAAATCGCAATATACCACGTCTATTACATCATCCTCTAGAATTTGCATCCAATCATCTACCACCTTAATTAGCTGTAGTACCGTCGACCTCCCCGGCAAGAATCCGAACTGTCTCCCACTGAAAAGTTGGTTTGATTTCTTATGCTCCATTATTCCTTCTCTAATTACCGTTTCCATTAGTTTACACACAACACTTGTCAAACTGACTGGTCTATAATTTCCTGGGTCATTTCTCTTTCCCTTCTTAAATATAGCTGTTATGTTAGCCTCTCTCCAGTCCATCGGGATTTGTCCTGTATTAAACGATACCTCAAATAACATTTTCAATGGCTCTACCAACATATCACCTCCTTCCTTTATGATTCTTGGGTGTATCCCATCCGGTCCCGGGGACTTACTTCTGTTCATTTTTTCTATAGCCCTTCTTATTCTAGCATGGGAAAACTCTATTATTTCTAGTGCCGGTGCCTGTTTGATGGGAATAGTAGGCACTGCATCATCCGACTCCACTGTTAGTACCCCCCCAAAGTATTTCCCCAGCACCTCTGCTTTCTCCTTATCAGTCTCTGCTCTACTCCGATCATCGAACCCCCGTACCAGCTCTGGGATCCCTACTCTTGTTAACTTTTCCTGAATGTACTTCCAGAATATTTTTGGATTATCCTTCACATTTCTAGCAATCTCTCTCTCCCTCTTCTTCACCCCTCTCCTTGTCTCCCACCTTATTTTATTGTTTATTTGTCTGGTTCCAGATCCACTTCTTAACTTCTATACTAGACCCCCTGTTCTTTTTTAACAATTTTAGTCTTTCCCACAATCGTTTCTTTCTTCTAATCAATGTCCAAAGCTTTCTTTTCATTGGCAATTCTGGGTTCGTTCTTTTCCCCAATTTTGTTTTATCCTTATATTCCCTTACTGGTACACTTTTGGATACAGCATTCTCCAGTTTGACTCTAATTTTCCTCCACATTCCTTCAGCATCTTCACTGTTCAAGTATTCCCCCCAGTCAATGTCCAAACACCGTCTCAACAGCTCATAATCTGCTCTATCATACATGTATATTTTTGTATTGCTTCTATTATCCCTCTCTGTTTTAATATTGCAACTAAAGCTTATACAGGCATGGTCACTACGACCTATAGGGTTATCCACATTGACATGTTCCACTATATCCTCCTCATTGCTGAAAATCAAATCAAGTACCCTGCGTCCCATCTCTATACCTTGTCATCTCTGTAATATGTTGCGTTAAAAAACAATCTCTCACTTTCTCTATAAACTTGTTTTCCAGGCTACTCTGTCCCGCTGGAGTAGTACAATTTGCCCAGTTGATCCTTGGCAAATTGAAATCTCCTATCAAAATCTTGTATTTGGTCTCTCTATTATCTATTTCCTCCATTGCTTTCAGTAGGTAATCATCCTCTTCCCTACTATTATTTGGGCTTCTATATATAGAGGCAATTAGAATTGATCCTCTTGCACATTTTACTTCAATACACAAATACTCACAATACTGCTGTCTCATATCCACCTCATTAACCTTGAGCTCTTTTCTTACATAAATAAACAGTCCTCTTCCGACCTCTGCTCTAATAGCATTCCTCTCATATAACTCAAAACCCTCCAAACTATACTCCACCAGTTCCCTTTCAATTCTAGCATTTTTTGGTCTTACTTCCTGTAAGGCTATGACATCAGGATTTTCCTCTTCATCCTGCAACCTACATATCAGTTCTCTTTTCTTGTCCTGGGTAAACACATCCACATTACTAAACATAATCCTTAATCCATCTACCATTCCTTCAGCAACTACACCATCCCGCTCCTCCTGTCCGTACCCTACGCCCCCCTTAGCACTACTGGGACTGCAACTTTGTCTCCTGTCTCTCCCTGTGACACCTCCACCCTGTTCTCCTCCTCCGTCACAACTCCTATCACATTCTCTTCCCTCCCTGATCTCCCCCTCCCTTCTATTCGTATAAACCACTTCTTCATTTTTACAGTATATATTTTTTGAGAAACTACAAAAGAGATTTTTTCCATATTTGATTGCTTTTTCATACTCTTCCTATAGATGGCAATTTCTTAATTTAACCCATTGGCTGCGGGTGACGTTCCAGAACGCATAGGCAATTTAGAGCAGTTTCCAGGCTTTAAAAGCCTGTAAAAGTTGTCGAAATCGAGTGTCAATGGGCGGGAGCGTAAGGGACTCCGACCCTCAGAGCAGCCAGCCGCTCACTGAGGTAGACTGTGGTCTCGCGCGGCTGTCTCGACAGTGTTGTCGAGCGAGCGAGAGCTAATAATTAGTGAGTTTTCCCGAATGTCTATGGCAACGCTGTGGGTGAACCCCGCCACCTACAAAGCTCGATCTGGTGTAATTTTGAAGCTACAGTAAACCCCCGCTAACTCTGACTCGTTTTAGTCGGAAACCCGCACTTCTCGGAATGGCATAGGCCTCTCGGAAAATTCCGAGTTGGGCGGGATTTGTGTCCAGTTTACAATGTTCTCTCACTCGGTTTTAAGTGATTTTAGGATGAATTGAAGCCTGTGCCTTTTAATTATTGTGTTAATATTAATTACTATCTACTGTACTGTCCCTGAAAACATAATAAGGTTCGCATTTGTCATTAATATGATGAATTTCACATTTAAAAAACAAAAACTCAAAAAAACAAAGTGATCTCAATTTTCTCGGACGCGGACTTTCCTCATATAATTCGGAATTTTCCCTCTCATAAGTCGGACCTCGGACATTTCGGAAAATCGGGCATCTCTGAAGTGGTCTCCCCCCAATTAGTCCGAGTTAGCGAGGGTTTACTGTATTTTCGCTTAGTTTTCGGCAGAATACAGTTAATTTAATGCAGATACTTGATTAATCATTCAGGAGTGCCTGAATATGCGCTAAATAGCGTAAATAAGCCCGCAGCGTAAGGGTTAAAAAATTAACTTCTATGGGGAGAATTTTTTGAAAAATTGCTGTAAAAATTGAAAATCTTGTCTAGAGAAGGGGGGCAGAGCCCCCATCAACCCATCGTGAATCCCACGGAAATCATAATTAGCTGTAGACCTACCTGTTTTTCCAAAAGTCTCCCTATAGACAAGATTTTGTATTTTATTTTTACAGTATTTAAAAAAAAATTCTCCCCATAGAAGTTAATTTTTCACACCAAATGATGCATTTTCTAAAATTCTCCCCATACAGGACAGTTATATGTTGTTACAGTATTTTAGTTATTTTTTTCCATTTTTGAACTGCTTTTGTTAAGAGTTGTGTTATCAGGCGTATCACCTACCTCTGACCGGGTATATCCTAGTGTTTACTATACCCCTTTGAAAGGATATGAGCTTAACCTAACAACCTTACCTAACCTATCCTAGTATTATGGGTGGGGGATGGGACCCCCCTACCCCCCTGTTTGACATCAACTTACATGTAAAAACAACACTGTAGGCCTATATCGAAGAACAAATTGAAAAATAATGCTAAAAATGCTGTCTGAGGTCTCTTAAATTTTTACCAAAAAATAACATTCTGTTGATTGTACTGTACTGTACTTGGGAAATATTATTGAAGAATAAATTTTGTTCTCTTTTTCTTCTTTTTAGGTTGTTGAGGACAGCAGCCCGCAACCCTAGCGACCATCCCAGCAATAGAAACTATACACCTCAGCAGCCCTCAACCCTAGCGACCAGCTCAGCAGTAGAAACTACACGCCTCAGCAGCCTGCAACCCTAGTGACCAGCCCAGCAGTAGAAACTACACGCCTCGGCAGCCCGCAACCCTAGCGACCAGCCCAGCAATAGAAACTACACGCCTTAACCCGAGGAACACGAAATTGAGGTAGGGAAAAGTGTTCAAAACTTGTAATTTCTACCATTCGATTCTGACAGAATTTGTTATATTTACGATATAAAGCATTATTTCTTCTCCATGTGTGTTTATTTTATTTATATGATAAACATTTGAACTTGAAGAATGATAAAAGAGGTGGGAACAGCAATTTGGGAGTGAAAAACTTATATTTTCGCCGCCTGGTCGTATTCTGGGGCGGCCGGCCAAGAGACATACAACCTCCCTCTCCAACATCTGGGTTGCAACTGAGCTCTCCGGCAGAGATCTCAAACGGCTATAGGCTCTTTAAATGACTCGCCCGTGTTTTCAAAACCGCGTGAGAATAATTCTCACGGAAAATAATAACCGATAAATTAGGGAAATGAGAGGAAAAATAGCCAATAATTGAGGAGGAAAAAGGAGGGGAAGGGTGGTTGGGGCACATTTGGATGGTGTTAGGAGGTACTAGAAGGGATTTATCTCGCCTAATCACGTAATCCTTTGTTTTGAGAGCCCCTGGGGCGCTTTAGTTTTTTTTATGGTCTTCCTTGCGTGAGGCCTAACGTATTCGCTATAGTATTTACCCTTCCGTGAGGCTTACCGCGTTTTATGGGCAGATGCATTTTCTAGTTTAATATATACTTTTATCTATATTATTAAGTTAAGTAGAGCAGATTAACCAGACCACTGAGCTCCATATGGAACTCTCATAAGTGGGACTAGAACTATTGTGATTAGTACCGTACTGTATATGTTAAGCATAATAAATCGTAGGCTTGTCCATATTTTAAATTAATAGCCGTCTTGATAGCGTAATGCCGCATCAGTGCGCAGAATTTTGATGTGGTATCCTAAGTTAGAGTCCTTGGAGTGCCACATGTATTTGTTGATTTCATTAATTGAGTTTAGAGGTGAAGTTGGTTGGTGGAAAAAACATAATAATTAGTAGCGTGTAGCATGCTGCCTTGCCATCTGTTGTCAAGAGGTACGGTAATCTAATATGGTTGGTACAACCATACCCCAAGTGTGTAAATTCCCCACTTTGCCCACTATCATGGTGGGGCTAAGTTTGGGAAGGATGTCAGAGTCGATTCCTAGCAAATAAATTGTCAAAATCATATACTGCACATCACACCAAAAGCCATTGGAAAAACCTAATCATTTACATCTATAACAGGTGAAAGTGCAATATTATCCCCCAAAATTAAAAAATCTTTTGTCTTCTGATATGCCATTATGATTGTGTTCTTTTATTTATAAATTATTATTTTACTTAAGCGTTGTTTCCACATAGCGATTTTGATTAGTTATTTTGTCTATTCACTGTGTTGTATAAGTTTTGTTTTTTTATTTTGCAAGTTTTAGCGATTTTGATTAGTTATTTTGTCTTTATACTGTGCTGTATAAGTTTTGGTTTGTTTATTTTGCAAGTTTTACATTATAATGCCATATTAAGTGCAGTGTGCAGGCTATGTTCAGTTAGATTAGATTAGGAAGGTACGGTTAGACTACACTGGAGTCTGGAAATCAGTTACCCAGGTCCTGTAAATTACTTTTTCTAATGCTACCGGATAATTCATCAAAATAGTAAGCAAAATCTTACCATGAATCTTCGCACGCTCTTTGCGTTCGCTTCTTATATGACTGTTTTCCCTTCACCCACCCCAGGACTTACTTTTATCATCATATAACTGTCTTGGTAGCGGAATTTCGATGTGAGTATCCTGGGTTCGAGTCCTCGGAGGGCCACATGTATTTGTTGATTACATTAATTGAGTTTAGATGTGAAGTTGGTTGGTGTAAAAAACATAATAATATAATGCCAGCGAGGGGCAAATATCCGGTGACCATGGGATGATTTAACCCTTTGAGTACCAGCGACGTGTTATATTTTGTTTTAGCTTTATTTACACTATATTCTGCAGCTTAGGAAGAATATGTGGTAGGTAAAAGGGTTGGCTGAGACAGTTTGAAGCCTTATTATTGCTAGAGGTCCTTCCTAATCTGAATATACTTCTAATAGTTGCCACAATATAAAAAAAAAGTCACTGGTACTGTACGGATTAAGAAAGTAGGCGGTCAAAACCGATACATACGAAAACGCCACAGTAGTCTCCTTAAATATTATCCCTAATGAAGGTTTTATCACACAATTATGGTGACCACACCGTCGATAGGGAGAGTTTTCGTTCTTATGTAGGCCTAATGAATTTGACACATACCAGTATTGCGTTGAAGTAAACCGTATGGCAAACCTATAGGCCACGATAAAAACAATCAATGAAACTATATCTTCGAAGCTTAGGCTATTTTATGATTTTCTAGCTCTAATAGGTGAGACTACCCTTTCCTAATCTCCAAGTATATTTATGCATACATACAGTAAGACTATTTTATGATTTTCTAGCTCTATAATAGGTGAGACTAACCTTTCCTTATCTCCCAGTATATTAATGCATACATACAGACATACAGTACTGTACTTATATTTTATGACCGAGTGCTCCACGCGAAGTGTGGTTCCGATTATTTAGGAAAAAGTTACTGGTACTTTTCTAAGGCGAGAAATTTTTAATTAATTTTGAAAAAAAGGAAAATAAATTTGTAATATTGGGTGTACTGCCTCGCACCACACCCTTATTCTGTTAACCATTTTGTTATGACACTGTCAGGTGTGTTTTTTCCCTGGCATTATTTTATTTGTTTTTATTAATTTGACAGGCTTGTGGGGGGGATGCCCTACCTAAGATACTATGTTAGGTTAATGACATTATAAGGGAGTGACCCCATCCTCCCCCTTTTTATGTTAAGCCATGTATATATATAACAACCTAATCTAGTATCTTTGTTTAATTTAATCTGACGGTAAATTGAATCCATTAGCAGCTAATTTATGAGTACTTAATGGAAAAATATCAAACCACCATGTCTGTGCATCATATTAAGACCAAGTATATATAATTAGGATAATTAGCACCATATTTCACTACAAAATCTTAAAAATAACTGAGAAATCTTGATGGGAACTTCGAAATTTACCGTCAGTTGAAAAGAAACAGGGTATAATATCTTTGGTGGGAGCTGCTGTGGGGAACGATGTAGTAGCCGGGCGTATGGTCATCATAGATCTTGCGCTCGTGGTTATGTTCCTGTCTATTTTGACGGCCCTTTTTTATATTTGCCCCCGGCTGGCAATATTTATGATGATGACAATAAGAGGAACAATGCGGCCAGTGTCTTCTTGGGAAACAGATTAACTTGCGCATGTAGTAATGTACACCCTATGTGGTGGATTGTGTTCTTTTATTTACAAATCATTATTTTACTTCAGCGTTGTTTCCACATAGCGATTTTGATTAGTTATTTTGTCTTTACTGTGTTCGTATACGTTTTGGTTTGTTTATTTTGCAAGTTTTACATTATAATTACCCTATCTTTTTGATAGGGTTAAATCCTGCTTCATAGCAAATTCTAGGTGATTAGATTAATATCCAGTATTCGAGAATGGATAATAAGTCGTAGGCGTGTGCATAAACCTTTAACCGTCTTGGTTGTGTAATGGTTAAGGTGTCTAAAAAATCTGTGTGTGATAACCCGGGTTCGAATCCTGGTGGATCATATATGTGCTTTCATTAATTTCATTGGAAGTGTTTGGTGTTGTGGTGAAATCAATAAAAAAAAAAAAAAAAAAATTACCAGGGTGCCAACTCTTATCATTCAGAGCAGCAACTTTGTCCCTTGGCGAACTATCTTGGGGTACACACAGACTTAAGTACGGTCTAGGGTTACAGTTGTTGTTCCCTAAGCTGCCTGGCCGAACAGCCCCGAGTCCCTGAGGAAGGCTATGGCCGCGATCGGGCTTTCCCACAGAGCTCTCATTGAGTGTAGATTGTGTTGTTGGCGTAAGTGGTTGTGTGAAATGCAGTCTTCTATGATGTATTTAATGGTATGGGGTGCTGTGTTACATCCCGGGCAGGTGTCGACAACGGAGTCATCCAGTCTCTTTTGATAGCTCAGGAGAGTTGGATGGTGTCCGCATCTCAGCCTGGCCAGGTGGACTCTATCCTCGCGAGGAAGGATGGATTTCGGGAGGTCGTGCTTGCAGCTGCGTGTTGTCTGTATTTACCTAATTGTAGTTTACAGGAGTTGAGCTAAGCTCGTGTTGTCCCGTCTCTCAGTCTACTTTTTATCCAATTTTTTCTTGAAAATATGGATGTTCCTTGCCCCTACCACCTCCTCCTCCAGCCCATTCCATTTGTCAATACATCTATAGGGGAAGCTAAACTTCCTGATATCGTTCTTGCAGGTAGGTCTTTTTACTTTGTAGCTGTGGCCTCTAGTTATTCCTGTATCCATAATTAATATATCCTCCCTATCCAGCCCCCGGGTGCATTTGTACATCATTATCATGTCTCCCCTCTCTCCTCTCTTTTAAACTCGGTAGATTTAATTTGTCTAGCCTCCCTTCATATGGCAGTTCTCTGAGACTTGGAACCAATCTAGTAACTGCTCTCTGGATTCTTTCTAACTTGTGAATATGCTTCTTTAGATGTGGGGACCACACCACTGCTGCATACTCCAATCTTGGTCTAATCATACTCTTCATAATTTCCGCTACCATGGTCTCATCCAAGTAGTTCAGAGCAACTTTCATATTCCCGGCCATTGCATACATTCCGCTAAAGAGCTTGTTAATATGTTTCTCTGGCGACAAATTATCTTGTATAATCAACCCTAAATCCTTTTCTTTTTCGGCCTTGCTAATTATATTATCTCCCATCCTGTACTCCCAATTTGGTCTATTCACACTTCTTCCCATATTTAACACATGGCATTTACTTATATTAAATTTCATTTTCCACTTGGTGCTCCATTCATATATTTTATCTAAATCCCCTTGCAGCTCCTCACAACTACTTTTATTTGTCTCATAATTTTTACGTCGTCTGCAAACATTGACATGTAGGAATTTATGCCTATCGGCAGGTCGTTCACGTACATAAGGAACATGAGAGGTGCCAACACAGATCCCTGCGGCACACCACTCTCAACTTTCCGCCACGATGAGTAAGTTCCTCTAATGTTGGTCCTCATTTCCCTATCTGTTAAATAGCTCTCCATCCATTTCAGCAAACTCCCCCTGACACATCCTAGCGTCTCAAGCTTAGATAACAATCTCTTATGTGGTACCTTATCGAATGCTTTGGAAAGGTCTAAGTAGACGCAGTCCACCCATCCGCCTCTTTCTTGGAGTACATCTATCACCCTACTGTAATAACATAGCAAACTGGTAACACAAGATGTCCCTTCTCTGAATCCAAATTGCTTTGGGGTTATTATCTTCTTTCTCTCCAACATTTTCATCCATCTCTTCCTAATTAGCGTGAGTGGATGGATCGGCGAGAGATATGAGTATGGATGTGCTTCTGGAAGTTGGTTCGGGGTGGGCAGGGAGGGAGAGAGGACAGTAATTGTGTGTGATACCGTGTGCTGGGTGTTGTTTTGATATTTCTTGGTGTCTGTGGGTGTGTTGCCATGTAGTTTAGTGGGTGGTCCTGGTTCGTGGAGGCTGCTGCCAGGAATTGAGTGCCTCTCATGTCCAGATGGTCTTTGACTTTGAGGATTTGGGTTTCTTGATGTAGGTGATCTGTGGGTGCAGTAGCTGTGCAGCCTGTAATGATCTTTAGGGCTTTGTTTTGAATAGTCTGTAAGGTCTTATGATGTGTTTCAGCTAGGCCTGTGCTTGCGTATTCCATCACTGATCTTATGTATTGTTTATATACTGTGGTGGTGGTTTCTTTGTTGTGTCCAAATTTTGTGTGAGCAAGTGACCTGAGGGCGTTAAGTCTGGGTGTCAGTTTCTTTTTAATGTTCGTGGTGTGCTGTTTGAATGTCATATGAGTATCATATGTTACTCCTAGGATTTTGTGTGTGTGTGTATACATGTGTTAGGGGTGTGTTGTTTATGGTGAGTTGAGGGATGTATTCGTGTTCTCCTGTCCAGCTTGTGAGCAGGGTTGCGGTGGATTTGGCTGGGTCTAGATTAAGTCTGTTTGTAGTGCACCAGCCATGTACTGTAGCCTAGTGTGTTGAGATAGGGTTGAAGGAGATCTGTTGCTCTTATTGGGTCATGGTGTGTGCATGTGAGTGTTATGTCATCTGCATAGGAGGCTAAGTTTATTTGGGGCGTATTGGGTGTAGTTATATCGTGCATGTACAGATTGAAGAGTGCGGGCGATAGGACGGATCCTTGTGGGACTGTTTGGAAAGTTTCTGATTTAAGATGACTGACCGGCAAAAGATACGTGTGCACATCTGCCTGCTAGGAAGTTTGCCAGCCACCTTTTTGTGTTGTAGATTTTTTTTTTTAGGTTGTGGCGGGGGATAGCATCGAAGGCTTTACTAATGTCGAGTGTGGCTAATAGTGATCTGTGTGGTGGTCTAGCTGAGTTGATGCCATCAAAAGCTCTTTGTGTAAGGTCTGTGAGAAGAGTGTTTGTGGAGTGCAGTGGCCTAAAGCCATGTTGTGTTGGAGCTAGGGGTAGGTCGGGTGTAATTAGTTGTAATACTAGGCGTTCCATGACTTTGGAGGAGGTGCAAAGGAGTGTGATGGGGCGGTGCGAGGATGGTAGCATGGGGTCTTTGTTGGGTTTGGGGAATGTGATGATGATACCATGCTTCCAAATGTCTGGTATTGTGTTGCGTGAATAACTGTAGTTTGATATGTTAGTGAGTGCTTGTATGCCTTGTGGTCCCAGGTGTCTGAGGTGTATGTTGCTTATGTTGTCTAGGCCACAGGCGGGTGAGTGCTTGAGATTGTTGATATGCTTTGTCTGGTGATTGGTGAAGGGTGTATAGTATTTCATCCTAGCTTTTTCTGTTTAATGAAAGTACAGTACCGCTTTTCCCCTCAACTTTTATCGTCATCACTCGTTTGGCAGCTTTATAAAAAAATATGTATGTATTGTACAGTATGTACTCAGTCCCATTCCATTTTAATTTTTATTTTTTCTGGGGGTGGTTGACTCGAGACAACCTGAATAATAGCCAGAAGTTATTGTCAGATTAAAGTTGTAGATCAAATATTATAAGCTCTTGTAGGATACCCTCTTTTACTCTCATGGTTGATTGATCGACTTAGTAAGAGTCGGCCACCACCAAAAAAATAAATAAAACAAATAAAATGGGGTGTCAGTGTATATATACATACAGTACATACATACATAGTTGTTGTTCCCCAAGCTGCCTGGCCGAACAGCCCCAAGGCCCCGAGCAAGGCCAAGGCCATAACCGAGCGCCCCCACAGAACCCTCCCTGCCGACCACAATAAAGCCTGGGTGACCGAAGCCACTCCATGGCGGGGAGCTGAGGAGGGTGCGGAAACGCCCAGGAAACCAAAGCCCCACCCAGGGCCCTGTGCCCCTCAGCAATTATGAAGAAAATGTTGAGGGGCAAAGGAAAAATGTGACGCTTTGGCTTCCAATCTTGGTAGATTTGGAGGTCAATCCACGGAAGAGACGCCGTCACTTGAGATCTAGAAGATATATAAGTAAAAGGAACAGTCAGAGTAAGCTATGGGTATGGCAGAGATCACTCAGTTCTCACTCTGATAGACCAGCCCATCACCATACATACATAGTAAGAGTATATGCTTCATCATAGGTACAATTTGCGGCACATATTCCGTTCAATATCCCAGTAAGTTGGTAATTTTGGCAGTGCCGCAGCCACTTCCCCGACCCCCCTCCCTTACTCCACCTCCTGGAAGGTAGCTGGTGAAGTGAGGGAGGTGCAGGGTGTCAAACCAGAGTAATTTTTTTTGTGTAATACTTAAGTGAATATGAGAAGTAACACAAGAAAATGATCATGAAATAGCATTGTTTTGGCCATTCTATCACTTCCAAAGAAAAAATATGAACTTTAAACCACAAATTTTATTTTTATATCTTAATAAATAAAGGTCAATGTTTGTCTGTCAGTTACCCGACCTTTGTACCTTTGTTACTAAACTCCTCCCACAGTTTTGGTGCCAGGTGTGGGGCACCGTTGGAAAGCCCAGGCATTGGAGATGGTTTTAGGCGAAATCAGAGACACTTGTTTAATAAAATTTTCGGCAGAACTTATGTAGTATACGGGAGCGAAAAAAATGGCCGTTTGGGGCAGAAGGAGGCCTCCGATCGAAAAGGTGTATGGAACGAAAATTGTTCGCAGCTCCCCAAAATGGGGGTACGGATGAGGTCAGATCCAAAATCGGAGGTCATTTAGCGGCTGAAATCGAGGTCGCCGTTTAATGAGGCACAGGGAGGTCGAGGCCGGTGATTATGGTAGTAGTATTATTGTGATGATTGTGGTAGTAGTGATTGATGATGGTGATTATGGTAGTAGAATTTAAACCCGGGTAATGCCGGGTACCCCTCCTAGTATACAATATTAAAGACTACCGGTAGGAAGAATGGACTCGTCTTTCGTTTGACACCCTGGGGAGGTGGATTGGGTGATGCCAAAATTAGGAATTTATTGGGGTATTGAACAGAATATGTGCTATAACTGTACTGTACAGTCGCGCTAATAAGTCATGTCCCAGCTGTCATTACGTTTGGCTTGCTCTGTGCTGTATTGATGTCTGTCAGATGTTGAATAGGGTGGGTAAGTGAAGGAACATGTTTATATATTTCACTCGATATGAAGAAATGAAGCTTGGATATTGCCGATACCAATTTTTGTTAAAGCAAATGAGAGGAGTGGACATAATACAAGAAACAGGATGATTAATTTTAAGGTCCCGAGAATCCAAGGACAGGGTAAGCAAACATTCTTCTTCACTGCCATCAAAGACTGGAACGACTTACCCCAGTCAGTCCGTGAAAAGAGAACACTGTATTCCTTCAGACGTAGGTTTTTTTTTTTTTTTTTTTTTTTTTTTTTTTTTTTTTTTTTTTTTCCCAGCTAACCTAATCCCACAAGGACTCCAATGGAAATACGCCTAACGGCCTTATTGGGCTATCCTTAGTTGGAATTATGCAAGGCTGGTACATGTCATATTTTGTAATATACTATGTGGTACCAACTCTGTAAATTGCTAACTGAATAAATATTATTATTATTATTATTATTAATTATTGATCAAAACATACTTGGTGCCGAGACATGACTTATTAGCGCGACTGTACACTCGGATACCATAGTCTCTAGCCCACTCATATTAATTCATGGACTCCTATGTTTTTCTTTATGCAATTATAAGTACTGTACAGTCGACGTTAATAAGTGTTGTCAGATATTCCACAAAGTTTCGGACACTGACTAATACTCTGAGGGATAAGCACTTTTCCCAGTAACTATAAAGATACCAATAACACTTGTTGAGCGAAAACCACTGGAATCTATGACAACACTTAATACCCCCGATTGTACTTGGATTATTTGTTTATATAAATTCCTTATAAAAAATAATGGTACATAGTTCTGTAGTTGATTTATAGAAAATTGTATTCATAAATTAGTTTCCAGAGATATACTTCCATAGTTAGAAATGGGTGAAGTCCACGAATATTTATGAGTGGGCTAGAGACTATGGTATCCGACTGTACATACAAAGTATCCACTAGATTATTAAATGCATAACTCCCACAAGGCAAACCCCCTTTGAAGATTATGTCGCATTTTCGACAGTTTATTCTGGCTATCATTAGACAATTTTATACAGTTAAGGAAAGATCTTGGAGAATTTTTAGGGCAAAGACTATCTCAACCATCTGACTTTTATATACCCTTCCTAATCTGAATAAAACTGTCTAATAATAGCCAGAAAACAGACTAGAAATGCGTAATTGGATTTCGAAAGGGTTAACATATTTATTTCTAGTAGGGTCCATCTTAATTGTAGCCAGCCTTTCATCTTTTTGGCGTTAGTATTTATAATATAATTTTTGTTCACAGATTGATAGTGAGCGGTGACCGAGAGACCACCATCCAGGGTTGAACTCCGAGTGGCACGCCCCCCAAAATAGTGGACTCTCCATTGCCGACTTCCTGCCACTGAATTTTTATCCAGGGGCCAGATGCCGAGATACCCAAATTTCACGAATCAGTATATTTCGTACAGTAATTTCACTTTTTTCTTCTATTATTTCATAACAAAAAAAAAAAAATTAGTAAGCGATTTTGATAAGTTATTTTGCCTTTATATTGTCTTTGTCCAAGTTTTGGTTTGTTTAGTTTGCAAGTTTTACATTTTAATTACCTTGCTTGGTCACCACTACCATATGAGGGTTTTGGACTAAAAGTATCCTTCATTCCCTACACATTTTCATGTATAAACAAGAGCTAGAATATAATTCAATGATATATCCCTGAAAGTAGAGGAATAGACCTTTCCTATGACACTTGAATCATGTCTGGACGACCACTGATTATTGTGCATTTGTTTAGTTTGAAAGTTTTACATTTTAATTAAACGATATTGAAAGGGGTTCTAGGTGTTTTAAGCTTGGAGGTCTAGTGAGGAAACTTAAAAATTATAAAATCAGTACAGTATATAGACCAAAAAACAAACACTACCCCTTAACCCTGAACTGGCGGCGCGCAACTTATGTCGTGTGAAATAAATTTGGACTAAGTGGCGGTTCGCAACTTATGTTGTGCGCCATTTTCAGCACGTAATGTTGCTGAGAGAGAGAGAGCTGAGCGGGGTGAGGAGCCTAGCAACTATATGACCGCTCACCAACTGAAGTGAATCCCACCCTTCCCTCCCCGCTCACACTCGCTACACAGGGAATTATGTAGGGAAATTACCTAATTACAGGGTTTTTGCACTCATGTTGCATGATCATTGCAAGAGAACCAGCGGTCGTACAAGGATGGTTCGGGTGTCATTGGAAAGCTCTGTTTACGCCCTTTCAGGGATAGATACTTGTTTTACGCTCTGGGTCTTATTTAGGCATGAAAATGATCACGTAAACAACCCTATTTAGGGTAAATAAAAAAACGCTGGGCGCTACGGTCCGCTAGACCGCCAATAAGGTGTTAAAGTTTTGATTTTCTGAAACGTAACTACAAATTGAAGCGAGGAATTACCAAGTTTATATACCACAAAGTAAAAATAACGTAAGAAATACATTATGGCGATAGATTTTAGTCCTCTTAAATTATTCCATTATTGACTCTGGCCCCTTGGATTATATGACCTAATTGCTTGTAAACCGCAGTGCTACATATCGGTTGCATAGTTTGAACAATAGTGGTTTTCTAGAACAATTATCCCCTTGAGGATTATGACGCATTTGACAGTTTATTCTGGCGATTTCATGCAGCTTAGGAAGAATCTGGGAATTAAGAGTAGACTCAATTTACTCTTGATTTCCACATATCCTTCTTAATCTGAATAAAATGGTCTCAAGACTGTGGAATGCGTCCCAACATCCTGAAAGGGTTAAATACAGTGTTTATCAAGAACTTTTCAAGGCCATATTTACTGTACAATCATAGTCAAGTCAGATTATTTTACATTTTAGTTTAATTTTAAATATTGGTACTGGCATGACCTCATAAAGTAGGTTAACACTTTTACTGCATTGCCATCAATCACTATTATTATTACTTAAATTTAAATGCATTTTTCCACATACAGATTTGGTAAGCGTTGTTGTTTCAAGTTTTTAATTTTAACGAGTTATATTAATTTGAACAGTAACTTTTGAGTTCATTTTCAAGTTACATACAGATTTTGTTTAGTGTGTTGTCGTTTCGATTAGTTTTTTTATTTGAATGCGTTCGTTATATTAATTTGAACTAACTTTTGAGTTCATTTTCAAGTTTTATATTTTCATTAATTACTGATCTCATGGAGTAGGTGAACACTTTTATTACATAGCAATCAAATTATTACTAATATTATTACTTTTCAATTGCTATGAATCATTGCTACCACTACTACTATTCAATAGCCTTGATATTTACCTAATATCAAAGAGTTCAACCCATATCTAGCACTGTGGTAAATTTTACTCATGTCTTTTAATTTGTTAATGTGCTCCCCCTCTACATATATATACTTTTTTCTCCTTTTTTTAAAATAGAGTTGCATACTAGGTGAGTTACAACCTACATTTTGTTCAGTAGAAAATTTAGATTATATAATTATGGGCCATTTTTTCAGTATTATTTTTGGTTTTGCTCTAATGCATAAAATTCTGCCTTTCACATTAATTTATTGCATAGCGTTGCATTGTTATTTTATTGCATTGTTATTTATATTGTCCTTGTCCTAATTTTGGTTTGTTTAGTTTGCAAGTTTTACATTTTAATTTAAATTTGTTTTTTTATTAGGCGTTATTTCCATATAGTGATTTTGATTAGTTTGTTTGTACATAGTGATTTTGATTAATTAGTTTACATTTATCTTGTCATCCCAGTTTTGGTTTGTTTAGTTTGCAAGTTTTACATTTTAATTTATTTTGTCGTCCCAGTTTTGGTTTGTTTATTTTGCAAGTTTTACATTATAATATCTGAAAAAATGGCATTCTATAATATAATAAGATTATATTTTCACTTAACCCGGAAAGTGCGGAAGACTTAAGATCCTGGGCCTAAAAAAAATCAATTTAAAACACCCCCAAATTTTTTTTTTTTTTTTTTCCCTGGGCCATGCCAAATATCACTCTTCCACATCCCTCCCCTCCTTCAGTGATCACCTATTTTCCCTGTTATTCCCTTGTTCTGTGGTCTATTTTCATGCTAACATTAGCGAGTTGGTAGCAAAGCGTTGTCATCACTGTTACCAAGCGTGGGAAAGAGCGAGAGAAAGACTATTGCATAACAGTGTCTCTCCAAACAAGGGGAGGGGGGTTGCCTCAGCCATACATTATGTAACTCCCGGCCTGTATCGCCGATTTTGACCATCCAAACGCTGTTTCCACTTGTTTTATTGCTGTAACAGGTTAATACCTTTATAATCAACCTATAATAGGCGCATATGGATAAGTATTAATGCTATTTATGGTAAAATAACGATGTTAGTGATGGGAACAGCTCAAATACGTGCGCACAGGCGTGTGGTGTCTCATACCCCCCATGCGCACGTCTTAAGGTTAAGGGGGATTTTTTCTGGACTCCCTTCTCTCCATGTTTAGCTCCATTAGTTTTGATATTCTAAGACTGATCACCCCATTAGTTTGACGATGTTAAGACCTTTTTCCATATTTGCCAATAATATGACCTTTTGAGCCATTTAGGTATCAATGTTTTCCTGGAGTGAAGATTTTTTTTCTCTGAAGAAAACCCTTCAATAATTACGGAACAGTTCACTTAAAACTGCTAAACCATACTTCATAAGTTGCAAATTATATAATATTTCTGATAACATGATAAATTGTAGAAACATAGCTTTATTTAAAGTTGATTTTCACAAGCGTTCTGCAACTTTATAGTGAGAAGTTACTGTAATGGGATTGGATTAGTCTTTTTTTGACAAGGTCCTTTCTAATCTGAATAAAATCACCTGGCAGTTGTACAGTATATTAAAACAAATGTATATGATTGAAAATACTTGACAAATTTTTCCATTCTTTGCAGTTGTGGCGATGATCGATGGACGTCTCGGGAAGAAGAAAGAAGAATCGTCATCTTCGGGATTCGTCGTCTTCAAGATTCTTTCCTCTATTTTTCTTTTTACTTTTCTTGTGTTTCAATTTTCCTCATCTTTTTATTATCTCTGCTTTCTTTCCCTACTAGTACTGTACTTTCTTTCTTGGCTCCTCTTTCTCTACCTTTCTTGATTTCTATCTTTATTTATCTCTACTTTTTTTTAATTTTCCCCTTCCTTGATTTTTTTTTGTCTTTCTGCTTTCTCTAATTTCTCTATTCTTTTTTTTCTCAACTAGGCTCCTCTTTATCTACTTTTCTTTGTTTCTATCTTTATCTCTACTTTTTCCGTCTTCATGTTCTTGATTTTTTTTGTTTTTGCCTTTTTCTACTTTCTCTATTCTTTCTTCTCTCAACTTCTTTCTCTTAATCTCTTTACCTTTTCCTTTTTTTATCCTTTCTCTCTTGGTTATTTTCTATATCCTTTCCTTTCCTTTATCCTTTTTATATTTTCCCTTTCCTTGATTTTTTTTTTTTTTTTTTTTTTTCCTGTTTGTTGTGATGTGAGGGTGGTGTTGGTGGGAGTGATTTATTGTGTGTTGGGGGGGTGTTTTCTGTAAGCTGTTGTACATTGGTTGACATTAGTGGTTAAATTGTGTGCTGGTCTAGGTCTTGGGGCTTGCTGTCGGGTGCATAAGGTAGTCAAGCCTTTAACTGACGAGAGAATAAGACCACGGGTCGGCTTATTCCTGAAACGTATACGCATAGTTACACATTCTCTCGACTTTACTATGAATGCTTTAACTCGCCCTAACCTAACCCAAGCGAAAGTTTGTATTCTGGTTAGAGGTTACTGTGATCATAGTAATCTTTGAGGTGTTGCGTAGAAATTTCTGGATTATGTGACCGTGACCAATAGCAACGCACTGGTGTCCTGAATGCTACAGCTTAGAGAACCACCCCAAAAGTGCCCCTTCCATTCTCCGAGTGGAAGACAAGGCGGGGCAGTGTAGTGGCTGGCATCCTGTTTCCAGTACCCTGCAACTGTCATCTTTCAATCTAAGTCTTAAGCTTGACTATTTCTCTCCTTCATCCAGTCAGTAGTGTGATAGATTTGTCTGTGATGGTAGTGGTGAGGGTGTGGTTGTGGCAACACAATCACACACTCATTACCCACTAACAGTCATTTCTCTAAACTGAGTTGTGTTGACCATGTGGTGATGATGCCAAGGACTTCTTGACACCACTCATCATAAATTCACAACTGAGTCACTGATCAGCTGTGGCGACTCATTTGGGTTTTCTTTTTCTGAATGTGATATGGCTAATAACCATATCACACCAGAGCACACAAATGAAAAGCTAGCTGAGGTGGTACATTTCATGACTAATGTTCTTGTGTGATACATAGTACCACACAGTCATCACGCATAAATGTCCCATTACGAGTTGGTTGACGACTGTTGGTGATAATAAGAAGTGGTTAATGTCTCGGTGTCTCATGTGAGAACCGCAGCTGCAGGCCACCTTCTTGCACTAGCTTGCATTTAGGTGTACATTCAACCACAGCCCAGTCGTCACCACAAACACCTGCTGCCTGGGTACCATCATCCCCCTCACATCACAGTATGACTGTATGTGTGCATCTACCCTACCCTACCCCCCCCCCCCCCTATTTATACTAATCAATATATGTTTAATTTTCAGATGGAGTACAGTTTGTTTATTTAAGGTAAATATATTACCTTTTTTGTAACTCCTGAATGCAACTTTATTTTATTTGGGGGAGCACATATTTTGACAATAAAACAAATATAAATGTATTAAATATTTTATTTTCCTGTGAAACCTATTGGTAGAATATAATGATTGAAAGGCATAATCACTGGTGGAATAATGAGAAACAATAATAGAGAAAATATTAAAAATTAAATACTATATAATTATATTTTCATAAGTTTATACTGGTATAATATAATAAATGGAAAGCATAATGTAATAATAATTACAAAACATGATAAACTAGATAAGGTACAGAAACTAAAAATATGAATAAACAAGAAATACAGTACATGAAAGACTAGGAGAAAACTTTAGATGTATACTAAATTATAAAAAATAATAAACCTAAATGAAAGGAGAAATAATACTAATAATATACCTAAATGAAATAATGAACAGCAATAGAAAGTATGATAAGAGGGAGGAAGAGAAAATAGAAATGAGATAAATAATGAATAAAGATTTGAGGAAGGAAGGATCAGGATGAGTGAGAATGAATGAGGACATGGGAGCCATTATAAATGGAAAGACATAGAAGAGGCCATCCCACTCGGCACCAGGCCCGGACTCCTGGAATTCGATCCTAAGGAAAACCTCTCAAAAACCCCTGGCTATAATGTGGAGGAGTCTAGACACTGGTGACATACCAGATAGCTTGAAAAACGCAATAATTGCCCCACTGCATAAATGAGGGAGTAAAGCACTACCAAAAAACTAACGCCCGGTAGCTCTAACCTCTCGCTTCATTAAAGTTTTCGAGCGAGTCCTGCGAAGCAAAATTTCAACATTCATGGAGACAAATGAACTACACAACACCGGTCAACATGGGTTCAGAGCGGGAAGATCATGTCTCTCACAACTTTTGGAACACTATGACAAAATTCTTAAAGCGCGAGAAGAAAAGAAAAACGTGGATGTCATTTACACCGATTTTGCTAAGGCATTTGATAAATGTGACCATGGTATAATAGCCCACAAACTGAAAGCAAAAGGTATAACTGGGAAAATCGGACGGTGGATATACAATTTCCTCGTAAACCGAAAACAATCGGTAGCAGTAAACCAAGTCACTTTTGAGCCTTCGGATGTCAGAAGATCAGTGCCCCATGGAACAGTGCTAGCGCCCCTTCTGTTCCTCATACTAATTTGCGACATAGATACCAACACCAGACACAGTACGGTGTCGTCTTTTGCTGATGACACAAAATTAAGCAAGATAGTAAACACACAAGAGGACACGGGCCGACTGCAGGAAGACATGAATATAGTGTTCCAGTGGACCAGGGAAAACAACATGCAATTCAATGAGGAAAAATTCCAATTAATACGGTACGGAGATAATAATGGTGTTAAAGAAATTACAAATTACTTAACAGAATCTAACCACATAATAGAACGGAAAGACAGTGTGAAAGACCTTGGGGTATTAATGTCTGAAAATATGGGTTTCAAAGTACATAACCAGGTCAAAGTGGCGGCTGCGAAACGTCTTAACGGGTTGGATTCTGCGTACTTTTAAAACACGCGGTGAATTGCCTATGACGCTCTTCAAATCTCTAGTGCTACCGCGGCTTGAATACTGTAGCGTATTAACATCCCCATACAAAGCAGGTGAAATAAATGACGTAGAGAGTGTACAAAGAAATTTCACTTCGCATATAAGTTCGATAAAACATCTACACTATTGGGAGCGTTTAAGAGCACTGAATCTGTACTCACTGGAACGTAGAAGAGAACGTTACCTAATAATATACACGTGGAAAATTGCAGAGGGTTTAGTACCAAACCTACATACTCCGATAGTCATGAAATTCAGTGATAGGAGAGGCTGGGAATGCGAAATCCCCCGGATGAATAACAGGGGTGCTATGGGCTCTCTGCGAGAGGGCTGGTTATCACACAGAGGCCCACGTCTCTTCAACAAACTCCCACGGCGAGTAAGAGACATGAGGGACATCTCGTTCAGACAACTTCAAGAGAGCCCTAGATGTCGAACTGCAAAAAGTGCCAGACGAGCCCATCCTCGCAAGGGAGCGAGCTGTCGCTTCAAACAGTCTACTGCACCAAATCACCACCCATAACGAGGGGCGTCGCGCTCCTTGGTGCCGCTAGAAGAGCGGCGAACACATCAAAAGGTATCAAACGGTATCAAAGCTATTATATTATGCGTCTATATTATATAAATCTAGGGTAAAGCAAACCCATATTTCAACAATAGTAATTAACATAAGTCCATTATCATAACATTAATAAATTTCTAGCACCAGGAAACAAAGGCCATATGGCACTAAAGCAGGAAACGGATAGTGTTAGAAGGAAAGGAAGTTAAATATCGTTAAAGAGTCTGAGAGAGGAAAGGAAAGCCATTACATGGTCAACGGAAAAGAAAGGGGACTCTGAGAGGAGATCGGCAAGACAAGGACGACGACCAAGGGAAAATAGAAAGGGAAAAGAACGGTGACGGGCCGAAGAAAAGAGAGGACAGTCAAGGAAAATGTGAGAAATAGAAACCTGAACACCACACCGGGAGCAAAGAGGTGGAGGCGAGCGGGACATGAGGAAGGAGTGGGTAAGTCTGGTATGGCCTAGCCGAAGCCGGGCCAACGCAGTCTCCCAACGGCGAACACGGTGAGAGGGGTCAGCCCAGGCAAAAACGGAGGCCTTAACAGTGCGGAGCTTATTAGAGGAAAGAGAAGACCACATTGTTTGCCAGCGAGACAGGAGGAAGGCAGAGATAGCTGGATAATAGTCAAGAGGCGGGAATAGAGAGAGGAGTAGATCGGACCACCGCAGCGTCGCGAGCGAGAACATCAACCTGCTCATTTCCACGGACACCAACATGGCTAGGCACCCAACAAAATTGGACAACCTTTTTCCGAGCAGAGAGACTGACAAGCCAATCGTGGATGGCAAGAACCAACGGATGGACAGCAGGGAAAGATTGCAAGAGAAGAAGGGCACTGTAAGAGTCAGAAAAAAGAGTAAAGGAGGAAGAAGGAAAGAAGCACATGAGACGGACGGCAAAGAAGATAGCGTAAAGTTCGGCAGTCAGAACACCAGCTGGAGAAGGGAGAGAATACTGATAAGAACGAGAAGGAAAAAGGATGGCAAACCTGACGCCAGAAGACGAACGGAAGCCATCAGTGTAAACCGGGGTAGAAGAAGAATGCTGTGTAAGGTGTACAAGGAAACGAGAACAAAGAACTGAGGGCGGGGTAGAGGACTTAGAACAAGGAAAAATAGAGGGACACAAGGAAATACGAGGAAGGAGCCAAGGAGGACACTTACTGAGCCAGAGCGGAAGAACATGGAAGGGGGAAAACGAAGAATGAGAAAGTAAGGAATCCATACGAGAAAGGAAAGGGGGCCGAAGGCGAGAATGAGACGGAACAGGAACAGTAGGAAGAAGAGAGGTCTGCAAGGAAGGAAACTGAAGCGACCGGGCGTAGTACCGGAGAGAGAGAAGGGCCCGACGTCGGTACAAAGAAGGGACGCCGGATTCAGCATAGAGGCTTTCAACACGGGAAGAGCGAAAAGCACCCAAGGCAAGACGTAAACCAAAATGGTGAACAGAGTCAAGTTCATGGAGGACTGTGTCGGAGGCTGATGAGTAAACCTGACAACCATAATCGAGTTTAGAAAGAACAAGGGCAACGTGAAGGCGAAGAAGGAGAGCACGGTCCGCACCCCAAGTGAGGTGGGACAGGGTCTGGAGGAGACGAAGACGGTGCAAAGCAGCAACCTTAACAGAGGAAACATGAGCTGCCCAGTTAAGACGGGAATCAAAGACAAGACCCAAGAAGGTAGTCGAAGAGCGATAAGGTAAAACGGAACCATACAGTTCAAGAGAAGGACGCGGGATAACGTGGCGACGAGTGAAAGACATAGCACAAGATTTAGTCGTAGAAAAACGAAACCCGTGAGCAGTGGCCCATGACGAGGCAGCCACAATCGCTGATTGGATAAGGGAGCGTAACGCAACAATATCCGAATCAGCCGCATAGATCGCAAAGTCGTCGACATATAAGGAGGACCTGACCGTAGCCGGAAGGGAAGAGATAATGCCATTAACTGGCTATGAGAAAGAGGATAGTACTTAAAACGGAATCCTGAGGTACACCTTCTATCTGAGGGAATAACCGAGAAAACGAGGAATTCACCCGGACACGAAAAGAACGAGAAGAAAGGAAATTACGGATAAAGACGCCCATATTACCACGGACATGAAAAGAACGGAGTTGGCATAAAATATGATGTTTCCACGCGGAGTCGTACGCCTTCTCGAGATCGAAGAAAACAGCAAGAACTGACTCATGGTGAGCAAAAGCAGACCGGACGTAGGTCTCCAAACTAAGTAAAGGGTCGATAGCGGACCGAGCACGCCGAAAACCAAACTGGGTCGAAGACAAAAGCTGACGTGACTCGAGAAGCCACATCAGGCGGACATTAACCATCCGTTCAAACAGCTTGCATAAACAACTCGTCAAGACAATAGGGCGATAGTCTTGGGGCGAGAAACCCGACTTTCCAGGCAAGGAATAGTAAGAGCAGAACTCGATGCAGGAGGGAAATAACCAGACGACCAAACCTTATTAAAAAGAGCCAATAAAAATACTAAAGCCTCAGTGGAAAGATGCTTAAGCATTAAATTATGGACGCCATCAAGACCCTCAGAAGTAGCCTTACAGGCGCGGAGAGCAACTCACGGGAAGAAAACGGGGCGTTGTACGACTCTGCCGAAGACAGAGTGAAAACAGTTGGAGAAGTCTGTGCGACGGCTTTAAGTGAATGAAATTCCGGGGGGGAGATGAGAGCCACTACTGACCGAGCTAAAGTAAAGACCCAAACGATCGGCGACTGCCTCCGAGTCAGCAACAGACTCCCCATCAACATGAAGCACAGGAGAATGAGGAGGTAAACGCTTGCCCGAAATCTTGCGAATGAGCTTCCAGATGGACTGAACAGGAGTAAAGGACGTAATGGAGGAAACATAGGACACCCAACTCTTGACGTTTAGCAGACCTGACTGTGCGACGGAGGAAGGCAGACGCCTGACGAAGAAGTATAAAAGAACGATCATGAGCGGGAGTAAAACGCTTACGACGAAAGCTCTTCCAAGAAGCCCATTTGACGCGGAGAGCCTTGGAGCAGTTCGGGGACCACTAAGGAACACATTTAGACGTAAAAGGACGGGAAGTCTGAGGAATAGAGACTAAGGCAGCACTCAAAACTGTGACTAGAAAAAAGGCTAGTAAATCATGTACAGATGAAAAATCAGACGGAGGTAAGGAAGGGATAGATAGTGAAGCAAAAGTAGACAAGTCCGCACGCTGGAAGCACCAACGAGGAGGACCAGGGACAGGAGAATAGGAGGTAGGAGAGAGCAGAACAGGGAAATGGTCGCTATAGAGAGAATCCTCCAAAACAGACCAATGAAAAAGAAGAGACAGGGAAGGGGAACACAAAGAAAGATCAAGACAAGAAAAAGAACGTGTTCTAGCATCAAAATGAGTCAGGGAACCAGTATTAAGGAGAAAGAGGTTATTATTAGTAATGAAAGACTCTAATGCACGACCACGTGAGGTAATGACAGAATCACCTCACAGGGTGTGCCTACAATTATAATCACCAAGCAATAAAAACGGAGGAGGCAGCCGAGCTAAAAACATAGTAAAAGAGCCAAAATCGACGGACACAGGAGAGAAATAAAGAGAAACAACCGTAATCCATCGACCAAGAAAAACCCTAACAAAGGTGCAAGGGAGGGAAGTAGGGCAGGAAAACTCTTCATAAGGAACAGAGTGGTGAAGGAGAATACAAGTGTCTGAAAGAGAATGAGGAGAACTGATAAAACGGTAGCCAGGAACAGGAATCAGAGGAGAAAGAAGACGAGTTTCCTGGAGACAGAAAACCTTAGGGGAATGGGAAGAGAGTAAAAAACGCAAATCATCTCTCTGAAGAGAAAAACTGCGAAGGTTACATTGCAAAATGGACATACTAAAAACACTAAAAAGAAAGTACGAGAAAATAAGCTGTAAAAGAGAGAATAAAAACGATATATACAAACACATATCAGAGAGGCGGAACAAAAACACGCCGAACTAAAGAGGAACAAGGGAGAAAAAACAAAAAGAGGAGAAAAAACAAAAAGAGAAGAAAGGAACGGAAAAATCGAAGAAAACAAAGAAAGGACAAAAAAGAGAAAACATCAACAAAAGTAACACACAAGTGGGAAGAAAACAGATACACTATAGACAACACAGACACACAAAATACAACAAACAGCGGGAAAGACGCATACATACAAGAGGGACAAAGAACAAGAAAAATAAGAACCCACAGACTTATGTACAACGAAGAAAAGACTAATGAGGTTAACGGTGAGTAATAATGGAAGGAATGGGGAACGAGGAAGAACAAGGAGGTTAAGAAGATTGATAACCAGGTGGCATAGGGAGGCTTAATAGGGAAGGAGAAGAAGAGATAGGAGGGCTAGAGGGAGAGGGAGGAAGGGGAGAGGAGGGAGGGGGAAGGACGGGAGGATGAGGAACGAGAAGGAGAGGCCCGGGAGGGGGAAGGCCAGAGGAGGGAGGGAGAGTGGTAGGGGTAGGCGGGAGAGGGGTAGGGGGAGCGTAGAAGGGATGGGATGAACATCGGCAGAAACGGAAATAGGCGGCGGATGAGAAGAAAGAATATACTCCTCAATCTTGGGCAAAGATTCAAAGGATAAGTCTAAGGAATCGGGGGGTTGGACACAGGACGAAGAAAGAGGAGAAGGGGGGAGGAAGGAGGGAGCTTTTTCTTCTTCCCACTGGGACTCGGGCTCCGCACACTGTGGAGGCGGTCCCTGCGTTTAGAAGAGGAGGCGGGAGGGGAGGAACGGGGCAAATGTTTCGAAACTAGTTTGGTAGAGGAGGCAGGAAGCCGGGAGGGAATCTTGGAACTACGAGACGAGAACGGAGGATGAGAACGAGGAGGAGGCGTCAGACGAGAACGCTGGTGGACGGGGCGTTGAGACAAACCGGAAGAAGTGGAGCGAGGAAGAGTAGTGGAAGGAGGGGGGGCGGAAGTAGTAGAAGAGTTAAGAACAGAAAAAGAGTTAGATAAAGGGAGAGAACACGATGAGACAGCCAAGGGGATGGGGGAGACAGAAGAAACTGAAGGAGGAGAGGAAGAAGGATGAGAAGAAGGGACAGACGACGGAACCGGAGAAGTAGAGGGAGAGGAGGACGAGGATGATGGAGGCGCAACGGGGAGGGGGGGGGAAGAAGTGGAGGAGACGGGAGGGTGAGATAGAACAGTTGAAAACGGATGAGGGGAGAAGCCCAGGCGGCGAGCTGCCTGACGAGCCGTAGAATGAGTAAGGCCGTGCAATGTCTTAAGGATCGTAACTTCAGACTCGAATTTGAAAACGGGACAATCTCGGGAATCAGCAGAATGGGAGCCCTGACAGTTTAGGCAGCATCGTATCGGAGACCGGCAGTCACCGACGAGATGGCCAGATTGTGCACAGCGTGGGCACCTAGGGCAGTCGGGAGCGGAAGAGCGACAGTACTTAACAGGATGCCCAAAGCGCCAGCATTAGTGTGAGGGCTGGTTCTATCCACAGTGAGGTTTGGCATCCTCTACCCAACCTTAGCTGTTCCTGTCTGTCTCTTTCACTGTCTTACTTTTCCCTCTGGGGGGCAGGAGGCTAGGAATCCTCCTCCTCTTGTAAAATTCACCTACTGTACTAGATAAGATAAGGGGCGAGAGAACGCAAAAGTGGTCCCGGACCCTAAGAATTGGAACTTTAAATGTTGTTTCTGTTCGGGCTCTGTCTCGAGTCGGCCACCCCAGCTATGGGGTATGAGCCTGAGTATGCAGTATACATACATATAATTTTGACTACTTGCGAGTTCCAAGCAGTAAGGAAGTTGGAGCCATAAACATCGATATTTAGCAGATTTTCTAGCTATAATATGCTTGTGGTGCATCTATAAATACATAAACCCTAATTCAACCTACTTTTTATCCACCAGAAACCTTAATCAATTATTGCATTTCCATTCCATGTCCATGTTTACGGCTCCAACTTCCTTATACAGCGGTCTGACGCTCGCAAGTGTGATCTCATAAATTAGACCAAAAACCAAGACACAGACTGCCTCATAATACACAACAGTAACTCACAAACACACACAAGAGTAAAGCTATAAAATAATCATTATATTTTGAGTATAATTCACAATGGGAGAGTATGCATTAATATCATACAGTACAGTCGGCCAAAATATGATGTTAATTATGAAAACTTGGCATTATTATGACTCAAAGACACAGTAGTTTCATATTTTTCTATTAGTTATCGAAAAATCAGCTGTTAACTCTTTCACGCATTTATGACGCAGAGGTTGCCAGATTAGCAATAAGAAATAGAGTTCTCTCACTCTTATAATTACCTCTCCAAAATTAGTTTTCTGCCCACAGCTAACTCAAAGACAACTGCAGAGGTTCAAGTAACTAAACTAAAGGTTTCTAAATACCCCTGATGGTAACAAAAGGCTTTAAAGTATCCCTAATAGGCTCAACATCGCATCATATGTCGGAGAGGGTTAAGGAACCCAATTTACCGTCAGATGAAATGAAACCGAGTATAGTCAAATTATATTTAACACCTAACGAGCGGCCTAGGCGGTAAATAATATGTAGCCACCAGCGGGGTGATTTTACCCAAAATAGGGCTGTTTACGTGATCATTTTCATGCCTAAATAAGACCCAGAGTGTAAAACTAGTATCTATCCCTGAAAGGGCATAAACAGAGCTTTCCAATGACACCCCAACGATCCTTGTATGACCGCTAGTTCTCTTGCAACAATCGCACAACACGAGTGAAAAAACCATGTAATTCGGTACTTTCCCTAAACAATTCACTGTGTAGCGAGTGTGAGAGGGTGGAGGAGGGTGGGATTCATGTCAGTTGGTCCACCGCGGTGGTCTGGAGCAGTCATACGCTCGCTACTCTCCTGCCACCACTTGTCTCTCTCTCTCAGCAACATTACGTGCTGAAAATGCCACACGACTTATGTTGTGAGCCGCCACATAGTCCAAATTTCTTTCACTCGACATATGATGCGTGCCGCTAAAGAAAGGTTAAAAGAAACGACACTCGTAACTCATTCTCACATATTTAACCAGATTAACTTGCTCATGTAGAAATGTACACCCTATGTGGTGGATTGTGTTCTTTTATTTAAAATTATTATTTTACTTAACCTCTGAAGTGCGCATGGGGGGTATGAGACACCTCTGCCTGTGCACATGTATTTGAGCTGTTTCCATCACTAAAATATTTATTTTACCATAAATAGCATTAATACTTCTCCATATGCGCCTATTATAGGTTGATTATAAATAATAATAATAATAATAATAAGCATGTTACTTATTTCTCATAAGCGCCAATTTTTCCGAAGAATTCACTAGCGCTCGAAAGGAGAAAGAAAAAAGAACAAAAATCAATGCATCAAAAGAAGGCTCATATACAACACACATTTAACAATCACCAGCAGTGGCAAAATAGCCTAAACTCTATAGCCATCTGTCATGACACCTCTCTCAAGATCATAGCTTCTCTCAAAGAGAAAAGTCTTAAGTTGTCTCTTGAAGCATTCAACAGAACTCAGTTGTCTCATGGACAGCGGCAACCTGTTATACAACCTCGGAGCCATGTAGGAGAATGACCTCTCAAAGAAAGAAGACTGCTGGAAAGCCCTTGGTTCATCAAGACGAAAAGGGTCATTGTCATGACGCACAACTACACCATGGTGTGCCGGTGGGCGCCTGAGCAGCTCCGCAAGGTACCTAGGCTCACCAAATTTGAGAACCTTAAAAGTCACCAAACACAACTTAAATTCTATTCTTGCTCTTACTGGCAGCCAGTGCAGTTCTATGTGAAGAGATGTAGTAGGAGTTCTAGGTGGAACACCAAAAATGAGTCTTGCGGCCCTGTTAAGAACAGACTGAACTTTCTTCAAAATATAATTTGGAAGACCCACCAACAGGGCATTGCAATAATCAACACGAGAGAAGACCAATGAGTGAACCAACGTCAGGAGGCAACGTCTGGTTATAAACGGCTTCACCAAATAGAGATTTCTGATGTGCAAGTAACAACTTTTAACTATCTGGTTTACATGCTCTTTGAAATCTAATCGGGAGTTCACATATACACCCAGATTTCGAACAGAGTTGGCCGGTCGCAGCTGAGATCCACCCACATTGATGGAGAGGGCACCTACCATATCATCAGCTCTTCTATTTCCTCGGATGATGAGAATATCAGTTTTACAATCATTTAGTTTAAGTTTTCTCGCTCTCATCCACTTCTTGATATCAGACATCAACAATTCCATCTTACTCCGTATATCAACTATATTTGTGATTCTCACATAAATCTGGGTGTCATCTGCATAAAAGTGAAAGGTGACATTATGTGCACGAAGCAGAAGAGACAAACTGCTAATATAAATTATAAATAGGATAGGACCCAAAACTGATCCCTGCGGAACACCATACTGCAGGGGTGTCGAGTCCGAGACCACTTGATTTACCATCACACTCTGGGATCTACCTGACAAGTACGACCCAAGAAGCAAGAGAGCGGAGTCACGCACACCACAATCATAAAGATCACTCAATAACAACTCGTGATCCACTGTGTCAAAAGCCGCAGAGAGATCAAGCAAGACCAATAGTGAGGCCACACCATTGCAAATGTTCTCAACTAGATCATTATGTACTCTAATCAATGCTGTTTCAGTTGAATGATGCTGTCGGTAAGCAGACTGAAAAATTGGGATAGTTTCATTCTGCTGAAGTAGTGGTTGTAATTGGTCAAGTATTGCACGCTCTAATATCTTTGATATGAAGGACAGGTTGGAGACAGGACGATAATTCAACATGTTCTCAACATCAAGTCCAGGTTTCTTTAGAGTAGGTCGGAGTAGTGCATGCTTTTCAGAATGTGGGAAGCTACCCACAGGTATTAACCTGTTACAACAATAAAACAAGTGGAAACAGCGTTTGGATGGTCAAAATCGGCGATACAGGCCGGGAGTTACATAATGTATGGCTGAGGCAACCTCCTTTCCCGCCACTTTTCCCCAAGTCTGGAGAGACACTGTCGATCGATACTCTCTCTCTCTCTCTCTCTCTTGCACTCGCTTGCTAACAGTGATGACAATGCCCTGCTTGCAACTCGCTAATGTTAGCACAAAAATATACCACAGAATAAGGGAATAACAGGGAAAATAGGTGATAACTGAAGGAGGGGAGGTAGACTAGTGATATTTTGCATGGCCCAGGGAAAAAAAAAAAAAAAAAAATCGGTTTTAAATTTTTGTTTTTTCCCCCTGACTCTTAAGTCTTCCCGCAGTCCGCCGGGGGAACTCTTAAGAGTCTTCCCGCAGTTCCCGGGTTAAGCGTTGTTTCCACATAGCGATTTTGATTAGTTGTTTTGTCTTCTTACTGTGTTCGTATAAGTCTTGGTTTGTTTATTTTGCAAGCTTTACATTATAATTTCATACATCAGATAACGACGAGGAACACACATAGCGATATTGATTAGTTGTTTTGTCTTTTTACGGTGTTCGTATAAGTCTTGGTTTGTTTATTTTGCAAGTTTTACATTATAATTTCATACATCAGATAACGACGAGGAACAGAACTTATGTCGACAACTGTACAGTCGGGCTAATAAGTGATGTCTCGGCACCAAGTATGTTTTGATCAATAATTGGTATCAGCAGTATCTAAGGTTCATTTCTTCATATTGAGTGAAATATACAAACATGTTCCTACACTTACCCACCCTATTCAATATCTGACAGATATTAATACAGCACAGAGCAAGAAAAACGTAATGACAGCTGGGACATGACTTATTAGCGTGACTGTACATACACACTCTAAAGCCGGTATCATACGAGAGCTTTCACAACTCAGTAGTTGAATAATATGACCAAGTAATGGGTTTATAGCAAACTATTCTTGCAAGTTATTCATACAGTACTACGTTTCCTTCCATACGGTACATAAAATCATAGCATGGACACAAATTCTTGCGGCCAACTGTACATATGAAGGAAATTGACTTGTGAATGTACTTTTACATGGATTGATTACAAAACCATTCAAATGTAAAACTAAAAACATAATAAATCTATCCCTACCGTTGTATTTGGCATTAAGAGGGAGTCAGGAGTCGAGAGAGGGAGAGGGAGGGGGATAGGGGGAGGGGGAGTCAGGAGAAGGGGAGAGGAAGAGAGGGAGACATAGAGGGAGGGAGGCAAAATACAATAATACAAATAATAGAAAACAAGTGACAATGAGAAAAAAAAGCACCAATTTCTCCAGGGAAATTCCCTAGCGCTTGGAACGCATCACACCACAATCAAGGAACACCCCGTTCTTAACAGTAATCATCCATTAAAAACCTCAATGTACTTGAATAAACTAATGAAAGCATATGGTCCTCCCGGGATTCAAGCTTGGGACACCACACCCAGAACATAAGCATCTAAACCATTACACCACCAACACAGTTAACCCTCTCCGACATATGACGCAATTTTGAACCTACTGTATTAGGAATACTTTAAAGCCTTTGTTTAGTTACTTCAACCTCTGCAGTTGTCTTTTAGTTAGCTGTGGGCAGAAAACAAATTTTGGAGAGGTAATTATAAGAGTGAGAGAACTCTATTTCTTATTGGTAATCTGGCAACCTTTGCGTCATAAAAGCATGAAAGAGTTAAGATAAATGTGGCGTTGTTTAAATACAGTAAAAGCTGCAACTGTGGAAATGGCCGCAACTAAAGCTTATAATAATTTGTCGCTGTACCACTCACAAAACAATAATTCTTCAAGAAGATAGAAGTCTGAAGCTGTCCCTTAAAAGATTCAACGGAATTCAACTGCCTCATCGATAGTGGCAATTGATTATACAGGTTTCCCTCACTATCCGATGCCCCAATTTATGATATTATTATATTTTTTTAAGGAGTTTGTGTTTGGGTTTTGGTTGGTCCGAGAATGCATCCTCATTTACCCCATTAATTTTAGGGCTCGCTGTATGATTTTTCTATTTAAGATAGGGTTTTCAGGAACGTAACCCAATCGTAAATCGAGGGAGACCTGTACAATCTAGGAACTACGGAAGAAAAGGAGCGATCAGAGAAAGAAGACTGCTGGATGGATCCCGACTCCTCAAGACACAAAGGATCATCAGTGCTTCGCTGGGTCGCACCAACGCACATTGTAACAGTTCAGTATACTCAGGCACAAACCCCATAGCCGGGGGTGCCGACTCGCGACAGAGCCTGGGAAAAAAAAAAAAAAAAAAAAAAAAAAAAATATATATATATATATAATACAAATTGTCCCTACCAGAAATTCTTGGAGTTGCCGCGCCAGACACGTTGTTTTGTACAGTAAGCGACCTGGGCCCTTTAAATGGCGATATCTCGCAGTTCTTCACCCTCCCTCTCCATCAATCATTCTTAATTATAAGCTGTATGTCGTACTTTCTATAGCTGACACATTACCCCCACAACTACCATACTATATAAGCACTTAGTGTAGCCATCTAGTAGATAGTAAAAACATGCAGAGTCGTAGGAAATTGTGATAAACTTTGCATAGCCTAGGTGTTGAGCATTGTTTATGTCGACAGACGTAGCTCTGGCGCTACTTCGGAAGCGTCCACCAGAGGTCTCCGGTGAATTCCTGGTAGGGAAAATTGACATACATCTATGTCACCCAGGTACAGGTACTGTACTTGGGTTCATCAAATTCAAGAGCCTTAAAGGTCATGAAGCACATTTTCATATGCTAACCTGGCTATAACGATCAGCCAGTGCAGCCAGAGTAGTAGAGGTTCTCGGTGGAAGACCAAATATATCCCTCGCTGCAGTACTGTAAAATATTAGGGAGACCAACCCATAATGCCTTACAATAATCTGTGCGAAATAGTATGATTGAAAGAACCACTATTATGAGGCAGCGTCTGTTTACAAACTGTCATCATCATCAATCTGACACCCCGCTTCCAGAGGAAGCGCCCCAAAAGGGATGGCCATGGCAGAAACTGCCTCCAGGCTCCCAGACATGCCCCGACTGACCGATTATGGCCTTTAGCACTGAAGGAGCAGACCCAGAGCAGTCCCTCACCCAGATGGCAGTTCCACCACTGTTTTTACTATTTTATTTATCCCAGTGGAGCCCTGGCTGGAAGCATACCAAGCACAAACTGTCTCACAGGAGTATAAGTTTATAATATGCAGATTACAACTCCTGACGACCTGGTTGATATGATCTTTATAATTTACTTTTGAGTTGAACTATACTCCAATATTTGGGACTGGGCTCACTGGACAAAGTTGAGATTCGGTCATGTCCAGGGTCAGTACATTCTCGGCATCAATACCCTTTCTATGTCCTTGGATGATGGTGATTTCAGTTTTGCCATAATTTCAATTAAGTTTCCTTGCTGCCATCCAGATCTTGATATCCGAGAATAGAGATTCCTATTGTATCTTGGTACAGTATATTAATTAATATTTATTCACCACCAACCAAATTAATTTTAAACTCAATTAATTAAATCAACAAATACACGTGGCACTCCAAGGACTCGAACCTAGGATAGTCACACCAAAATTCCGCGCACTTATGCATTACGCTATCAAGACAGTATCGGACAATAGAGATTCCATTTTAATCTTTGTATTATTAAGATTTGTTATCGTGTTCTTTTATTTAATAAATTTTAGTTTAGTAAGCGTTGTTTCCACATAGCGATTTTGATAAGTTAATTTGACTTTATATTGTCTTTGTCCCAGTTTTGGTTTGTTTAGTTTGCAAGTTTTACATTTTAATCTTTACATACAGTTGAGTGTCATCAGCATAGAAGTGATAATAATAATAATGTTCAGGTTACTTATATAGTGCCATTTCTCTCTAGCCCTCGCTCCGAGATTCAATAGCGCTCGACTAAAGTTTATTACCAGACACTATCACCCATTTCCTTGCTCAAGGGAAACAGAACCAGCTACCAGTGTATGAGAAAAACGTTCATGCCTGAGCGTGATATTGAACTCTGGTCACCCGTGGTGGAAGGCCGAGACGTTCTCCACTACACTACTGAGGCAACATCATAAGTGTTGAGCAAGGATGATAAGCTGCTAGTGTAGACTATGAAGATAATCGGTCCCAGAACTGATCCCTAAGGGACTCCAAACAACAGGGAAACTGGGTCTGAGATGGTCCGGCTCACCACCACGCGCTGAAATCCGTCCAATAGATATGACTTAAGGTGCCAAAGTGCCTTATCACGAACACCATAGGAGCACAGGTTCTTGATATAAAAAAAAAAAAAAAAAAAAAAAAAAAAGGCCTGCTCACAGGGCACGGACAATTCCAAACAACCCGGCATTTGAGAGCTAAAAAAGGACAACAGTACGGAAGTTGGTGAGAGTGACAAGGGTCGGGTTGAGGTTAGGGTCGTGGAGAGAGAAAACAAAATATATAAATAAAATAATAATAATCAAAATAATAATAATAATAATAATAATAATAATAATAATAATAATAATAATAATAATAATAATAATAATTACCGGTCAGAAAAATATATATAACTAAAACTAAACTTAATATGACAAAAATATATATACAAATTACTACTACTACTACTACTACTACTACTATTACTACTACTACTACTAGTAATAATAATAATTACCGATAAAAACAAAATATACATATACTTTATAAAATATATATAACTAAAACTAAACCTAATAATAATAATATCAATAAAAAATACCCCACACTAGAAGGAAGAAAAGCGGTGCATAAGTTGTTGTTGTTGTTGTTGGTGGTGATGAAGGTAGGTGTGGGGTTAAGGTCGTAGGATGAATTATCGAGACGGTCCGCTCCAGCTGTGAAGCGCCTGGTTGGTGGCAGCTCGCTCGTGTCATGACACCGGAGTCGCCAGGTCACCCAACACCTTCTTAATCTGAGAAAGAGTTAATTATCATATTCTAGTACCGTATTTATTTGACTTTTTTGTTTTTTCTATGTGAGTAAGGGAGAATACGGCAGAACTGACTGTATCGAATGCCTCCCCCAGAGCTGAAAGAGCGACAGGGCCAAAATCAAGGGACGTTCGAGCCAAAATGCCTGGACACACTGAGTTTGAAGCAATTTAAGTCTTAGGAAGATGGAAAGCCTGATTCTGGGAGAGAGTTCCAGAGCTCAGCAGTTGAATAGAAGAAAGACTGAGATTTGTATTATTCTTTTTATCATTATTTATTATTAATTATTTTGGGTGAGGGCTGGTCCTGTTCAGTGAGGTTTGGCATCCTCTATCGAACCTTAGCCATTTCTGTCTGTCTCTTTTCCTGTATTACTTTTCCTACTTCAGGGGCAGGAGGCTAGGAATCCTCCTCCCCTTGTAAAATTCACCTACTAGATGAGACAGAGTTAGGGGTGGGGGAACGCAAAAGTGGTCTCAGACCCTATAAGAATTTGGAACTTTCAATGCTGTTTCTGTTCGGGCTCTGTCTCGAGTCGGCCACCCCCAGCTATGGGGTATGTGGCTGAGTATATACTGGTACAGTCAGTCCCCCCAATCCGCGCCTATATGGGCGGCATTACACGACGTGTATTGGGAATTCGCGCATTGGGGATAACATAACTTATGGAGAAAAATACATATGGGCGGCAGCCCGCATTTCCACACACACATTTGACGGTAATTTTTGATCAAAATCAATACTAATTGGACAACCAAGCATACACAATAATAGAAACATAAACAATTCATTCCTTACATTAAAATTAAATGCTATAAGTAGGTGAAAAGAGTGGGGGCTCCGAGGCAAACCTCCGCGACAGGGCGAGTTCATATAGCCTAGGCCTAGGCTTCCCCGGCCCCGCTACTGTCACTGGCCCCGTCCCCGTCCCCGGATAAACCCATAGATTTCCCGATCGCAGTAGTGCCTTCACCAGTTTATTCTTCCTAGGCATTTTGAAGTTGTTGAAGGGTGTAGGAAGGCGGTTGTTACACAATAAATGGGTCAAGTCTCAGCGGGGCCGGGGAAGCCTAGGCCTCCGAGGGCCCGAGGGGTGTGTGCGCGGAGTAGGGAGGGGGGGTGGCGCGGAATACAAAAAACAGCATTTTTACACCACTCTTCAACCGTGATTCGTGTTTTGTGGGGTCAATACGTGTTTTAGGGATTTTGAGTACTGTACAGTACCTGTTTTACCCCTCGGCGCGGAATAGGGTAAACACGGACTGAGGATACGTGTATTAGGGGGACTGACTGTATATACATTCATACATACAGTACATCAATATTTATTATTTATATAATTATTTTTGTATTGCTTTATTATTTATTTTATTCAATTATGGCGCATATTTTTCTATACGTATCATACACTTTTTTGTTCTATTTGACGCACATTAAGCACTCAAGGGGGTGTTTTAGGTAGACTCAACAGTATATATGCATCATCGTGCTGAAAGAATTAAAGAACTGGTACGTAGTCTGACCCTTAGAGGAGCACAGGCAAGCCATGAACGACCCATGAGCATCTCTCCGATGAGCGTCCATGTGTCGGTGGTAGGGTCGTAACTCTCTATGGTGTAGTGGAAGTGCTCCCACCCATCCTCCCCTCCCAGGACGTAGATCTTACCGTCCACCACCGCTACACCTACACACACACAAAATAAAATGTAAAACTTACAAAACAAATAAACCAAAACAGGAACTGTATAATAAAGACATATGAACTTATCAAATAACAGTATTGTATGAACCATAGACTACAATAGATCTGGACATGACATGGAAGTGGAACTTTGCAGTAAGGGACCCAACATCGGAAAACGAACCCCCAAGTTCGAACCTCGAAACCGCGAAAATTTGATATTTTCGCGGTTTCGAGGTTCGAACTTAGGGGTTCGTTCTCCAATTTAGGGTCCGTTACTGCAAAGTTCCATTTTCGCAAGTCCAGATCTACTGCAGTCTATGTGTGAATTTATCAAATAACAGTATTGTAGAGTCAAGCACCATCACCCTTGCAGAAATAGTATAACCCAAGTAACAGAAAAGTGGGGGTTGGGCCTGAGCATATAGAATAGATAGACAGAAGTAACAGAACTCATTCATACATTCCAGAGTCACACTGCCTAAATCAATACTATCTATCTATCTATTGCCGGATGCCGTGATCCCCGAAGGGATTGCCACGAACGAAACGCTCCTATGCAACTCTATACCCAGTCAGTTGATGTCCCTCCTCCCATCCAGCACTGCTTTCATGCATATACTTCTTAACTCCATCCTTTCATCTCCAACTCGGTTTACCTCTCCCTTTCTGTCCCTCCACCTCACTCTCGTACACCCTCTTAGTCATTTTCTCGCTTCCCATACGTTCCACATGGCCGAACCATCTCAAGGTGTTCCTTTTCACACTTTCCAGCACATCTACCTCCACACCACACCTCTCTCGTACTTCCTCATTCGTCTGCCTATCCCTCATGTAACTCCGCACGCACTTCTCAAGTAACTCGTTTCCACCCCTCTCACTCTGAGTCTCTCCACCAACGTCCATGCTTCGCTCCCATAAGTCAATGTCGGGATTACCACACTGTCATGCAAGGACTTCTTTACTTCCATACTGAGCACCCTATTTCTTGTTACTGCTTTCAACATTCCTACAACCCTCTTCTCCTGTTGTACCCTCTCCCGCACTTCTTCATCCATAGTCCCATCTTTACTCAACACACAGCCCAGATACTTGAATGAGCTGACAATCTCCATAATCTGACCGTTCAACTTCACCTCACACTCTGTGGCTGCACCACTTTCAGAGACCATAACCTTGCTCTTCCCCGCATTCACCTTCAGATTCCGTTTTTCACACAGTGTTGGGAGTTAGTAAGACTAATACAGTACCTGGACGGTATCGACGTTCACAAATGCTGGCCACCTGTTGCCACTTCTTGTTGCGAGGATCCAGACGCTCCACCTTGTTCGTGTTCTCCGTTGATGCATGCCAACCACCTGATAAACGGTACATTATATAGATACAAACACTAAACAATACACATAATGAATAAACATAAAAATATTATCCTTTTTACTCTAGCTCTGCCCAATCTTTCTGGCATCTAGCCAAAAACCTCTCCTAACAATTTGATGTCCTTGTCTTTCCATCCACTTTTCCACTACGAAGGCAACACCGTCACTTTTTCCTTTGCTCAAACTTTCACTAAAAACTCTACAGTACATAGATAAATCAGACGCCATGACCCACTCCACAGTACCACTTCCACTAAGTGGTAGACCCAGAGCATTCCCTCACCCGGATGACAGTTTCACCACTTTGCTGTTTTCTTTACCCCCATGGGGGCTCTGGCCAGAAACATACAGTAACAGGAGAGTTCTGAAGATAGGAAACAGTGATCCACTGATACAGAGGCTGACTGCACCACCGAATTGGTGGGTGTAGGGGTCGCCGCATCCCTACGCCAAAATAAGAAGAAATTGGAAAAGAGCTAAGTTAGTGTAGGGTGTGTAGCGCTTATTGTTTTACGTCACATAAAAGGGTGACCGCTCTCAACCCTCTAACTATCGACCAATTGCTCTTCTATCTTGAATTGTTAAAAACAAATTATCTATTCTAAAAGAAGATTTTTTTTTAAAGAACTTATCTTCCCATAACATACTTTCTGATTACCAGTATGATTTCTAAAGGGCCACTCTACTGGTGATCTTCTTTCTTATCTGACTAACTCTTGGTCATCCTCCTTTTGGGACTTCGGCCCTTTAGACGATGTCAACCGGCCAGTTTTCAGTCTTTCCTACTAGCCAATATCTGATTCTTGGATAAACACTGAAAATAGTCATGTAAGTCAATTGGTGTACAGTAATTCATTCTACAGTAATTGAAGTTAAAATTGTAAAAAAAAATGAGATGAAAAACCTTAGCCAAAATCGGTAATAGGTTAGAAGAAATGGCCAAAAAACTTTTGTGACGCTGCCTTTGTAAGCCTCACACCCAACACTCACACTCATGTTATTCTAGATACATTCTACAGCAAATTACAATTTAAAACTTGCTAAATAAACAAACCAAAACTGGGACGACACAGTATATAAGCAAAAGAGGTTGGCAGATTGGGAGCCAAAGCGTCACATTTTTCCTTTGCCCCTCAACTTTCCCTTCATAATTGCTGAGGGGCACAGGGCCTTGGGTGGGGCTTTGGTTTCACGGGCGTTGCCGCACCCTCCTCAGCTTCCTGCCGTGGAGTGGCTTCGGTCACCCGGGCTTTATTAGTGGTAAGCAGGGAGGGTTTTGTGGGGGCGCTTGTTTATAGCCTTGGCCTTGCTTGGGACCTTGGGGCTGTTCAGCCAGACAGCCTGGGGAACAGTAACAAAAAAAAGCAACAAGCAAAAGAACTTATTAAAAGCGCTATGTGGAAATAATACTTTAATCAAATAAAATGTTGAAATAAAAGAACACAAAACCACCACATAGTGTACAAATTTTAATATAAGGAGATTACTGTACCGTAAAACAAATTCTCTACACACATATAATTTCTTGATATAATCTTTGACAAATATACAAGATAAACCATATTCTACTCATTCTTTAGATGTTCTTCCGTATACAAATTATCTACAGCTCTATCATTTCTTTATACAGTACTAGCCTATATGTTGTTCAGTAAACAAATGTTCTACAGACTTATAATTTCTTGGTAGATTGTGTTCTTTTATTTATCCTATAATTATAATGTAAAACTTGCAAAACAAACAAACCAAAACATACACGAACACAGCAAAAAGACAAAACAATTAATCAAAATCGCTATGTGGAAACAACGCCCAAGTAAAACAACAATTTATAAACAAAAGAACACAATCCATCACATAGGGTGTACATTACTACATGAGCAAGTTAATCTGGTTCCCAAGCAAATTAATCGCACACATATTATTTTGCTAAAGCGTTGTTTCCACATAGCAATTTTGATAAGTTGTTTTGTCTTTTTACTGTGTTCATCTAAGTTTTGGTTTGTTTATTTTGTAAGTTTAACATTATAATATTCTTCCGCAAATGTAGAGAGAGGAGTTAGTTAGTTAGTTAGTTAGGTACATGTTTAAAGACCGTTTTGTCCACAGAGAATGTAGTTATAGTCTCACGTCCTAAATGGCGGCTTTCCAGGCGGCCCTGTCAAGGGCCGCCTCTGTTGTCAAGTTCTTTATTTTGAGATCCGGCCGTATTATCTGATCCCACGTCTTTTTAGGTCTACCCCTACGCACAGCTCCCCCCACGATCACAGTCCAGCATTTGTTTACCCAGTTCTGATCACCCATTCTCTGTGTCCAAACCTATCTATCTATCTATAGTATATATTCTTATCACGTACCCCCCCCCCTTTTTTTTATTTTTGTATTTGGGGTGGCCAAACCAACCAAGAAAAACAAAACAAATCCGTACCGACCTATGATGTAAACAAAGCCGTTGAGGACTGCTGCGGCGGACCCACTGCGAGGAATGATCATGGATGGTAGCTGCTCCCACAAGTCTACGTGAGGGTCGTACATCTGATAGACATAAAACATGTATATCAACAAACAAGCAAACTGTACAGAAAATAAATACAGTATTCCGCGCAAATTAAAACACTTTATCATGATTACGCCTTCTTATCTTTGATTCTTACAAAATTAGATGCTCTAATGCAGTTATGAAGGACTTTTGTAATTCAGAGGGTTTACCGAGATGGCATTTACCCCTCTGAGTCCTAGAGGTAGAGTAAGAGCTAAAGAAAATTGTCTAATAGTAACCAGAATGTGATGAAAATTACATCATTGTGCTGAATAGGTTAATTGGTACTAATAAATTACAATTGGTACCTAATTCATCAGACCAGCCCTATTAGAGTTCAAGTATGGAGCTTACGTGGTCTGAACTAAACAACAAAATTAAAGGTCCATTGACAACCCGGATGAGAAACTACATATTCAAAATGAAACACTAGATTTTGACAATACTGTACATAGCTCTCTCTACTCATCCTTAACACTATCTGGACAGACATCTTGTGGGATATTATATTTTGTTTAATTATCATTGAACATTTTGCTTGCTTTTGTATTTCGAGCAATGTATATTAGCTTGTCCCCTAGCTTAACAAAAACACCTTTCCTGACTTCCTTCAAAATAAAAAATGCCCACGCAGACCCCCTTCAACTTAAATTAGTACATTTTGTACTAGAAAAATGTCTCTGTAGAAGACTGAATTTTTTTAAGCTACAGACTCGCTATTACTCGACCAGAACAAAAATGACACCTAAATGGTGTGAGGCATCTTATTATCACCAAACTAATGAGGTGAAATGTCTTAAAATTACCAAACTAACAGAATGAAACAGAGGAGGTCTAAAATACTGTATAGGGTTAAAACAGAAAAAAACGTTTCACCTGGACTTGATCAATTCCGTCGCTATCTTCGAGGACGGCACCCCTACACACGTAGAGCTTCCTGTGACAGGCAGCAATGGCCGGGGAGGTGAGAGCTTGGGCCATGGATGCCATCATTGTCCAGGTGTTGGTGCGGGGGTCATAACGCTCCATGCCGGCCAGACGACGACCACCGTCCCATCCACCCACCGCGTATATGTACCCGTCTAAAGTGGCTGTGCCTGGAAATTCATATTTTTTCACCAACCCACAAATTAACTTAGAAATAATAATTATAATGTAAAACTTGCAAAATAAACAAATCAAAACTGTGATGATACAAGATAAAAGCAAAAGAACTCATCAAAATCGCTTAATAAAATCAAATTTTGAAATAAAAGAACACAATCCTAACATAGTTAATGCAATTAATTAAACTAATGAATATATGTGGTACTCCAAGGACTCAAACCTAGGATACTCGCACTGAAATTCTGCGCACTAAGCATTACGCTATCAAGACAGAAAGATATACAGTAAATAACCATATTTGTAAACATGTCTTAACTTCTCTAGTGTAGATACAGTATACGGTGACAATATCAATCAACTAACAAATAAAAATAGGTTGAGTAAAACACCCAAAACTAGCATTCTTAACTTTATTTTGTACATACAAAATACTTTTATAAAAAATGGTAAAGACAGCAGGCAGCGTACTTCTAAGAATACCTGCTTGTAGATTACCTCACAGGTACATGTATCTATAGATTATAAATGCATCCAACATTCTTACAATCAAAAATATATATTTGTTATGAATAACTTATTCTTCTACAAAAATATGATACTCCTGACTCTGACTAGTCTGTGAGTACTGAAAGGTACATGATTATTTGGTCATGTCTATCACATACAAAAATATCTCCTTAACCCTTTCACGCATATGACACAATATTGAGCCTAATGGGGATACTTTAAAGCCTTTGTTACCATCAGGGGTAGCCTATTAATAAACCTTTAGTTTAGTTACTTCAACCTCTGCAGTTGTCTTTGAGTTAGCTGTGGGTAGAAAACTAATTTTGGAGAGGTAATTATAAGAGTGAGAGAACTATTTATTATTGCTAATCTGGCAACCTCTGCGTCATAAAAGCGTGAAAGGGTTAAAATCCACTGTATTTCTTATACAATATGTTTATCAACTGAAGACTTTCTAGGACTGTAAAACCAGTCTAATACTGTAATTAGTATATCACATATCCCTGTAGGGGATCCAGATTATGATGATAATTAAACCTTTGACATGCCAGGGCACATGGAAAATTACACCATATTATTTATTAACCCTTTCAGTATGTGATGATGCCAGTCTCCATTATATTTGTATATCATTAAGGGGGAGGTAGTCGCTTTTTATAGATCCCCTTCTCCCTCAAATTTAGCATATTAGTTTTGAGATTTAAAGACGTTCGTTCCATTAGTTTGGCGATTTTGAGACCTTTCGCCCCATTTTTTTGTCAATATTAAGACCTTTCATGCCATTTAGGTGTCATTTTTTTCCTGGCGAGCGATAGTGAGCCTGTAATTTTAGAAGGAATCGGCCTTCGGCTGGGACATTTTTCTAATGAAAAATTTACAAATTTATCTTGAAAGGGGGTCTAGGGGGTGTTATTTTTAAGCTTGATGGAGGTCTAGCGAGGAAACTCAAAAATTAATATATTAATTAATACATAGACCCAAAAAACAAGCACTACCCCCTTCAGATAAAGCATATATGTAAGATGTTGGAGTTCCATGGTTAACTGAGATAAATATAACACCCTTGGATTCCTTGTTGGCCTATAAAAGCTATGTACACTCGGATACCATAGTCTCTAGCCCACTCATACATATTCGTGGACTTCCACTTATTTTTAACTGTGGAAGTATATCTCCGGAAACCAACTTATCAATATAATTTTCTATAAATCAACTACAAAACTATATAGGCTATACTATTTATTGAACAGAAAGCTGTCCAAAAAATAATCCAGATAGTTATAATTGCATAAAGAAAACCACTTAGTTCCCGGTATCCGAGTGTACAAATAATTTAACCCCTTCTGTACTGGTGATGTACTTTTCATTATATTCTGGCAACAATTAGACAATTTGTTCAGCTTAGGAAGGACCTCTACCCATTAACCCTTTCTCTGCGGGGTGTTTTGGGCTATTTAGGGCATATTCAGGCACTCCTGAATGATAAATCAAGCATCTGCATTAAATGAACTGTATTCTGCCGAAAACTAGGCGAAAATAGCTTCAAAATGAGACCAGAACGGGCTTCGTAGGTGGCCTGGTTCACCCGCAGCGGTGCCATAGAAACGCGGGAAACCCGCTATTTGTTAGCACTCACTCGCTTGGCAACACTATTGTGAGAGGCAGTGAGAGACCCGCGCGAGACACAGTCTACCTCAGTGGGCCGCTGGCTGCTCTGAGGATCGGAGGTGGGCCCCTCACGCTCCCGCCCACTGAAACTCTATTTTTACGGTTTTTACAGGCTTTTAAAGCTTGGAAATTGCTGCAAATTGCCAGGACGTTCCAAAACGTCACCCGCAGCGAAAGGGTTAACAGGCTACAGACTATCTCAATTAATTTGTTTAGCTACCCTATATCCTTTCTAAGCTGCATAAAATCGTCTAAATGTTGCAAGAATAAAACAGGAAAGACGTCGCCGGTACAGAAGGGGTTAATGATAGCCAGATTACAGACAAAAAGCATTACAGTACTGAAAGGGTTAATGAAAACTATATCAAGAAATATATTTATATCAGAAATAAATATTAGCCCTTCAAATTAGGTGACTCCAATCTTAGTTGTATTCTAGCTTCCTCCAGATGATTATATTTTAACTTAGGAATCACCCATCACAATTTAGGTTAACCCATGAACTGTGCAGAAAAAAAAAAAAAAACAAAAAAAAAAAGGGGGGGGGGAGAGAGAGAGAAGTGGAGGATGTGGTATGGAGAGATGGCGCTATCTGCTATGTGCCACCCAATTTTGAGACATTTCCCAGCACTGGCACTGTTTTTTACACATACTAATACCGTGGAAGGCATTACTTCCTAGGTTAATTGAGATACTCTTTAGCTCTTTGATTCCTAGAGATCCTTCCTAAGCCCAATTATATAATCTGGCAGTAACATAAATAATGTAAAGAAATCATTACTTGAATTAAGCGATTAAATAAATACCCTCACTACTTGTACTCCAAATTCCTCTGCAATAACTACCAAATTATAATGTATGACTTGCAAAATAAACAAACCAAAACGAATATGAACACAGTAAAGGAATGTGGCATTATATGGAATTCATTAATTTGGCCATGCAAGGTACACAAACACTTACCACAGCCTACATAAACCAATATCATGCGCTACACTACATGGCAGAACATCCACATACACCAAGGAACATCAAAACAACTCACCACACATGTTATCTCACATTTTCCAGTAGAAATATGTAAGATTCATATTATCACCAACCCAACAATTAACCCTTTCACACATAGGACGCAATTTGAGCCTATTCTGGGATACTTTATAAAGCCTTTGTGACTATCAGGGGTGTTTAGTTTAGTTACTTCAACCTCTGCATTTGTCTTGGAGTTAGCTGTGGGCAGAAAACTAATTTTGGAGAGGTAATTATAAGATCGAGAGAACTCTATTTCTGATTGCTAATCAGCAACCCCTGCGTACATACATGCATGAATGGGTTAACTTACAAATACACCTAATTAATGAAATCAATGAAACTAATGAATACATGTGGTACTCCAAGGATTCGAACCTATGATATTCATACCGAAATTCCACGCAGTTATCACTCTTTAACCTATACATGTACGACCTACCCACACCCCAGATACACACAGAATCTTATGCAGACGACATAACACTCACATGTACACAACGAGACGCAAAAACAGCCGCAAAACTCCTTCAACAATACCTCAACACACACTACACGACTGGTTCACCACAGACTTGAACTAGCTCCAGCCATATCTACAACAATTATTTAAGTTTGTGATGAGCAGAACATTTGATGAATCATATTCATTTATTTATATATACAGACAAGAACTGTAATTTAGTTGGTAATTCTGTTAAATTTTGCGGTCTACATCTACAATTTCCTTACAGCCCAAAACTCACAAGGGGTCAAATGCATGACAAAGTAATGGTGTTGAATGATTTGAAAAGGGTACAGATAGTGGTAATGTCTATGTATAAAGTGAAGGAAAGTAAGGATAAAACAAATTATATTTAACCCTTTGAGTACCAGCGATGTGCGTTATATTTTATTCTAGCTATATTTAGACGATATTATGCAGCTTAGGGACGATCTGTGGTTGTTAAAAGGATTGATTGAGATAGTTTGAAGCCTTATTATTGCTAGATATCCTTCCTATACTGAGTAAAATCGTCTAATAGTTGCCAGAATATAATATAAAAAACGTCCCTGGTATTGAATGGGTTAATAAACATAGTATGAACGGTTTATCATGAATGACAATATAAAAAGTATGTAACTATCTATACATATGTGGTACTTAACTATTGATATAAATAATGTACAAAGCCAACCTATGATAAGATACCCTGAACTTCACTATTGTATAGAACAGTTCTGGCTGTTCGGCCAGGTAGCTTAGGGAACAACAACAACAGTTCTTGTCATCTGCAGGTGGGTATACCTGAGCCACCTCCTGAGCTTGAGTAGCTCCACTCACACCACCTTTCATTATTTCCTTAAGCTGCTCTGCTTGAGTCATCCACCGCGCTATCTCCTCCCGCAGCAGATCCTTCCTGCGTCCCTTGGACTCTCTTTGCATCAGTTCCAACAGTTTACCCAGGGCCAGCCGATACTTTTCGAAGGCCAAAGAGTAGTTTCCCTCATGGACGTAAAGTTCCCCTGAAGCTGCAATTTCTATTGCCGTCTGTATCTGGGGTGTGGTAGAGGTCAGTCGAATCAATTCCTCTCGGTTTCCGTTATATTCCGTCACTTTCACTGATTCCTGCCGCTCAAATTTGGGTATCCGGATGCTGTTCAAGCTGTCACTATCACTGTTCACCATTTATTTTAGTTCTTCTGTTCTGGCCATGTACTCAGTTATCTTCTTCCGCAGTACAAGTCTTTTACCGGCATTACTCTCCACATGCAGTAGTGGAACCAGGAACTGTAGAGCTTGACAATAGTACCTGGAAAAAAATAAGTTACACTATGAGAGTTCCGTATGGAGCTCAGTGGTCTGGTTAATCTGCTCTACATAACTAACTAACTAACTATCTCTTAACCCTCTGTTCCCGAAAGGGCTCTTGAACGCCCATAAAAAAGCATACACGAGCTACCCGGAAGGGCTCTTAAACACCCATGACGTCAAAGCCTGTGAGCTTGGTGTGCGAGGCGTCGGTCCGACGCATGTAAACAACAGCCGGCTGGACCGACGCTCCGCATCTCCGGCCACAAGAAGGAGAGCGTCGCTTGTTCGTGTGTGCCTGTATGTTGTTGTTAAGTATCGAAAAGTGGTGTAAAGTGGCTGTTTTGGCCATAAAGTTATCTCCAATGAAATCATCATCACAGCTCAACCAGTTGACTTAGAGAGCTCTACTTAATGCCATTCTACAGGTAAATAACACAGCTACGCTTGGGGATGCGCGGGAATGCGGGAAGCAGTCTGATTAACGAATATACGGTAGCCTAGCCTAGACGTTTTTCGGCCAAAACACCCGGTTTTCGAGGAATATATATATAATACATAGCCGGGGCTGGAGGGTTAAAGGTCATACAAATACAGTACTGTACATACAATTTTATAACAACTGTACTGTACTATTGTACCTGTACTGGATAAAGAACATTCTAAAACTAACTTAGATTCACTACAGGGCCCTTTAAAACCCTAAGAAACTGGGTCGCTTTTAATTGTCTGTGCCCCATTAGTGGGCTATTTTCACGTCGCGGATGGATTAGGTTGGGGTGGGATGTGAGGGGTATGGTAATAGGGCATCATGACTTTATTTTTTTTTGCCCAAACAGATCAGGGTGAAAAGTATATTGAAGAAAAACTTCCACGTAGTGTGTTTATTTTACTTATATGATGAACACTATGAACCTTGAAGAACGATAAAAGAAGTGGAAAAAACATTTGGGTGGTGATAAACTTATATTTTCGATGCCCGGTTGTATCTTGGGGCGGCAGGCTGAGAGAGAGACACCCTCCCCTTGCAACGTCTCTCAACACACTGAGTGGCCCAACAGTGATCTCACAGTTCAAAAGGGTCTCTAAATGACGCAACCATCTCTCCCAGCCTGCCTGACGATATTTTGCGCGGAAAATAACCGATAAATTATGAAAATAAGAGGAAAAATAGGTGATAATTGAGGAGGGGGAAAGAGGGGAGGAAAAAGGTGAGGATGGAGGGGAAGGAGTTAAGAAGCATATGGAGGAGTGGTAGGAAGTACTAGAGGGGAATTATCTCACCTAATGATATATTCCTTTGTTTTGAGAGCCCCTGGGGCATTTTTGAAGATTTGTTTTCATGGTCTTGCTTCCTTAACCTAAGACGTGCACATGGGGGGTATGAGACACCACACTCCTGTGCGCACGTATTTGAGCCGTTCCCATCACTAACATCGTTATTTTACCATAAATAGCATTAATACTTATCCATATGCGCCTATTATAGGTTGATTATAAAGGTATTAACCTGTTACAGCAATAAAACAAGTGGAAACAGCGTTTGGATGGTCAAAATCGGCGATACAGGCCGGGAGTTACATAATGTATGGCTGAGGCAACCCCCCTCCCCTCCTCTCCTCCCCTTGTCTGGAGAGACACTGTTACGCAATAGTCTCTCTCTCGCTCTTTCCCACGCTTGGTAACAGTGATGACAACACCCTGCTACCAACTCGCTAATGTTAGCACGAAAATAGACCACAGAATAAGGGAATAACAGGGAAAATAGGTGATAACTGAAGGAGGTGAGTAAAGTGGGGAAGGAGGGGAGGTGGAGGAGTGATATTTGGCAAAAAAATAAGGGGCAAAAAAAAAAAAAAAAAAAAAATTGGATGTTATGGATTTTTTTTCCCCCAGACCTTATTGGTGGGCTAGGCGGTCTATTTGACCGTACCGCACAGCGTTTTTTTTTTAACCCTAAATAGGGTTGTTTACGTGACCATTTTCATGCCTAAATAAGACCCAGAGCATAAAACAAGTATCTATCCCTGAAAGGGCGTAAACAGAGCTTTCCAATGACACCCGAACCATCCTTGTACGACCACTGGTTCTCATGCAACGATCGTGCAACACGAGTGCAAAAACCCTATAATTAGGCAATTTCCGTACATAATTCCCTGTGTAGTGAGTGAGAAAGGGGAGAGAAGGGTGGGATACAGTTCAGTTGGTCCACGGTGGTCGTGGGGAGCGGTCATAAGGTTACTACGCTCGTCCCACCGCTCAGCTCTCTCTCTCAGCAACATTACGTGCTGAAAATGGCATATCACTCGACATATGTTGCGCGCCGCCAGTTAAGGGTTAAGAGTCTTCCCGCAGTCGCCCGGGGAAACTCTTAAGAGTCTTCCCGCACTTGCCAGGTTAAAGCCTATCGCATTCGCTATACACATACTTCCGTGAGGCTGATCACATTTCTCGGATAAAAGACCTATTCAATTAACCCTTTAACTCTGACAGGTAATTGAATAAATTTGTAGATAGGTAGCAGGAATTAAAACCAAAATTGTTGTGAACTTATTCTATCTATCTATTGCTAGATGCCATGATCCCAGAAGGGGTGGCCATTAATGAATCGCCCCCATGCACCTCTATCCTCAGTCAGGCAACACCCCTCTTCCCATCCAACACCGCTTTCACACATATACTGTACTGTACTTCTTAAGTCCATCCTTCCACCTCTCTCAGTCTAATTCTCCCTCTGTCCTTCCACTTCACTCTCGTACATTCTCTCGCTTCCCATACGTTCCACATGGCCGAACCATCTCAAGGTGTTCCTTTTCACACTTTCCAGCACATCAACATCCACACTACACTGCTCTTGCACTTCCTCATTCGTCTATCTATCCCTCCATGTAACTCTGCACGCACTTATCTATCCCTCCATGCAACTCTGCATGCACTTCTCAAGTTAACTCATTTCCACCACTCTCACTATTGGTTTGTGTTTCTCCAACAACGTCCATGCTTCACTCCCATACGTCAATGTTGGAATTACCACACTACCATGCAAGGACTTCTTTACTTCCATGCTGACCACTCCATTTCTTGTTACTGCTTTCAGCTTTCGTACAACCCTCTTCCCCTGTTGCACCCTCTCCTGCACTTTTTCCTCCATACTCCCTATCTTTACTCAACACACTGCCCAAATACTTAAATGAGCTGACATTCTACATAGCCTGACCATTCAATATCACCTCATACTCTGTGACTGCACCCATTTCAAAGACCGTAACCTTACTCTTCCCCGTAATTACCTTCAGATTCTGTTTTTCACATACAGTTCCAAACATATTTACCAGACCCTGCATCTCCCATTCACTATCACTCATCAGAACTGTATCATCAGCAAACAGCAGTACAGGCAACTTCAAGTTACTTGTATTTCTTTTGTGACTCCATCCATATAAATATTGAACAACCATGGGGACATCACACACCCATGCTTTAACCCAACGTTCAGATAAAAGAACTTGCTCTGTTCATTCTCCACACGTATACTGTCGCCTTTGCACCCTCATACATGCTCTTCACTGCTTTCAGAAACTTGCCAACTACGGTACTCCGTATATTCTTAATACTTTCCACAGACCTTCTCTATCAACTCTGTCGTGGGCATAAAGGCAACATAAAACTTTTGTATCCATTCTCCAGATATTTCTCCACAATACATTTCAAGGAAAAAATCTGGTCTACACACCCTCTTCCCTTCCTAAACCCACCCTGCTCCTCACCTACCCATTTCTCCATTCTCGCTCTCACTCTCTCGATCACTACCCCACTGTACATATTCCCAACTACGCTTAGAAGACATATCCCCCGGTGATTACCACACACTCCTCTCTCCACTTTACTCTTATACAGGGGGACTATTATGTCTGTCTTCCAATCATCAGGCGCAATTCCCTTCTCCCATACTAGAAAAAAAAAATTTCATACCCATTCAATCATTATCGCACCACCATACCTCAGCATTTCCCCACACACTCCATCTATTCCTGATGCTTTCCCCATCTTCACTCTTTTCAAGGCTTCACACACTTCTGACTTCTGAACATATTGAAAGGGTTAATTGTACCCGGTCGGTGATGGTGTTCCCTGGTTTGTTCATCACACCTTTTTCACTGTATTCTGGCAAACATTGTATGCTTTTATTTATCTTAGGAGAGATATCAAAGAGTTTAAGGGGGAATGGGTTTTTTTTTCTGGCCCCTCCTTATCCCTCATGTTTTAACCCCATTAGTTTCAAATTTTAAGACGTTGGCCCATTAGTTTGGCAATTTTAAGACCTTTCACCCCATTTCTTTGTTTTATTATGACAAGATATCGATGTATAATATTAAACTTCCTTACAGCTCGAAATTCATAAGTACAGTAGTCAATAGGCGCTTTCACATTAGCCAACGTCAATTTTTTCATTATTTTTCTTCCTTTTTTTATTGATGGATAGATATGGGTCATTGCAGATAGTTGAAAAATCTTGCCATCAATATAATTTAAAATCCTAACGGTTTCTATCTGTTAAACTTGGATGGCATCGTTGCACAAATATAATAATAATATAATAATAATAATCTGGTCTTTTATTTCTCGCGAGCGCCAGTTCTTCCAGAGGAATTCACTACCGCTCATAACACATTGCACCACAATCAACAGAAGTGTGATGCAGTTCACCTGTAGTTATAATAATAATAATAATAATAATATTTATTCAGTTAGCAATTTACAGAGTTGGTACCACTAATATGACGTGTACCAGCTTTGCATAATTCCAACTAAGGATAGCCCAATAAGGCCGTTAGGGGTATTTCCATTGGGGTCCTTGTGGGATTAGGTTAGCTGGGGAAAAGGGGAGGATAAAAGAAATAGATACTTTAGAGAAAGTATTTCTAGGGGGTTATTTTAAGATGCCTTACATCCTATGGTAAATATAAGTAATCCGTAATCAGTAATCATTTCAGTTTGGTTTGCCTATCTCTTATGTCATATTTAGTAGTAGACATAAGCTTGGTGCTCCCTTTTCGCAGCTGTTCGGTTCAGGTGTTCCTTTAGGCTACGTCTGAAAGAATACAGTGTTCTCTTTTCACGGACTGACTGGGGTAGGTCGTTCCAGTCTTTGATGGCGGTGAAGAAGAATGTTTGCTTACCCTGTCCTTGGATTCTCGGGACCTTAAAATTAAACATCCTGTTTCTTGTATTATGTCCACTCCTCTCATTTGCTTTAACAAAATCACTCTTAAGATACTCTGGAGCTCTGTCATAGAAAATTTTGAAGGCATTAGTGAGCCTGATTTGTTTGGCCCTGTCAGAGACATTGAGCATACCTAGTGACTGAAGTTGTTCCTGGCCAACATGTGATCTGGGTCCTAGGTTCAGCATTAACCTAACCATTTTATTTTGAGTGACCTGAAGTTTGTGCTGTGCTGATTTACATGATGCAGAGTACCAGGATGACACAGAATAGTCAAAGCGCTTGGCAAAGGGTCTTTTTGGTCGCCGCTGGCAAGCATCCCACCTGTCTATACAGGTATTTTATATGTGCTCTACACTTACACAGGATAGATTCCAAAATTGTATCACCTGACAAACTCTAGTCCAGTTTTAGTCCGAGATATTTAACTTGTGACACTGTTGTTATAGGAATATCATTACAGTTGACCGAGAAACCCACAATGTCTTTCAGTTTGCGTTTTGTCCCACACAAGATGGCTTCCGTCTTGCCCAGGTGAAGAGATAGTCTATTGTCCACTAGCCATTCCCTACATGATTTTAGTTCTTTGGAAAGTGAAGCGGCAATACTTATTGGGTCTTTTCCTGAAACCAGAAGCACGCTGTCGTCAGCATACAGTAATAATTTACACGAGACGCTCAGTTCCATGTCGTTCACATAACAGAGAAAGAGTAAGGGACCAAGGATGCTTCCCTGTGGGACCCCACAGTTAATTGGCATAGTTCAAGCAACAACAACTATTTAACATGGCAGCAGTTAGAGTCTGTAACAACCTGTCACTGTGCCACTTGCAAGATCATAACTCCTACAGAAGAGAAAGGTTTTCAACTGTTTTTTGAAAAAGTCTATGGAGTTCAGCTGTCTAATTGATAAAGGCAATTCATTATATAACCTAGGAGCCACGAAAGAAAAGGACCGATCAGAGAAAGAGGACTGCTGGATATCTACTGGTTCATCAAGATGCAGCACATCATCACTGTTTCTCAGGATCGCACCAGAACGTGCCAAAGGGCGTCTCAAGAGGTCAGCAAGATACTTAGGTTCGCCAAACATAAGTGCCTTAAAAGTCATAAGACAAAACTTAAACTCTATCCTAGCTTTAACTGGCAACCAGTGCAGCTCTATCTATCTATTGGTTTGCTTGGGAAACAGATTAACTTGCTCATGTAGTGATGTGAAAGCAGTGAAGAGCATGTATGAGGGTGCAAAGGCGGCAGTACGTGTGGAGAGTGAGCAGAGCGAGTTCTTTGACCTGAATGTTGGTTTGAAACAGGGGTGTGTGATGTCCCCGTGGTTGTTTACTGTATATATGGATGGAGTCATGAAAGAAATACTATCAAGAGCAGTGAATGTTGGTGTATCGCTGAAAAGGGAGGGAATTGAGTGGAAGCTACCTATACTGCTGTTTGCGGATGATACAGTTCTGATGAGTGATAATGAATGGGAGTTGCAGGGTCTGGTAAATGAGTTTGGAACAGTGTGCGAAAAACGGAATTTGAAGGTAAATACGGGGAAGAGCAAGGTTATGGTCTTCGAAAGGGGTGAAGTCACAGAGTGTGAGGTGAAGCTGAACGGTCAGGCTATGGAGATCGTCAACTCTTTTAAGTATCTGGGCAGTGTGTTGAGTAAAGATGGGACTATGGATGAAGAGGTGCGGGAGAGGGTACAACAGGGGAAGAGGGTTGTAGGAACGCTAAAAGCAGTAACAAGAAATAGGGTGGTCAGTATGGAAGTGAAGAAGTCCTTGCATGACAGTGTGGTAATCCCGACACTGACTTACGGAAGCGAAGCATGGACGTTGGTTGAGAGACTCAGACCAAGAGTGAGAGCAGTGGAAATGAATTACTTAAGGAGTGCGTGCGGAGTTACATGGAGGGATAGACAGACTAATGAGGAAGTAAGAAGGAGGTGTGGTGTGGAGGTAGATGTGCTGGAAAGTGTGAAAAGGAACAACTTGAGATGGTTCGGCCATATGGAACGTATGGAAAGCGAGAGAATGACTAAGAGGGTGTACGAGAGCGAGGTGGAGGGACAGAGGGGGAGAGGTAGACCGAATATGAGGTGGAAGGATGGAGTGAGGAAGTACATGAACGAAGGCGGTGCTGGTTGGGGGGAGGGGCGTCGACTGACTGGGGACAGAGGTGCATGGGGGCGGTTCGTTCGTGGCCACCCCTTCGGGGATCACGGCGTCAGGCAATAGATAGATAGATAGATGTAGTGATGTACACCCTATGTGGTGGATTGTGTTCTTTTATTTAATAATTTTCATTTTAGTAAGCGTTGTTTCCACATAGCGATTTTGATAATTTAATTTGACTTTATATTGTCCTTGTCCCAATTTTGGTTTGTTTAGTTTGCAAGTTTTACATTTTAATTTAAAATATGAAGAAGTGGGGGTTCTTGGAGGTAGATCAAATATGAACCTCGCTGTTCTATTTAGTATGGACTGAACTTTTTGTAGCAAGTAATTAAGAAGGCCAACCAATAAGGCATTACAATAGTTCACACGTGATAGGACAATTGAGTGAACCAATTATTATGTTCCTTCCAACAATGTTAGAAGACAGCGCTTATTAAGAAACCGTCTCACTGAATACAAGTTTCTGATTTGGAGATTACAAATTTTGATGACCTGATTGATGTGATTCTCATAGTTCAATTTAGAGTTAAAATATAAGCTTAAGAATGAGCTAACACCCACCTGTGCCATATTTCAAGCCAATATCACATAACTCAAAACACAAAATCCCATCTGTGAACTCACCTTTTGGAAAAAAACAAAAAAACATATAACTATAGCCTACCTGTTTGGGAATCTCAAGTGGTGCGGACTTATCGATGGAAGGGGCCGTGGACATCTCCCCATTGAGGTAGGCCAGCACCTCTTTACGGTCAGGACGACGCACATGGGGAATGTTTCCAGCCTGAGGGCATAAAGAAATACAGACAGTCAAAATATACAGTAGGGTATAGGCTACTGTAATAGCAAAGTTTTATACAAAATATAACAAATAAAAGACTCCAAAAAATCAGTAGTGTACCGTTATAGTTAGATCAAAAGATTTAGTCTCAAAATGTACTTTAACCCTTGGGATCCGGGAGGCCTCATATGAGGCAAAATGGTAAAAAAAAAAATTGCCGCTATAATCATCAGAACTCGGCAACCACGCGTTGTAGCGACGTCATCTCTACGGCATTCTACAGACAACTTAAAGTTCTACAATTTGCAAAAACATTGACTGCTCTAGGTAGTCTCAATCAGTAGCTACTGAATTATGAAGTTGATTTTACCAAAATTCATATGAGGCCCCCCGGATCCAATGGGTTAACAATCATACATTTATCAATCGAACTCCACTAATTTTTACAGGTAGTTTCCTTACCGGTACTGACTGAGCATACAGGATGGATGACTGCATAACAATTGGCTAGCTACCCTATATTCAGTGTGCAGTTGGGTCTGAGTACTGTACATGATTAGATTGATATCCAGTACAGTATTCGATAAATGGATATAAAATCGTAGTTATGTGCAGTACTGTACTTAACTCTTAACTGTCTTGATAGTGTAATGGTTAGAGTGCTTAAGATCTGTATGTGGTAACCCAGGTTCGAATCCCGAGGAGTGAAATTAATAACTTAGATTATACCAGTACCTGCTCAGTCTATAATAACATCAGTAGAAGTGTGTACTGTACAAACAAAATATTCCAACCTAAAGAGGAAAGTACGACCCAGCAAAGAAAATGGAGGCCACAGACCGTAACTCGGTTGGTAGAGCACTCGCCTGCAAGCTGTGAGGTTAACAGTTCGAGTCTCGGGCCGGCCAGTGTGTGTTATTGGCAGACGCCAGTGCTGATGATGGACAGCACGGTCTAGCAATCTGTGGCAACTATTCACTAAAGTCCCTGATCATCAGAGCACCCACCCTAGCCCAGCTCTGAGCAGGGAGTACATGGTGGTAAAATCCACATCAACCCTACCACTGCTACACTTTATAATACAGTACTGTACTGTATTGTAGGCCTATGTGAAATTCATAAAATTAACCCTTTGGCGCACGATGACTATGTGCGTCATTAGGGTATTTACCCCCTAAGCGCACGATGACGCGTTTAGCGTCATAAAACTTAAAAATATTCGCCAAAAATTAAGTTTTCGTCTGACGCGCGTCATTTTTGGCATAGATATTAAGTATTAAGTCTAGTTCAATGGGTACAATTGGCAACCCGCTCAGTTTAACGGTTTACTGCTGGCTGGCTGGGAATAGAGCAGAGTACAGATCAGTCTGTGTTTCAATACTTTCACGTTTATTCGTGTATCTCGGTAACTATTTGGTTTATAGTAATTCTGAAGTTACCAGTGGAATCCTCATAAAATTCCACTTCCATATATGTATGCAAATCAAAAATGTTATGGGCAAACTTTTGAGCTAGCGCGAGTTGGAGATAAGGTATTTCAAAAAAAAAAAAAATATCTTATTTCGGAGTGCCCCAATGTGGCTGTTTTGTATTTATTCTATGTTTTTGTTTGCTTATCTTCAAGTTCAATCAATAACAAAGCCGATGGTACCTCATTTATCCAAATACAAAGATTTTTTGGTGGATAAAAACGTCACAGAAACAAATTATCGCCGGGCACAAAACTGGCTCTGAGTGAGCTGAGATATACTTAGGGAGTGGGAAAAAACCTTGATTGCAGGCTGGGAAATTAGGTATAGCCCGGCAGCCTGGACTGGCCTGGACATGTAGCCGGGCTAGTGATTTTCAACGTAAGTCTGCCCGGCAATTGCCCGGGAGACAAGTGAATTGTTTGTAATACTTCCTTACATAACGCTTCAATAAAATAAATAATAGTAAACATATAATATCAAATTATTCAAATACCGGTATATAATGTATGTACGAAATCATTGCTGCGGCAACCAACCAACCAACGTTACTCGGTGTGCGGTGACCCTTAAGTAAACAGTAAACAGCTGATCGGTTGTCGAATACTATACTGTCAATATTGATTTTTATCGGATACAATAACATAAACAAGTTCAATAAACAGATAAATATAACAAAAACAGGAAAATTGACACAAGTTAGGCTAAATTTTTGCCGTGTAAATCCTATGATTACATGGCCTAAGATGTGTTGTTATTGCTTTACCGTGAATTTCGTAATGTTACTAACTTGAATTGAATTGGGGATACTTGTTAAGCTTGGAGATGGTGTTGGTGGCATAGTTGTTGGTCTGTGGTCAATATGTTATACGATAATTAATGTAAATCGATAAATGCTGGTTGGGGGTAGCATATTGGCATCGTCTGCACCTAAGCATGTCTCCACTTCGTCGATATTGGCGTGCATTTTGATTATTTTTTCGATTTTTCCCGAGTTTATTGTAATTAATTATTATCTTCAAAAAATCGGGCTATGGGGATTTTTGGATTATCCGTGTTCGAATTATCAGATTTTTTGTAACAGACAAACAAATCTTCCTTAAGTCAGTGGTGTGGTTTCATATTCAGTATAGCCGTAAACTGTAATACATCAATGATGAAGTATGAATTTGTAATGTGATTCAATTAAAATATGACAAGACTAAGGCTACCTGTTCCTAGAAATGTTTTTCGCCTTATCCAATATACATCAATAATGAACTATGAATTTGCAATGTGATTCAATACAAATATGGGACAGATTAAGTCTGCCTGTTACTAGAAATGTTTTTCGCCTTATCCAATTTATATATTTAAATACGGCTATAGACGTGAAGTCTGTTATTGGAGAGAGTGTAGGCACCAGCTGTCGAGCAGGGCAGTACCCAGAGGAGGCCACATAGCCATATGATAATGAGTTACTGGAACGTGGTGACAACACAAAGCCATACCAAAGGAACTGTAAAAGGAATATTCATAAGATAATTTAAATTAAATATAACCTACTTTATATTGGAGTGAGGGGATAAAGTGGTATTGCCGTATTCCAAGGAAGAGAAGGGGAGGGAGAGTGGAGAACAAACGTTTAAATTGAAAAGACCTTCGCATCCCGGAATGGGAGAGGTTTAATTAGGTTATTAAATGGAAACCTTTAATGTCCTCCTTTTATATTTAATGTTTTTACCATCAATGTGCCATAGAAAATACTAGTGTTATTTCCAAAACATTAGTAATGCAAAACTTAATAAACTGTGGAGATAAAATAGGCAATTTATAGAAGCTGGTGGCATGTTTGTGATTGTACAGTATGTGGTACTTAACGAGTGAAATTCTTTAAAATATATCAGGGCAAGTAAAAACTGTCAGGGTAAGTAAGTTTCAGAAGTCACTAGCCCGGGGCAAGTAGATCCTCAACACTAATTTCTCAGCCTGCTTGATTGGAAACTATAGGTGCACCAAAGGGTTAACTCAATGACTGTGGGCTACTATATAAAAAATACGAACATCACTGTGGCAATTGTCAAATATCTGCGTACTACTAGGCCTGGGAGGCAGGAAAACGAGTCTAAGCAGTGCGGGTCAGTCCCATCCATCGCCAGCCGAGTCTGGCCGAGCACTAGCGTACCTGGGAGACCTCTTCAGCTCCAATATACTTGGGAATAGCAAAAACCGCGGAAAATCGCAAATTATTACTGATTTAGCCTTACATGTGCAATATCGTTGCACGGCAACCAGTGGTCGTACAGACATACTGTAATTCAGGTGTCATTGGAAAGGTCTATTCCTATACTTTCAGGGATATATCATTGAAATACGTTCTAGCTCTTGTTTATACTTGAAAATGTGCAGGGAATGAAGGTCACTTTTAGTCCAAAACCCATGTATGGTACAGTGCAGACTGTCACATGACAAGTGCCGCAGTGATTGTGTTAAAGACAAATAAGAATATTATTATATTTTCAGCGGACAGTACATAGTAATTAATATTAACACAATAGTTAAAAAGCACAAGTTTTAATTAGTCCTAAAACCGTGCGAGAGAAATGGGGGGGGGGGGAAAGCCCCCACCCCCTCAACACATACTAAATCTTGGCCTAAATTTCAAGTTAAGCACCAAGGCAGGAAATATATTAGATGCGCAAAGTAGACTCGAGTGTAAAATGTTGTTGTTGTTGTTGTTGTTGTTCCCCAAGCTGCCTGGCCGAACAGCCCCAAGGCCCCGAGCAATTCCAAGGCCATAACCGAGCGCCCCCACAGAACCCTCCCTGCCGACCACAATAAAGCCTGGGTGACCGAAGCCACTCCATGGCGGGGAGCTGAGGAGGGTGCAGAAACGCCCGGGAAACCAAAGCCCCACCCAGGGCCCTGTGCCCCTCAGCAATTATGAAGAGAAAGTTGAAGGGCAAGGGAAAAATGTGACGCTTTGGCTTCCAATCCACGGAAAAGACGCCGTCACTTGAGATCTAGAAAATATATAAGTTAAAGGAACAGTCAGAGTAAGCTATGGCTATGGCAGAGATTGCTCAGTTCTCACTCTGATAGACCAGCCCATCACCACATGACTAGAACCCAATCCTCTCAGCATCAGCTAGGAAAGGCCCTAGAAAGCCGCCTTTGGCGGGGGGATAGCTCCCCTATTTCAACCCCGAAAAAGCCGCCTTTGGCGGGGGGATAGCTCCCCTATTTCAACCCCTTTCGGGGTTGGGCACCCGCCAAGTGTAAAATGTTTTTTTTTTTTTTTTTTTTTTTAGGTTTACGCTTTTACATTTTACAGTGTAAAATGTAAAAGCGTAAACCTCAAAAAGTGTAAACCTCGAGCGTAACATGTAAACAAAGTGATCGATGATACCTCCGTGAACGCAACTCTTCCAACGAGTTATCTATATATTTTGTCTATTATTATTGACATTAGAGTGCCCCAAGTACTTTTTGGGTGTTTTGTATACCAGAAAAGAGTGTAGCTGGTGGTGGATGCGTGGAAACCTAAAAAAGCGCTATTAAGTCTTTGGTGGTACCTGTAAAGTGTGCGCTACTAAAGTAAAATTGCACCAAAGAATGAACTCCACGTTTGTTTGACACTCTGTACACGTGGAGCGTAGGAATAATTACTTTTTATTAGCTTACGTTCTATTCGCACCACCAGGGATGGGTCCATTCAAACCCCTTATCGCATCATTGGGGCCACCCTGTTACCCTCGAAATTGATACATTGACACCTCCCTAGTAAGTTGAATAAGATTGTATCATGGTAGCTAGAAAAAAAAATTCATCTGGGAGAAAGTGGGAACTGGGAAGAGAGGAGTGGAGAGGAGGAATGGAGAGAAAGAGCTCCCTGAAGATGTCCAGGAAGAAGGAGAGGCCAGGTAGAGAAAGATATTATGATGGAAGCTTAGGGTCGAGCATACTTTTAAAGTAAGAGCAGGAGCATGGGAGGTTAATTCTAGAACCTGGAGGTGGAATGGGGGGCAGAAGTTGTGTGAAGAATGTTGGGTAGGAGGAAAAAGTGTGGAAGAGACTGTGGAGCACATAGTGACTGAGTGTGAGCTGTATGTAGAAGAAAGAGGAATTAAAGAGCCAGGTGAGATGTATAAGAGAGGAGAGATGCGAACAAGTTAAGGAGGAGGAAGATAAAGGAGTAGCATTTCTGGTGGGGTTAGAAGGATGGGAGGAAGAAAATGTGGGGCAGAGAATGCAGATAGTAAAAAAGTTCCTGAGAGGAGTATGGATGAGGAGAGGAGGGAGGAGTACAGGAGTACAGTATGGGGGTAGCCTTAGTCTAATATCTATACAGTATCTTAAGCTAACTTCTCTGACTATCCTTTTCTTCACTACACCTTAGGCTGATTTCATCTTCCCCTTTAAATACAGTACGGTACTATTCTCTAAACTCTTTCCCTTCCATTAAATTTTTCCACTAGGGGAAAGTCGGTAAAAAGGCTTGGCTGGCTGGGGGAAGTCGGAGGACCCAAACCCGTAGCGAACCACCCCGCCGTGAAAAAGAAGATTGGGAGGGTTAAAAGAAATAAATTACAAATAAAAATACTTACAGCAGCCTTCCGCACATACGTAGGATGTACGAGGCTGACATGCTTGAGGAGGAAAAGTAGACATTCCAAAGTGTAGTAGTTTTTCGGGGCACCATTCTTGCCAGATCTGAAAAAAATTAAACCATTGAATTGATTTTAGAGCTACTAGGCCTATGCGTACTACATAGGCCTATACTGTATTCAAGCAATAATTAACATGTATGCTTTTGGCTAGCGGTAACACACTCGCCTTGTGCATCTTAGGACTATACAGTCGGGTCCCGAAATAAGAGAGAATTTGGTGGACGAACGCGGTCGCTTAATTGGAATTCGCTTAATTCGAACAAGGCAGGCAATGGGAAAAACGGAATTTGGTGGATGGCCGACCCAGACTTTACCATGTACAAGACTTCTTATAAGAACATAGGAAAATGTGAGTATGCATAGAGAGCTGACTGGCCCACACACGGCAGATCCCTTTCAAACACGGCAAATCCCTATCACTATCAAACCATTTCGCCTCAAGTAGAAATTGTCCTCTAATGACAGCTCAGAGAAATAAAGTTATTGAAAACACCAATTTTGTAGGTTCAAAAAGCTGAAAAATGCACACGGGAGCCGGTTGAAACTGGGTCTGTTGAATGTTCGTTCCTTGCGTAACAAAATGGATCATATTTGCGAGATCTTGGATGAACGTAACCTTGATGTATTATGTCTCACTGAGACCTGGTTGTTCGAGTCAGATCTGAATATTATCCAGGCGGCATTGCCTAAAACCTATTCCATAATAAATGTTCCTAGGCCTAGGGGAGATCATCCGGGTGGTGGAGTGGCAGTTGTCTACTCCACATCTCTGGTGAATATCTTGCAAATAAGCCATAACCCAGCCCCTCTTTATTATGAACTGTTGGAAGTGGAAATAAAACTCTGTCAACAATTTCTAAGAATGGCAGTTGTCTATAGGCCTGGCCATCGTGGCACAGATAGGGGTTTTATGGAAGAGTTTGGGCAGTTTCTCGAGGAATTTTCTGCTAAAACCGGAAGACTTTTGATATGTGGAGATTTTAATTACTGGGTTGACAGCCCTCATCTGAAGCCATTCTCTCCTGAGTTCCTTGAGTTGACTGATCAGAACAATTTTATAAACCATGTGTCCCACCCAACTCATATCTTAGGACACACCCTTGACTTGGTTTTCTCTCCTGTGGGTTCTGGTGGTGTTCTGGATGTTGATGTTGAGAATACTGACCCTAATACCTCTGATCATGCTTGGATTACTTTCAGCTTTGATTTCCCTAAGCCACTCACACATGAAAAAGTAATCAGATTTAGAAATTATAAAAATACAGACCAAAATTTGGCTAGCAGTGAAGTAAAACAGTACTTGGGAAGTATTGATACTTCCAACCTTACTTCAGATGAGCTGGTGGAGGTACATGGAAATGCACTTAAATTAGTGTTCGATCATCACTGTCCAGAAGTAGAGAAGAAAATCATAGTGCGAGATGATTCACCCTGGTATAGCACTCGAGTTAAATTTCTTAGAAGAGCGCGTAGAAGAGCTGAACGTGAATGGCGGAAAAATAAAACAGACTCTACATGGTTGCAATATCTGCCAGCCAGAAGAGCCGTAGTCCACACAATCAAAGATGAAAAGAAAGTGTATTATCAGGGAAAAGTTGACTCATGTGGTAACGACCAGAGGAGGTTGGCTTCAATTGTAAACAGTTTACTTGGAAAACAAGAGTCAGCTTTAAGACCTTCAGTACCCGATGCCAAGTTGGCTGCCAACTTTGTGGCATTTTTTGCTGGCAAGATAACTCGCATAAGACAGGAACTGGATGATGCTTCTGTTGGTGAAGAACTTTCAGTTGTACTCCAACCCCGACACATTCCTAATAATGTCCTCTCATCCTTTCACTCAGTAGAGGTGGACATGATCTCGTCCTACATAAGAAACCTCAATAAAACATTTTGCCCGTTGGATCCCATAAATGTTTCCAAGCTACCAAGAGTCTATGATCACACAGTTGAGTTTATTTCTAAAATAATTAATAAGTGCTTCTCTGAAGGTAGCTTCCCACATTCTGAAAAGCATGCACTACTACTCCGACCTACTCTAAAGAAACCTGGACTTGATGTTGAGAACATGTTGAACTATCATCCTGTCTCCAACCTGTCCTTCATATCAAAGATATTAGAGCGTGCAATACTTGACCAATTACAACCACTACTTCAGCAGAATGAAACTATCCCAATTTTTCAGTCTGCTTACCGACAGCATCATTCAACTGAAACAGCATTGATTAGAGTACATAATGATCTAGTGGAGAACATTTGCAATGGTGTGGCCTCACTATTGGTCTTGCTTGATCTCTCTGCGGCCTTTGACACAGTAGATCACGAGTTGTTATTGAGTGATCTTTATGATTGTGGTGTGCGTGACTCCGCTCTCTTGCTTCTTGGGTCGTACTTGTCAGGTAGATCCCAGAGTGTGATGGTAAATCAAATGGTCTCGGACTCGACACCCCTGCAGTATGGTGTTCCGCAGGGATCAGTTTTTGGTCCTATCTTATTTATAATTTATATCAGCAGTTTGTCTCTTCTGCTTCGTGCACATAATGTCACCTTTCACTTTTATGCAGATGACACCCAGATTTATGTGAGAATCACAAATATAGTTGATATACGGAGTAAGATGGAATTGTTGATGTCTGATATCAAGAAGTGGATGAGAGCGAGAAAACTTAAACTAAATGATGGTAAAACTGATATTCTCATCATCCGAGGAAATAGAAGAGCTGATGATATAGTAGGTGCCCTCTCCATCAATGTGGGTGGATCTCAGCTGCGACCGGCCAACTCTGTTCGAAATCTGGGTGTATATGTGAACTCCCGATTAGATTTCAAAGAGCATGTAAACCAGATAGTTAAAAGTTGTTACTTGCACATCAGAAATCTCTATTTGGTGAAGCCGTTTATAACCAGACGTTGCCTCCTGACATTGGTTCACTCATTGGTCTTCTCTCGTGTTGATTATTGCAATGCCCTGTTGGTGGGTCTTCCAAATTATATTTTAAAGAAAGTTCAGTCTGTTCTTAACAGGGCCGCAAGACTCATTTTTGGTGTTCCACCTAGAACTCCAACTACATCTCTTCACATAGAACTGCACTGGCTGCCAGTAAGAGCAAGAATAGAATTTAAGTTGTGTTTGGTGACTTTTAAGGTTCTCAAATTTGGTGAGCCTAGGTACCTTGCGGAGCTGCTCAGGCGCCCACCGGCACACCATGGTGTAGTTGTGCGTCATGACAATGACCCTTTTCGTCTTGATGAACCAAGGGCTTTCCAGCAGTCTTCTTTCTTTGAGAGGTCATTCTCCTACATGGCTCCGAGGTTGTATAACAGGTTGCCGCTGTCCATGAGACAACTGAGTTCTGTTGAATGCTTCAAGAGACAACTTAAGACTTTTCTCTTTGAGAGAAGCTATGATCTTGAGAGAGGTGTCATGACAGATGGCTATAGAGTTTAGGCTATTTTGCCACTGCTAGTGTTGTATATAAGCCTTCTTTTGATGCATTGATTTTGTTCTTTTTTCTTTCTCTTTCCGAGCGCTAGTGAATTCTTCGGAAAAATTGGCGCTTATGAGAATTAAGTAACATGCTTATTATTATTATTATTATTATTATTGGTGATGGGCTGGTCTATCAGAGTGAGAGCTGAGCAATCTCTGCCATACACATAGCTTACTCTGACTGTTCCTTTAACTTATATATTTTCTAGATCTCAAGTGACGGCGTCTCTTCCGTGGATTGACCTCCCAATCTACCAAGATTGGAAGCCAAAGCGTCACATTTTTCCCTTGCCCCTCAACTTTCTCTTCATAATTGCTGAGGGACACAGGGCCCTGGGTGGGGCTTTGGTTTCCCGGGCATTTCCACACCCTCCTCAGCTCCCCGCCATGGAGTGGCTTCGGTTACCCAGGCTTTATTGTGGTGGCACTCAGTTATGGCCTTGGAATTGCTCGGGGCCTTGGGGCTGTTCGGCCAGGCAGCTTGGGGAACAACAACAACAACTATCAAACCCATTCCATCTCATCTATACCTAACAAATGATAAGATAATAGTACAAAATGGTAATAAAATTATAAAAATAGCTTGACTGTGTACTGACCTTAATCCTACGTTGATTGGGTGTGTTATTTAAGAGGTGGGGGCTCCGAGGCAGACCCCCAAGGCAGAGTAAGTTCAGCTAAACTGCGTCACCGCGGATTCGCGCAGTTGGAGCGAACCTAGCTTATCTCGGCTTCTCCTCAAATTACTTTGCCTTTGATCCAGCATTAGTTTAACTTGACACGAATTCGCTCAATTCGGTATTTTAAATTTAATATTTTGGTGGTTGCTTAATTGGAAACTCGCTCAATTCGGACACACTTATTTCGGGACCGTACTGTATTTGTGGCTCCAGCTCTTGGCCTAGCCTATAGCTTGGTCACCACAAAACACATAAAAAATTATATCCCATATGTGACCTAAAATACAAATCGCTGGCTAAAATTCATGACCGAAACTTAATAGCCTATTGTCCATTGTATCCTAGTCTAGCATAATACTGTTTGAAAGTTCTCTGGAAGGGAAAGTTCCGTATGACTGGAGAATTACTCACATTACTCCAATTTTTTAGAAAGGTAACAAGAGCGACTCAGGAAATTACAGACCTGTGAGCTTAATATGTGTATTCAGCAAAATAATGTAGTCACTGCTGAGGGAAGAAATCATGTCCCATATGAAGAGACACAGATTATTCAGCAATATAACAGTTTGGCTTCATCTCGGATTGGTTAACAGTGCTTCAGCTGATTCAAGAAATTGACAAGTGGACAGAGGCTATAAATGAGGGACAAGCAATTGATGTCATTTACTGTGACTTTATGAAGGCCTTTGACAATTGACAGAGTACCCCACAAGAGGCTAATGGAGAAAGTTCAACACTATGGAATAGAAGAAAACATTCTACAGTACAGTAATGGCCTCCTTACGTGAGTTTTGGAGTTCCTGCTGTGAATAATTTTGTGGATGTCTAGTTGAATAGTATGTAGAGTTGTCAGCACATGAGTGAATGGGGTTGGAGGTGCAGTTGAGAAGGTTGTTAATGAATAATAGATAGCTGGAATAAGTAATAACACCATAATTGAAAATGTAAAAGGCTTCCAGGAGAGGATGTGGTTGCAAAGGAACATTTAGTGGTAACCTAGGCAATCTGGGTGCCATCCCTGGAGAAAGAGCTGATCCTATGGCCACACCTTTGATCCGTTTAAAGGGCTCTCATACCAAGACGAAGTGTACCGGTAGTCATTGATGATGACCTAAGACCAAGACCAAGTGTACCGGTAGTCATAGATGATGACCTGTCTTTCTCAGATCACCTGGCCGAGAAGATTAACAAGGCAAATATAATTGTGGGCTTCATCCGAAGATCATATATGTACCTGGATTTGGTAATCTTCAAGGCTCTGTTTACAGCTGTAGTGAGACCACACTTGTCACTTGGAATTAGTGTAGTGTCCTCACTAGTTGAAAGACATAGCCTAGATGCACTTAAAAATGTACAACGCCGAGTGAAAAAACTGGTACGGTACCTGAACTGAAAGACCTTGCGGTCAATACCGTCAACTGGGGCGAATTCGGCCAATTTTTGTGTATTTCCGTAGCATGTAGTCTTGTTTTTATCTCAATGTAAGATCTAATTAATGTATGTGTAGCTGGTACATTGGGGTATACAATCATAGCATTAAAGAAATTAAAATACATTGCAGATGTAGCCTATATTTATAATAAAAATAATAAAGGTGTCCGAATTCGAACACGATTTGGGGCAATTTTGGACACCTAGCCTGAATTCGGACATGAATTTAAAATACTGTACATTCATAGGACTAACCAGTGATCATCCCAGTGTAAATTTGGACCTTTCAGGAGTCAATTCGGACATCTTTGAACATTTTAAAAGGGTCTTATTACACTTCCTGAAAACGTTAAGACCATAAATACCATAGGCTATCGTAAGATATGACTCTTTTGGGGCAATTTCGGACATATGTGGTAAATTTCTATAATTGCACCTATACGAGCTAAAAAAAATATTATTGTATTTAACAGGAAGGTACGACGAGGTAAGTGATGTGGTATAGGTGGCAATATGCGGAAATGGATTATAAGGGCATTCCGCCCCTCTGACAAAAGTATCAATCTAGATGTGACACAGATTTTACAATGTTTCATAGAGACATTAGACTAACCTAACAACCTTACCTAACCTATCCTAGTACAGTATTATGGGTGGGGGCTGCCGCCCCCACACCCCCGCTGGTTGGGTAATACGGTAGAAATCCAGTTGGAGTGGAGTGAGTAACCGTAGATTTTCGTAAGGGGGTCAGAGGGGGCGGAATGCCCTTATAATCCATTTCTGCATATTGCCACCTAGGCCTAGACCACATCACTTACCTCGTCGTACCTTCCTGTTGAATGAAATAATAATTTGTTTAGCTCGTATAGGTGCAATTATAGAATAATTCCAAAAATGTTCCTGTCAGTCCAGTAATGGTCTTTTTATATAATGCATTAATGAGCGATTGAGTTAGTTTCTGGTGAACAGTCTGTGAAGCAGATTGTTGTAATTTTGAAGCATCTCAAACAGTTTGCGTCAGAAGAAATAGTAGTAAATAGCTACGAGGTGCCGTTGTGATGGCTTATCTCTTAATATCTTCACCTTCGCCCTTAGACATCAACAAGAACAAGATCTCAAACACTTTTGATAGATTGATAGATAGATTGATAGGCTAGATAAAAGGTTCGGTACTTATTACCGAAACTAACACTAATTATTTCTCAATATTTGAAGGCTATTATAGAATAAGGATGTTGCAAAGATCATATTAAAATGCGTTTCAACCTCCGGAGATACATTTTATGTGCACTATATAAAGTACTGTAAAAACAAAAAACTCTCCCTATTGACGGATACATGTCAACTCGTACCCGAGACAACTCGTACGGTACTCAAGACATCTCGTACCACTCAAAAGACAACTCGTACCAAAGACAGATCGTACTCAATTACCACCCTGTTATCCAATTCCAAACCTTTCTAGGCCTTTTATAATGAATTATGTAAATATCATTAATCTTCGGCCAAGACAGTAATCAAATTATGTTTATAATCAGTGCTATTAAATCCGCCGTCCCCGCTGTCGAACTATAAGCACATAGTACGGACAACTGTACATCCTCATCCCCCATTTGTTGAAAGAGGCACAATTCGTGGCTTTACAACTGCAATTAGTTCCAGAACATGCACTATTTTCGTCTCAAAGAAAAGCCAGCAGGGACAAACAACGGCGACTATACGTGAGTGGTGGCAGCTATGTGAAGAAAAAGCGGCAAGAATGTTAAGTGCGGGCGTACCGCCACCATTGTTTACACTATGCGGAGCGGTAGTGGACGCTTGCCATCATGTTCCCGTCTATTTTGACTGCCTTTCGATACAATATGTTGAGGGGGCATTCACATATTGTCATCATCATATATATTGCCAGAAGGGGGCAAATAACCGAAAAAAATCGCCGTCAAAATAGACGCGAACTTAACTATGGCGATCAACAAATTATGTAAACATGACGGCGGCGGTGGCATTGACGTCGGACGTTTGCTATCATGTTCCCGTCTATTTGTAATGCCATTGGATACAGTAATATGTTGAGGGGGGCTTTGCCCCCCCCCCCATGACATATTGTCATTGTCATATACTGTATATTGACAGCAGGGGGCAAATAACCGAAAAAACCCATCCTGTATCCAAAGGCAAAAAAAAAACTTTATATTTACTCTGAAAATTACTTTAATCTGAGTGTTTTAAGATCGTTGGGTCAATATTTACGAGTTGCACCACAGCTGGGATCTCATTTCTAATGGTAGTTTTGGGTTCCTATCATTCTATGCTTCATTGCTATATACAGTACAGTAGGGTCCCGCATAAAACGAAAAATTGGTCGATAAAAGAGGCCGTTCTATGCGATTTCGTTCTATGTGAACACGGCATTTTGGTGGCCCAATATCGTCAATGTTCACTGTAAGCGTAAATTTCCGTCAGGAGCGTACGATATTTTGTACGATATTTCGGCGCTCTATATGAAAACTCCTCGGATTTGCCCCACTTTGGCGGCGGACTCGTTTTATGTGATCACATTCGTTCTTATCGAAAATTAAATATTAATATTTTAGGTCGCTCGTTTTATCTAAACACGTTTTATGCGGGACCCTACTGTACTTTTTATCCACGGGAATTTTTTTTTTTACGTTTTTTTTTGCTTTAACCTAACCAAAAAACCTAACCTAACCTAACCTAACCTAAATGTATTTGGGGGCTATTAGGTTAGGTTAGGTTAAGTTAAGTTAAGTTAAGTTAGGTTAGGTTAGGTTAGGTTAGGTTAGGTTAGGTTAGGTTAGGTTAGGTTAGGTTAGGTTAGGTTAGGTTAGGTTAGGTTAGGTTAGGTTAGGTTAGGTTAGGTTAGGTTAGGTTAGGTTAGGTTAGGTTAGGTTAGGTTAGGTTAGGTTAGGTTAGGTTAGGTTAGGTTAGGTTAGGTTAGGTTAGGTTAGGTTAGGTTAGGTTAGGTTAGGTTAGGTTAGGTTAGGTTAGGTTAGGTTAGGTTAGGTTAAGTTAAGTTAAGTTAAGTTAAGTTAAGTTAAGTTAAGTTAAGTTAAGTTAAGTTAGGTTAATGCTAAAAAAAAGAAATTAAGCCAAGAAAAAAAAAACCATTCCCGTGGATAAAAAGTATATAGAAATGAAGCATCTAGAATGATAAGAACCCAAAACTACCATTAGAAATTAAGCCAAGAAAAAAAAAACATTCCCGTGGATAAAAAGTATATAGAAATGAAGCATCTAGAATGATAAGAACCCAAAACTACCATTAGAAATGAGATCCCAGCTGTGGTGCGACTCGTAAATATTGACCGATCGTTGGATAATGGGAGAAATAAAAATTTCCGGGAATTGTAACTAATTTCAACTACTGTACTGTATAAGCCTAATGATGAAAACTACCTAAAACCAAAAAGAAAAACCATGGGAAAATTAGTAGGGCAAAAATGTTAAGAGCGGGCGTACCGCCATCATTGTTTACACTACGTGTAGTGGCGTCGGACCTTTGCCATCATGTTCCCGTCTATTTTGACTGCCTTTGGATACAATAATATGTTGGGTAAAATTCAAGACAGCTAGAGCCGCCTTATTTAGGGTAAGACGGGGTAATTTCGCCGCGGCGCTAATAATTTGCATTCAAACGCCGATATCTCCGAAACTATTGCATGGATTCGGCTGCAGTTTGGCTTAGGTTGTAGAGCAGTTTTTGCTTAGTTTGTAGAGCTAGTTTGGCTTAGGTTGTAGAGCTAGTTTGGCTTAGGTTGTAGAGCTAGTTTAGCTTAGGTTGTGTTGCAGTTTAGCGGGGCCTGGCGCCAGGGCTAGCGGCGCGTCAGACGGTATGGTCGGGTGTGTCTGTATGTACTGTATGTGCGTACACTGGCGGTGCGTGTGACACAGTGTTGGCAGTAGCCATCAGCTGCTGCCTGGTACTTTGCACTAGCACGTTACACGCCGCACCCACACAAGACACGTCCACACCCGCACTAAATACTTCCACACCCGTAGGCCTAATAAATATGTCCACAGCCGCACTAGACACGTCCACACCCGCACTACATGTCCACAACTCCACACCCGCACTAGACACGTCCACACCCGCACTAGACACAGTGGCGCCTAGGCCTACACATGTGACACACCTGCATCTCTGCCCGCCCTGTTCAGTTGTGTGTGTGTGCGTGCGTGCGACGTTTTTCTATTGGCATGTTTAGTGGCAGTTTGGGTTTGTGAATGTTTTCATTGCTTTTACCTGCGCGCTAGTGCTTTGTCTGGCCATTAATCATATAAAATTATCTAGTTTACTAGCTAGATGATGCGTAAAATAGGTCACGGCGAATTACCCCGCCCGGCGGGGTTATTTCGCCGCGAGAGTAACTTTTTTCAAAAAATCGGCAGCATGACGAAAACATTATATATTCGTTTTGGGTCAATATTTACGAGTCACACCACAGCTGGAATCTCATTTCTAATGGTAGTTTTGGGTTCCTATCATTCTATGTTTCATTACTATATACTTTTTATCCACCGGAAAATATTATTTTTTCTTGTTTTTTTATTTTTATTTTTATTTTTATTTTATTTTTTTAGCATTAACCTAACCGAAAAACGTAACCTAACCTAACCTAAATGTATTTGGGGGCTATTAGGTTAGGTTAGGTTAGGTTTTTTGGTTAGGTTAACCCTCTCACCACGGAAGGGCTCTTGAACGCCCATAAAAAAGCATATAACAGGTACCCGGATGGTCTCTTGAACGCCCAGTGGTTGAAAGCCTGTGAGCTTCGTGTGCGAGGCGTCGGTCCGACGCATGTAAACAACAGCCGGCTGGACCGTCGCCCCGCATCTCCGGCCACAAGAAGGAGAGCGTCGCTTGTTCGTGTGTGCCTGTATGTTGTTGTTAAGTATCGAAAAGTGGTGTAAAGTGGCTGTTTTGGCCATAAAGTTATCTCCAATGAAATCATCATCACAGCTCAACCAGTTGACTTAGAGAGCTCTACTTAATGCCATTCTACAGGTAAATAACACAGCTACGCTTGGGGATGCGCGGGAATGCGGGAAGCAGTCTGATTAACGAATATACGGTAGCCTAGCCTAGACGTTTTTCGGCCAAAACACCCGGGTTTCGAGGAATATATATATATATATAATACATAGCCGGGGCTGGAGGGTTAATGCTAAAAAAAAAAAAAAAAAAAAAATTCCGGTGGATAAAAAGTATATAGCAATGAAGCATAGAATGATAGGAACCCAAAACTACCGTTAAAAATGAGATCCCAGCTGTGGTGTGACTCGTAAATATTGACCTTGTTTTGTTTTTTGGGCATCTAGAGCAGAAAGGCTGAATGTATAGATACAAAATTAAAACATTCAAAATTCCATTTGTGGCAGTTTCTATTAGTAAAAAACCGTGATTTTCGGCGAAATTACCCCGTCTTACCCTACCAAGTTTCTGTATATTTTTTTCAAGGAATACATACATACATACATAAAATTTTAAGATTGAGTGTTCCACACATAAGTGCAGTTTCAGTCTCTTGTCCTAATGGCGGCGTTCCAGGCAACCCTGTTAAGGGCTGCTTCACTTGTCAAGTTCTTGGATTTGAGATCGGCGCGTATAGTCCGATCCCAGGTCTTCCTCGGTCCACCCCTTGGTGCAGCTCCCTCCACAATCACAGACCTGCATTTTTTCACCCAATTTTGTTCATCCATTCTCTCCACATGTCCATACCATACCAATATAGTGTTTTATTGTTGTAGTGGAGGATTTGCATTAACTTACCCATTATTCATTAATCTGAAGATACTCCGTCAAATGGCGCCATTTATTGGGTGAATCGCGCTTTTACAGTAGGTAAGGGAAATTGTGGGGAGGCCATGCACGATTCCAAAATGTACAAATATTATATTAGATTAGATTAACCTAACTTAACCTAACCTAACCTAACCCTAATATAATATAATATAGTTTTTGTGAGTAACGTTCAAGCCATTTATTGGGTGAATCGCACTCTCTGCATCTTTCAAAACAAGAAGAAGAGGACCCAGGTCGAAGGATTCATTGGGTGCAATGCTTTGTTTATGTTCGGGACATTATTTTTGTGTTATTTTTCGGTGTAATCGGGTTTTTTCAAGTGTCGATAACTAAATTCCTCCATTATGGACTATAATGAGAAAAATATGGCGAGTCTATTGGTCCCTATTTTCCCTAATAAATTATTTCTAATAGGGTGGCGAAAGAGGTCTTGAATATTATCATATGTTGAGGGGGGGCTTTGCCCCGCCTCACCCCTCCCCCCCCCATGACATATTGGCATCATCATATATATTGCCAGCAGAGGGCAAATAACCGAGAAAAATCGCCGTCAAAATAGACGCGAACTTGAACCACAGCGATCGACAAATGTAAACATGACGGCGGCGGCGGCGGAGGCGTCGGACGCTTGCAGTCAAGTTCCCATCTATTTTGAATGCCATTGGATACAATAATATGTTGAGGGGGGGGGCTTTGCCCCCCCTCACCCCCCCATGACATATTGTCATCATCATATTCCCAGCAGGGGGCAAATAACAGAAAAAATGGCCGTCAAAATAGACGCGAAGTTAACCGCGGCGATCGGCCTATGTAAACATGACGACCGTACACCCGGTAACTACATCCATCCCTAATTGATTAGGGAAAATAGGGACCAATAGACTCGCCATATTTTTCGCATGGAGGAATTTCGTTATCGACACTTGAAAAAACCCGATTACACAAAAATAACAAAATTAATAAGTCCCGACCGTAAACAAAGCATTGCGCCCAATGAATCCTTCGACTTGACTCTCCTCTTCTTCTTGTTTTGAACGATGCGGCAAGTGCGATTCACCCAATAAATGGTGTGAGCGCTCAGCGTTAACCTACTCACAAAAACGAAATACCGGCAACCTGTTTTTGCCCCCTTACAGATCTACATAGCCTAGGCTATATGAGGATGACATCATGACAATAAATCAAGGGGGGGTGAGGGGGCCTGGGGGGGTGCAACGCCCCCCCTCAACCCATCGTGTATCCAATTTACCCCACAATTTCTCTTACCCACTGTAAAAGCGCGATTCACTCAATATAGCCTATGGAGCGATTTGACGCCGTATCTTCAGATTGATGGATAATGGGTAAGTTAATGCAAATCCTCCACTCAAACCATGAAAAACAACTATGAAACTCTAGGCTATAGCCTATTCCTTGAAGAAGAAACAAATCATGGTAAATAGCCTAGGCTAAGCCTAAGGCCAATGTACTAGGCTATGTATTCTTGTTGAATGTTACCAAAGGTTCTATATGGTGGGCCGAGTTGGTATTACTGAATGGGCCGAGTTGACAATCACGTGGGCCGAGTTGACATTCACGTGGGCCCGAGTCGGCAAAGGCCCAAAGGGCCGAGCTGGCCGTTAACCGTAGGAGAGGCCTCCCAACCAAGACCCAGTGTAAACAATCAACTTTGTGGAATTACTGAGACATATAGGCCTAACATTTACTCACCCATATACTAGAAAGTTGGTCTTAACAGTTTTGGGCCAGAAGAATTCCCCGAAGATTATGTCATCCCCTTTGGTGATAATCTCCTTTTTGGTGACATTATACTGGCGTAATATGATCAGTGGATCCGCCATGTTGAAAGCACTCAGAGGGTGTGGGTCCTGTCACTGTGTCACCTCTCACCTGTGACCTGTGGGATAATCTTTTTTAGGGATGTATTATTTTCTTCGTGATATTTATCATAAACTTCATTGGTTGGTATCTCCGAGGATTTTTTTGAATATCAAAATTGTTTAAGAAGTTACGTTTATTGATACCATTACAATATTTGTATTCCAATGCTGCTAATATCTTCCTTTTATTTTTGTAATTCTTAACTGAAGCCTATATAGTGGATTATATTAATATGTTCGATCTAACTAGTATAACTAATAGATGATCATATACTCTAATAACACAAATGCTGTAGGTTACAACTTAGAAAGTTGGCTATTATGGCTAGGCCGGTATCTCTCGCATTGGTTTATCAGCAGTGATGCCATTCCTTGGGATTTAAAATATATCTTGGGATATTGACCCGACCTTTGATCTTGGTATTTTTTTATCAGAGATTAAAAAAATACTATATATCTACGAATTTATAGTATTTCTAGATGCGATAGCCTACATCACAGAGTACATTTTAGCCTTATTCCAATACATAAAGCCATTTGGATCACGTGGTGATAGGCTACTAAGCTATAGGATCTAGGCTATATATCAGAGTTTATAAGGTCTATGGGCCATTTTATTAAACCATGCATAGTAAGAGCTTTCCCTACGACCTTTCCCGACCAGATTGACCCTTATCGCTTATCTGTATAAGGGTCAAGCTGGTCTGGAAAGGTCTTAGGGAAAGCTCTTACCATGGTTTAATAAAATGGCCCTATAGGCCTATTAGGACTGAAATGGGACATTCCTGCGCATCTACGTCAATCGGCTGAATGGGAACGGCTTCACACTACGGTACCAGTCTACCAGGTCAGATAAATGCTGACTGTGTCAGGGTAAAGGTCTGAAGGGCAGCGAAAAGCCACTGCGCCTTGAGTTCAACCAGAAGAGGCAGTCGGTCATGAAGGTACTGGGAGAGGCGTGTGTGTGTGTGTGATTTTAATAAGCATATAAATACGAGAGAGAATTAAAAGGCAGGTTAGCAGGGAAATTGACACCTTAATTCATGTAAGTCATATAAATACAGTCGGATCTATAGCAACTCTATAGGTCTATATATACTCATGTTTCAGGCTCCACACGGACCAGCCATATATATTGGACTGGTGATAGCCTTTACCCAACCCTGGAGGGTTAGAGAACTTACTATAGGCAGCACAGACCAGTGTTCTGTCCACCTAGCAATTCTCTCTCGAGTAAGGGAGAAGACTCCTTAGATTGCCAATACACTGGTCCGTGCTCCCTATTATAGTAACTTCTCTGAGCCCTCCTCGACCCTACCAGCTCTCAACACCTGGATGGTAAGGAACCAACTCACTGCCGTGTCGAGACCTGCCGGAGGACCACCCACCACCAACCCTGACGTTGAAGCCACTACAAGGACGAGCTCGAGGAAGATTGATCCGTAGATGTTGGACCACGGCACCAGAACGAAGAACTTGCTGAAGGCTGTAGGCTATAACAGACCTCTCTTCTCACTTAAGGCCTCTATAAACGAGGACACAAACCACATATGTATCTAAATCGCTATAAAGTAGAATATTTTGTACATGAACTCCTTGTGAGATCACGTATATGGTAATATTGGGCTTTATAGCCGCACACACGTACACATACAGAGATACACGTAAAATCAATTACCCCAGTGACACATATATTCCCATGCCCAGTGACCAAGTGATTTGTGATTATTTCATTGTGTTTATGCTTTCCTTTCATGCCAAATTCGTTCGAGAAGTGCTTCTGTGACTTGTCTAAATCTATGTGCGAAGACTCCTAAGTGCACTTTTTAGGATAGGGCCTATACCAATATATCCGTGATGAACTTTGATATTCAAGAGACAATTAAGTAGCCATATGTATCAGTGAATTAGTTATATATATTTTGTGTGTAATTTATATTGCTAATTAAAAGGAGCAGTAATTTCCCTGGCCTAGTCTTAATTTAATTAATACTTTTGAGATTCATTTTAGCTCCGGGGTTTATAATATTCCATCATTTCCATGTCCATGATTTTGTGTATTGTATTTATGCCATTATATGTGTGAACCATTAGCCAAATAAGCCATCATATACTGTATGTTGTTATATATATTGAATATAATAACTATAAATGTAGGATATTCCTGTATGTGTTGTCCTTACACCTCTGCATGTTTGTGTGTGTGAATTAATTCCTTCTCTGCCCAGTGGTTATAGCATATAGCTAGATCCACCTGTTATCCAGTAAACCCAGCAAAATGCCTGGTAGGCCTATAACAACTATACATAATATTTAACCTGCACAGGGTGCAGTACAACCGCGGCTATATACCCGGGGGCCTGTTCCAAATAAGTCGGCCAGAAATATTGTGAACCCTAACGGCTAGAGCAAATGGGCTTCTACTACTAGAATTTTTGCAGACACTTTAGTATATACTGAGTCACCGACCAATATAATTGATAGGGACGACTGCCTTCGACTTCAAGATCGACTTGACAGCCCTTGAAGACTGGGAAGCCAAGTGGCACCTTCGATCAGACCAGACAAATGCCACCACATACATATGTTTTACCCGCTCCAAGAAACCTGTCCCCTTTGCCATATATAAACTCCATAATACCAACCTTGATACAGTCCATTCACATAAGTATTTGGGAACTAGTCCACCTCTCAGCATGCCATGAGGTGGAGCACACATGTGAGTAGGCCTATAGGCCTACACTGTCAGGGCAAAATCCAACAAAGCCCTGGGGTTCCTGCACAGGAACCATAGCCTATATAAGGAGGTGCAACGCAGACATCAAAATGTTTAGCTTTTAAGACAATAGTTCGACCACACGTCATTGAATACTGCGACACCGTCTGGGATCCACACACTCACAACAACATCAATAAATTATGAAGCCATAAAAAATAAAGCGGCAAGATAGATCAGACGTGATTACAGACACTAAATCGGTGACTTTGCTTAAACAAGACATTAAATTAGACACACTTGCAACAAAAAGACAAATAGCCTACACATACAACAATTAATGCTATACAAAATCACAATCTAGTAGACATAGACAAAGACACATTTACACCCTTCAAAAATACGATCCACAAGAGGCAGCCACAACCGAAAATACCACACATACCAGGCAAGCATCAACATATTTGGGTATTTTTTTCCTGCAACATCCAAGAATGAAATCACCTTCCATCTCTATAGTTAACAGTCCCACTCTTGATAGTTTTAGAGCTATGGTCACCAAACAAAAATCTCCATATCCTCATCCTCATCCTTCCCATTAGCCCCGCACAACCCACACAACCCCCCCGCATATCATGCTACCCGTGTGTAGCCCTCTGCGGGTCTCCCAAGCTAAAAGTAAATGTCCATATGGCACATATTTATAGCTGTAGCCTAGCTATAGGCTATATTCCCTAGCTGACCATTAACTCACAAATGGTAGAAATATAGGCCTATTAGCTTGTTAACTCTAGTTGTTTGTGTTTTATAGAGGTTAATGGCCAAGAGTTTTGGCTTAATTATTTGGAACAGGGTGTAGTTCATAATATTTATGTATTATCTTGGAATATTTGAGCTAATATCCGAGATTTTTCGGGAGCATTTGACCGCGCAGCCGCTATGCATTAAATTCTGCCTAATCAAAGATCACGATTTTATTTCGGTGTATTTTTATCAAATTGTGTTACATTTGGTTTGATTAGTTAGGTTAGTTAATACAATACAATTGCATACAAATACATCGAAATAGAATCGTGAGCACTGAATAGGCGCGATTGTGAAAGCATGCGGCTGCGGCTTTGGACTCCCAATTTTAAGGAGGGCAATCTTGGGATTTTTCTTTACCTTGAGTGGCATCACTGGTTATCAGCCGTGAACGTGATCGTCAGCTGTGTCAGGGCGGGGAACTGAGTGGCTGCCATTACATCCGTTAGTATATTTCTTCAGTTCTCTGTAAGCCTACAGTTACCTACTTAACTAGAACCAACTTACAAATATAGCGTAGTAACTGGTGCGTGATAACTGCTTTATATTGTAGCGGTATAGGCCTATAATATGTTGATTGGTCAGAAGTAAGGTTTGACACTGACAGATTAGACCAATCATTCAGTAGGCTAGTCTAGTTGCAAGCATTAACTTCTTGTTCCGGTTTTACAATTATAAATGTGCTTTATATAAATTACTATGTTGTGCTTATACAGGTTAGTATTGGATACAATTCTGACAAACTTCACCTAGGCCTAGGCTAGGTCAGTAAATTTTCCTGAATTGCATTTTAGATAATTTAGCCTAATTTAGTTTGGCTGAATTCCACATTAAGTAGCCTAGACGGGAATTGTGTCGGGGAACAAGTAAATGTTTTGTATTTGTTTGTATTAGGCCTATATATTGCCAGCAGGGGGCGAATAACAGAAAAAAAAAAAACCGGAGTGGGTATTTGCACCCGACCGTGAAAATAAAACTACAGTAGGCTAGGCCTATTTGCACCCGATCGTTGTCTTATTAATATTTCGATACAGACGTAAATATAGCAAAACTAACATTAGGCCTACTAGGCCTAGCCTATAACAAGGGAAACTGACAAATATAGAAGTTTTAGAACAATATATGTGAAGCAGGGAGCGGAATATATGTGAAGCAGGGAGCGGAATATATGTGAAGCAGGGAGCGGAATATATGTGAAGCAGGGAGCGGAATATATGTGAAGCAGGGAGCGGAATATATGTGAAGCAGGGAGCGGAATATATGTGAAGCAGGGAGCGGAATATATGTGAAGCAGGGAGCGGAATATATGTGAAGCAGGGAGCGGAATATCCTTTTCATAAATGATCACGGTAACATTCAAGACAGCTAGGCCTAGAGCCGCCTTATTTACCAAGTTTTCTTTATATTTTTTTTCAAGGAATATAGGCCTAGTGTTTTATTATTGTTTTTCATGGTTTGAGTGGAGGATTTGCATGAACTCCCCCATTATTCATTAATCTGAAGATACGGCGTCAAATGGCGCCATTTATTGGGTGAATCACACTTTTATATATGTATGTAAGGGAAATTGTGGGGTACATTGGAATGATTGGATACATGATGGGTTGAGGGGGGGCGTTCCCCCCCTCACCCCCCTTGATTTATTGTCATCCTCATATATATTGATCTGTAAGGGGGCAAAAACAGGTTGCCGATATTTCGTTTTTGTGAGTAACGCTCACGCCATTTATTGGGTGAATTGCACTCACCGCATCTTTCAAAACAAGAAGAGGAGTCAAGTCGAAGGATTCATTGGGCGCAATGCTTTGTTTACGGTCGGGACTTATTATTTTTGTTATTTTTTGGTGAAATCGGGTTTTTTCAAGTGTCAATAACAAAATTCCTCCATGCGGACTATAATGAGAAAAATACACTTCTCTCGTAGCCAGAGTTCACTAAGATCATCGCACCAACACCGCTCTATGACCTCTAACGAGAAATACAAAAATGTCCAAAAAAACTACAGTATGTAGCGTTTGACAGCGGTTTTGACCAGTTGTGGTACGAGTGTCCACCTTGAAAGGATTGAAGGCAAGAATGTAGTTACCGGGTGTACCGCCCGTCTTGTTTACACTACGCATCATGTTCCGTCTATTTTGATGCCTTTGGATACAAAAATACATTACCCTAACCAAGCAACCTAACCTAACCTAACCTAGTATTATAGATTTATAAGTATTTATTTTATTATAAGTATTTATAGATGATTTATGTTGTATGTCGGTAGTGGTACACCCGGTAACTACATCCATCCCGGATTGAATTCTTAAAAGCGGCTTGGGAAATGCATGCAACGGTTGTAATAACATATCTTGAATCTTGAGGATTTAAAGGGCGTTGCAGACGCAATAACATATCCTCTTTCCACAATCAACAATATATCAACAAACATATCTCAGTCACCAACAAACACATCTGTCACCAACACCAATAAAGCTGGCTATCTCGGTCAACAACACCAACAAACATACAGTACCACTTTTCATCGTGCGATGAAAGAGTCGCAAGCCCATCGAATAGATTGACTGACAAAAACTGTGGGAAATGGTTTAATTTAATTTGCATTAGGCTAAGCATTTGATAGGCATAGACACCATAGAAGGGTACAACTGTGATGACGGCGTCTCCTCCGTGGATTGACCTCCCAATCTACCAAGATTGGAAGCCAAAGCGTCACATTTTTCCTTTGCCCCTCAACTTTCTCTTCATAATTGCTGAGGGGCACAGGGCCCTGGGAGGGGCTTTGGATCTCCAGGCGTTTCTGCACCCTCCTCAGCTCCCGGCCATGGAGTGGCTTCGGTCACCCAGGCTTTATTGTGGTCGGCAGGTAGGGTTCTGTGGGGGTGCTCGGTTATGGCCTTGGCCTTGCTCGGGGCCTTGGGGCTGTTCGGCCAGGCAGCTTGGGGAACAGCAACAACAAAAACAACAACTGTGATGAGTGTTTTTGAGACTATTAGGTGCGCCTATCCTAGCTATGTATTTACCTATTTGTAGTTTACAGGAATTGAGCAGCGCTCGTGTTGTCCTGTCTTAGTTACTTTATAATCAATCCATTTTACTTAGACAAGTATCGTAATGGATATTCCCAGTTCCCAGTATTTTGGACTAACATATCATAGCTTATGTTGTCCTATTTCCATATTTACTTTTATCCAACCTAGATTTGAACATGTTAATGTTCCTCGCTCTCACCACCTCCTCCTCCAAGTTGTTCCAAGTCTCTATACTCCTACAGTATATGGGAAGCTGAATTTCTTTGTGTCCTTACGACATCTGCCCTTCCTCAGTTTAAACTCGTGCCCTCTTGTCCTTCCATTATCCCTCACGAATAGATCTTCCCTATCTACTCGTTCCAAACTTTTTACTCCCTTGAACATCGTTATTAAGTCGCCTCGTTCCCTTCTCTCTTTCAAGGTAGGCAGTTGTAGTGTCTTAAGTCTTTCCTCATATGTCAACTCCTTCAATCTTGGGATCATCTTCGTTGCTATCCTTTGGACTTTCTCTAATTTGTTTATATGTTTTTCAAATGTGGTGACCATATCACTGCTGCATATTCTAATCTTGGTCTTATCATAGTCATTATCAGTTTTCTTAACATTTCTTCATCCAAATAGTTAAATGCCACTCATATTGGTTATTATTCCATATGCTCCTCCAATGATCATGTTAATATGCTTCTCCGGGAATAGATCATCTTGTATTATCACTCCAAGGTCCTTCTCATGCCGTGTTTTGCCGATTATTTCAATTCCTAATTTGTACTCCCAGCTTGGCCTTATCTCACTTGTTCGCACTTCCAAAACATGACACTTTTCTGCATTGAAACTCATTTTCCAGGTTTGGCTCCATCTGTGCAACTCATCTAGGTCCTTTTGAAGATCCTGACAACTTTCTATACAGGTGACATTCTTCATGATTCTATTTTGACGAGTGCATTTTAATACAAATTTTTGTGCTGTTACATTATAATATCCCCTGATAAGCCAAGACTATCTTGGGACAGTGGACTAGGCCTACAGGGGACACCACTGAAAACAAAATGGGTAGCGTTGCATAGGCCTACCGGTACCTCCGTTGGTGGTCTGGAAATGCAACGAGAGAAAGAGGCCCGAGGGTCAATATGCATTTTAGGTCACATATGTAATTTTTGTATTATAATCCTTTTTCTCATCAGTTCCTTCATTGATTAGGCTAGTGTTTTTTAAGGAATTTTTCCTTCTGCAAATGCATTTGACCCAATATTTAGCAATATTAAAACATGCCCCACCGAAAACCAAATTACAGTATGTCATTAACCTAACTTAACCTGGGGGCTGCCGCCCCCAGACCCCCACTGGGTTAGCATTGATGGGATGGATGTAGATTCCGGGTGTACGGTCGTCATTATTTACATAGGGCGATCGCCGCGGTTAACTTCGCGTCTATTTTGACGGCAATTTTTTCGGTTATTAGCCCCCTGCTGGCAATATATACAGTATGATGACAATATGTCATGGGAGGGTGAGGGGAGGTCAACATATTATTGTATCCAAAGATAATCAAAATAGATGGGAACATGATGGCAAGCGTCCCGACGCCGGTCCGCGTAGTGTACACAAGGCTGGCAGTACGCCCGAACACTACATCTACCCCGCATTGATAAGGAGGAGGACAAAATGCTAAAAATACTGCAGAAAAGTGAAAAATATTAAGTTCTCCACTGATCGAAGATGGCCGCCATTTTTCCTTCCACCCTTATTTAACCCACAAAGTCTAAGGAACACCAATTTACTTTGCAGCGGTAAAGACATACAGTACAATGTACATGTATATTGCGGTGTCTAATACTGTAAGACAAAGCTATAGAAAACATTTAGAGAATTATATCCCATATGTGACTTAAAATGCATATTGTCCAGAAAGGTTTATAGTTTAAAACCAGCATTTATGTTTAAATATTTAAATTATAAGGTACACGGTACATTATGAGGGTCGAAAGCTCTTCTAATATTAGTGGGTCTGTATTAATGTGCAGTAAAATCCGATAATCCGACGACCGATAATTGGAAGCTCCCAATAGTCCGAATTTTTTTAAATGAGCCAAATCCGAATTCACCCGATAGTCCGAATTTAAAAAAGGGCAAGAATGTTAAGTGCGGGCGTACCGCCAGCCTTGTTTACACTACGCGTAGTGTCGTCGGAGCTTTCCCATCATGTTCCCGTCTATTTTGACTGCCTTTGGATATAAAAATACATTAGCCTAACCAAACAACCTAACCTAACCTAACCTAGTATTCATGTAGTAATGACAGGGGGTAAATAGCAGAAAATATAGCGTCGAAATAGACGGGAACGTAACTGCGAGCGCACAACATGACAACCGTACACCCGGAAACTAAAGCCTTCCCTCAAAAAGTCCCAAAGTCCCCTTTTTGAGGCATTAGGCCACCCAAATAACACATAGTGGTACACGCACATATCATATGTTAATGAAATAACTTTAAAAGTTTACCATTATACTGTATGTCATATTGGATGTGCATATGCATAGCCTATATTGTGTTCAGGTTTTCGTCAGGCCATTAATACACAGGTTCATAGGGGTAAATTCCAATAATCCGAAAAATCCGGTAATCGGAACGAGGCCCGGTCCCCTCCTATTCGGATTACAGGACTTTTACTGTATTAATGTCGGTATCGCAAAAAAGACTACCATTGGGTGCAAATACCGTGCAGTGTTATTTACACGGCCGGGTGCAAATACCCACGTCCAAAACAAAAACGCGAGCGTACGACTTATGTAAACATGACCGTACGCCAGGATACTACATCCTTCCCAATTTTTTTTTTTATGGTTTAGGGAGTAGGCTATATTATAATGAATTACCAATGGTTTGGACATACTGTACTGTATATGCCAATGAAATACACGATATAACCAATATATAAACCTAAATTAAAATTAAAATGTAAAACTTGCAAACTAAACAAACCAAAATTGGGACAAGGACAATATAAAGTCAAATTAAATTATCAAAATCGCTATGTGGAAACAACGTTTACTAAAATGAAAATTATTAAATAAAAGAACACAATCCACCACATAGGGTGTGGGTGTGGGTGTAAAATTAGAATAATGCCTAATGGAGGTACAGTACCTCGCCTCGATAATTATGTTATTTATACAACGTTAACTTTATGATGAACCATACATCATTCCTATACTGTATATGCCGTTACCAGTGCAAATTAAATTGTTTTTGGTAATTACTGGTGTAGGGAAAAGGCTCGCACTCTTATTTTTCATGTTTTTTCCTCCAGACTTCGAGAAATTAGTGTTTTCATGGTGTAAAACCCCCTCTTAATCTGAAAACTAATGAGGCTAAACATGAGGGAAAAGGGGAGGGGGATAAGGTTGAGTTTATACTATAATGTAGGTAATGTACCTCGATAATTATGTCATATATACAATCTTTATGACCCATACATAATTTCTATATGTCATTACTGGTGCACATAATAGTCGGTTTTATTTCAGCTGATGGTAAAGTGAATCCCTGAGTGGCTTATCCAAAAATGTGAAACTTCTGTCTCTGTCTTATTAATCTATCTATTGCCTGACGCCGTAATCCCCGAAGGGGTGGCCACGAACGAATTGCCCCCATGCACATCTGTCCCCCAGACCATCACCCCTCAACACAGCATTTATGGGCCATCTTATGGTAGTTTTGTATACTGTAATCAGTTCTTCTTGCTCTGTCTACTGTATGTACTAATGAGGATCCTGATTGCCATATTGCCTAGCTATGTTAATGTTTTTTATTTATCTTTTGTACTATCAATTGGTTGTGAAGTTGAGTGAAGGAAATGAGTCAGGAAAGACTTGTGTTATCAGACTTTCAATATCAAGATAAGATTCAAATGTCAATGCTTATCTTCCTCTGTTACCTTGAGCGTGAGCAAGTAGCCTACTGTATGTACATGCACTTATTATAATCTTATACTTAACTCCTAAATGCTAGGCAAAATCTGTGAGTTTCATACTTTTTAGCCTATTTTTTTTTTTTTTTCTCTAAAAGGAAGGAAAGGGATAGAGGTAAGCAACTTATGATAAAGTATGGTATCTGCTGTATACTTCAAAACACACCAAAAACTCTAGATTTCTTCATCTTCATAGTGGATACCTGGTAATGTTGACTGTCAGGGAATACCTCCCTCGAGTCCCTCGACTGAACAAATGCACACTAAAGCTGTGTGAATGAGTCTCATCCCTGGCAGTTAACTCTTATACCCCTGACTTAAAAAGTCTGTGTGCTTGAAACTTAGTTTAAATTATAATGTACATCTATCTTGATCTATTAACTATTTCTGATTGGGTCAGAGAAAATCTTATTAGTCTACCCCCCTAATAGTCAATGTGAGTTTATGGGCTGCAAAATGCGTCTCATATTGAACTATCTCTCCCCCCAGGCGGGTGCCCAACCCCGAAAGGGGTTGAAATAGGGGAGCTATCCCCCCCGCCAAAGGCGGCTTTCTAGGGCCTTAACTAGCTGATGCTGAGAGGATTGGGTTCTAGTCATGTGGTGATGGGCTGGTCTATCAGAGTGAGAGCTGAGTAATCTCTGCCATACCTAAAGCTTACTCTGACTGTTCCTTTAACTTATATATTTTCTAGATCTCAAGTGACGGCATCTCTTCCGTGGATTGACCTCCCAATCTACCAAGATTGGAAGCCAAAGCGTCACATTTTTCCCTTGCCCCTCAACTTTCTCTTCATAATTGCCGAGGGGCACAGGGCCCTGGATGGGGCTTTGGTTTCCCAGGCGTTTCCGCACCCTCTTCAGCTCCCCGCCATGGAGTGGCTTCGGTCACCCAGGCTTTATTGTGGTCGGCAGGGAGGGTTCTGTGGGGGCGCTCGGTTATGGCCTTGGAATTGCTCGGGGCCTTGGGGCTGTTCGGCCAGGCAGTGGGGAACAACAACTATCTTTCCCTCATCTTATGACTTAACTGCTTCAAGCTCCCTGAAGTTTGACTAACATACCTTGAATTTGGATCCCTATTACCCTTCCAACTTTGAGGGGGACACTTGTTACAATCAACTTTGGCTATATACAGTACTGTACTGCATATACCGTATACACTTTTATGTATATACTGTACTGTTTATTCTTTTCCTTTTCAGAAGCAAACCTTTTCTATTCAAACTACAAGATGACTTCCGGTGTAACAGTTGCTGATGTGGTCCAAACGGAGTACCTCAAAATCAAATCAGAAATGAAGTACAGATACATCGTGTTCCACATCAAGGATGAGAAGACCATTGACATCGAAAAATGTGGTGGGAGGGATGCGACCTACGATGAATTTCTGGAGTGCCTGAGGGAGCTTGGACCTGACAAGTGTCGGTATATTCTGTATGACTTTGAGTATGTTCACTCCTTCCAGGGAACATCTGAGCCTACAAAGAAGGAAAAGCTGATCTTGATGTCTTGGTGCCCTGACACTGCCCGGATTAAGACAAAGATGCTTTACTCATCTAGTTTCAGTTCTCTGAAGCAGGCATTAGATGGAGTAAGTAAATACATCCAGGCAACAGACATGTCAGAGGCATCGTATGAGTCTGTCTTGGAAAAATGTAGCTCATTAGATCGTTCTTAAGCACCAGTCTGCTTCACTTTCCAACTTGTCTTTATATCAAATTCCAATATTTGAAGAATAGGAAGTTTGCAGAATAATTCTTAAGCTACAGTCCATAAAGATGATCAGGCCAACATTAGTGTTGTGTTTTTCAACGTTCACTTCTTTTCAGTATACTGTATTACCAGTTTAAGCACGAATCTTATAATATAGCCAATATATAATTTTATCAATAAGTATACCTGCAATATGATCATTTGAGAAAAGCATCTAAATTCCTTTCTTTGTTCCAAATATATATCTTGACTATTGCCAACAGTCAACATGAAATTTGATGATTAAGTCATTGTTGTATTACTGTAGTAGAGAAGTTACCATTATCAACACAAGGCATAGTTTGTAGTGCAAATGAGCTGGCTTGAATGACAAGTTTGAAATATGTCATATTGTACCTTGTACTTGTAGGTTTGGAAATACTATAGTTTATTTGTACCATTTATAACATTGTACTATTTACTGTATTGTTAGTTGTAATGTATATTTCTCAGCAAGAATTGTTCAAGATATATTTCCTGATTTATGCAGGTCTCATACATTACAGTATTATGTTTTTCCTTTTGATCTTATATATGGAAGAATAATTAGTGTGAATTAAGTGTAGTTTATTAAGAAACAGTTGACAAATCAGATGAATTATCGATTGCATAACAAACTACAGTAGATCATAACTCACAAAATTTTACTTCCTTATAAAAGATGATGTGGAAGAACGCAAGTTATGTATGAGACTGTACAAGTGTTACATGTACCGGTACTTGACCCGGGTTTATCATTCCAAATGGTAACTGCTTAATCATTCCTAAAATAATATTGTGATAAAATATTCCATAATGCTTTAGTTTAATTATTGTGTGTTATAAACATTTGTATTTAGAGTAATGGCCCACATTGGAGATACACAATTTATTTCAGATATTTAAAACAAAAATGGATGATATTCAATGTGATGCTCCATTCCATATTAGATTGAAAAAGTTGGAATAGTGATGCCCTACTGTTTCTCTATGAATTGGACTTTGAATTATTGTATTTTTTTTTTGTATAAAAATTACTATCTGTAGCATGAGAAATAGCTATAAATAATATTAAGTGTATTATGTATAATAATTTAATGTGTATATTTGGCACATATGTCGTTGGACTATATAAATTATGGTACACTTTGATTTATAGGAAATTATTTAGCCTTTTTTATTTTTGCAGTATGTATAGCTGTGGCCATGAAATGTGTGAACAAAAATATATAGATAAATAAACAAACGTAAGCATTGGCTATTGGAACTCAAATTTCTCTAATTGTGGCTCATAATTTTAATAGCTGCATCACTCTACCATAATGTTTTCTTGGCCATGACTGTACTGTATAGTGTAGTTATTTACTTTTGATTTCCAATACTTCAGTTTAATACTGTACTCGTATTTACTAAGGAATACCAGTAAGCTTTTGCAGGAAATTAGTTAACATACCGGTAGTGAATTTGAATAGTTCAGGGTTATGAAATTATAATTAATTTAAACAAAGAGCATTCATTGTCAAAATTGTTGATACTTAATTTTCCAATAATATAAATTATATGCTGTATTAATGCCGTAGAACATAAATTTAAATTCTTCAATCATGTCTTTATTTTTTCCTTTTAGTCTAGCCTATAGGGTAAATCTAAATGTACGACTGGATGAGGAAATGCTGGAAGAAGTGGAGTGATATATATGTTTAGGAGTGATAAGCAGGTGTGTAAAATGAAGGTAAGACAGAGTATGTGAAGGAAGGAAAGTTTTCGGAGCAATGGTAAGTATGTGGAAGGCGAGAAATCTCTGAATGAAAGCTAAACGTGCAATGTATCAAGGGATAGTTGTACCAACACTGATGTATAGGGCTGATACATGGGCTTTGAAGGCACAAGAGAAAAGAAAGTTGGATGTGATAGAGATACGCTGTTTGAGTATATGTGGGGTAACCCATATAGACAGATTGAGGAATGAAAAGGTACATAGGAGTGTGGGACAACAGGAACCCTTATCGGCCAGAGTGGGCAGAATGGTGCTATGCTGGTTTGGACATGTTGAAAGAATGGAGATGAAAAAAAAAGGCAAGAGGGTAATTAATGGAGAATGCTTGTGAATAGATTAGTGATAATGCGGTCTAGGGAGAGCGGGTCTCGCGCCAGTTGAACTAGATAATGATCAGTCAGGCGCCTGGCCCGAGGAGCCGGTCAATGTTGTGAAGGATCATGCCTGGAAGTAAGGCGGGTGGTAAGCTCTGCTGCGTGTCTGCCTGCTGAAACCGGACCTCTCCGGGAGGTCTGGGACCTGGGTGTCTTGCTGAGCTGGGGACCCCAAAATGGACTTGGGTCTCTGGGTCTTCTTCTGGGCTACTTATATGTGCATTTTTTTTCTTTCTCCTTATTCGGGCTCCCGAGTCGGCCACCCCCAGCTATGGAGTATGTGCCTGAGTATACACATACATACAGTCCATAGACCAGTCTGAATTTTCAGAAATCAGTATTATCCAAGAGGGCAGATAATCGGTACAAACTTAAAAGAAAAGCTGTTAAAGAATTTAGAAATTGTTGACAAAGATTATCACTTAAAGTAACTTCACTACATTAGGAACATTGTCTTGTACAGTAATCATAATTACTGTATGCTATCTCGATCGATCTTATCTCGAACATTCAAATCTTGAGTCCATCTTCAAGCTCACCCCTTTCACAAATCTCTATCAAATGTAAATTAATTTAGAACGCTGCATTCTAGGTGATGCACCGCTTTTACCAACTAGCACCCGTATGTTGAACCAGTTCCTAACATTGGTTCATGCAATCATCTCGCATAGATTATTGTAAAGCTTTATGGGTTGGTCTCCCTAATTATTTATTGCAGAAAGTTCAATCGGTGGTAAATAGAAAAATTAGGCATACATTTGGTTTCCTACCGAAACCCCCCACTACTCTATATCTAATAGAGTTGCACTGGCTGCCAGTTAAAGCTAGGATAGAGTATAAACTATGTCATAACTTTTAAGGTCCTAAAATTATAGGTTAGAGTCCCGAAGGTAAGTACTTAGTAGTGGCTCCGGAATCAATGACATAATAGTCCCTCCTGCCATCCCCTTCCAAACTTCTGATTTCTGTCGGGATGTAGCATGAAAGAAAGAATAAGGTTCGGGAGACGCGTAGGTCCGAGAAGTGCACCTAGCGAATGCTTAATACATACATACATACAGTTCAGAAAACTGTTGCCACTACTTACCATGAGAAGGCTACCTTTCGCCTTGAAGGTAAAGGTGTATGTTTCATGCATTCCAGCAGATTAACCAGCCTTATGAGGGCTGCTGCCCAGTAGGCTGTTGAAAAATAGCTCATTCTCTCTCTCTCTCATGCATTCCAAGCGCAATGCCATATGCTTCAGAAACGTGGCCTGTCAAAGCGGAGGATATCAACAGAATAGAACGCAACGAGGTGAGAATGGTGAGATGGATGTGTGGTGCCAAACTGAGCTTTCCCTTGTATGTATACTTTAGAAGATGGAGAGAGGGCATGGCAAGTAAAGGGTTAAGAGTTATAAATAAAACCAAGGTTCTACACAGTAGATTAGGGCTAGGAAAGGTAGAAAAAAGTGGTGCATACCCATGTGCAGAGAGAGAGAATGAGCTATTTTTCAACAGCCTACTGGGCTGCAGCCCTCATAAGGCTGGTTAATCTGCAGAACAGATATTACTAATGACAATAGTGAGACTGGTACATCAGGAGGCAAATTAGATACAGGTAACTAAAGTACAGACATGTTAGGTGAAATATAGCATCAGAAATGCATGAAAACAAAGATAATTAAAGTTCGTCAAAGAGGTGTATTGCAATCAAGAAACGTATGGGGGAAAAGTCAAAAGATGGTGAAGGAGCAAGGACGCGGAGGGATGCGGCGCGCAAGGAAAGCCGGTGCTCAGAATCATACCGAGGGCACTCACAAAGGATATGACGGACGGTGACTGGCGTTTGACAAGGAACACAAAATGGGGGCGGAGTCGGAGGCATTGTCATTAAATGGCCATGCGTGTAACGAGTGTGCCCAATACGTAGGCGCGTCAGGATGACCTGATTCGCCCGACACGGATCAATGGAGGATGGCCAAGGGTGGACACCGGCTAGTATACTGCGGAGGTGGTTGGTAGTATCAATGTTTGTCCATTCCCTCTGCCTGTCCGCCCAAACATGCTCACGGAGAACAGGGAATAGATCAGTTGGTCGCAGGATAACATTGGAGGGAGTGCCCCTACATGCGCGCTTTGCTAAGGAATCAGCTTTCTCATTCCCCTGGATCCCGATATGTGCCGGTACCCAACACAGGGTAATCTTACGGCCCAACGTCAGTAAGTCATGGAGTGTGCGGATGACGTCGCAAACGAGAGCTTCTTTGGGCGCAAATGTTTGTACGGCTTGAAGAGCACTCAGAGAGTCACTACAAATGACTATGTGAGGGACATTATCGGGGAAGGTAAATACCATATCGAGGGCACACTGTATGGCCTGAAGCTCAGCAGTGAAGATGGATGAGCATTGATGAAGGGCACGCTGTCGAATGCCATACTCCGATACCACAGCATATCCCACAGAGGAGTCATCTTTGGATCCATCCGTGTAAATAAATGTGGCTGGAGTATGTCCCATTAGGTGGCCGAGGGCCACTGTGTGTCGAGCATAGGGGGGGTAACGACGGAGGCGCGTCAGCAAGGAGACACACAGTAGAGCGCCGAATGCACCACGGCGTGAAATCATTCCGGGCCTGTGGCGGTGAGGGTAATGGAACATTATACGACTCAAACAGTTGGTAGGACATATCAGGGAAAGTAGCATGGGTGGAAAAAGCAGGGTCACAGGGTTCATGAAAGAGGTCGGTAAGAATAGGGTCAGACATAAGACGGGTAGCATAACGCATCATGACCAGTCGACGGTGTAGATGAAGGGGCAACGCGCCAGCCTCAGCGAGAAGGTTACATATGCGGGAGGAACGGAACGCCCCCGAACTTATACGAACACCCAAATGATGGACAGGGTTAAGCGTGGCGAGAAGAGTAGGGGACGCGGTCCCATAGATAGGACAACCATAATCAAGGACCGATAAAATTATAGCGTTGTAAAGTTTTAGTAATGTTATCCGGTCGGCCCCCCAGTGAACACTCGCAACCGCCTTAATTACATTGAAACGCCCTAGGCATTGTGCTTTCAAGTCCTTTATATGTGCTTTCCAGTTGAGATGAGTGTCAAATATTAACCCAAGGAATTTGACCGTAGGAAATGAGGGTATGTTTTTAGTCCCCATACGTAAGGTTAAAGACTGACCACGAAGAACACGAGTATCGTGATGAAAAATCATGGCCTTAGTTTTCTCAGTGGAGAAATGGAACCCGGTGGAAGCAGCCCAGCGATTAATATTGTCGAGCGCAATTCCCAGACGACGTTGTATGTGAGCCAGAGTAGCGGAGGTGTAATAGATTGCAAAGTCGTCAACATACAGACTATGGGATACCCCAGATGGGAGACAACCGGTGACACCATCAAGCGCCATTATGAATAAGATGCTGCTGAGGGAACATCCTTGAGACAGGCCGATGGAAAGCGGCCTGATAGAGGAGAGCATACCATTGATTTTGACTTGGAAAGTACGATTCGATAAGATATTAATTCAGAATTTCGGCAAAGGGCCACGCATACCAGCGGCATGTAATATCGCCAATATCCTATACCTCCACGTCGTGTCAAATGCTTTGGCAATATCAAAGAACACCACCACAGTAGGCTGACGCCGCGAGAAGCCCCGACGGATTTGGTGTTCCAGTCGCGAAAGGGAATGAAGTGTAGAATGTGCAGGTCTAGAACCATTCTGGAAGGGAGACAATAGGCCGTTCTTGGTCGCAAAATGTAATATCCTAGGGTTCACCATCTTTTCCATTATTTTGCAAAGGCAGGAAGTAAGGACAATAGGACGATAGTTTTTTTTTCTTTTTTTTCTATGTTTTTGAGGGAGGCAAAAGGCATAACTGCCTATAGCGAGTGCCTCCCCCATAGTTGAAAGAGTGACAGGGCCAAAATCAAGGGACGTTCGATCCAAAATGCCTGGACACACGGAGTTTGAAGCAATTTAAGTCATAGGAAGAGGGAAAGACTGATTCTGGGAGAGAGTTCCAGAGCTCAGCTGTTGAGTAGAAGAAAGTTTGAGAGTAACGTTTCACTCTTGGGTTGGAGAGTTGCACAGAGTAGGGGTGGGATTGAGTTGCAAGACGGGTACCACGTGCCCTACGTAAAGGAGGTGGTATGCACTGGGATAGCTCTGAAGAACACTGATTATTATAGTAGCGATAGAATAGCGAGAGAGATGCTACATTGCGGCGGAGAGAGAGAGATTGCAGAGAGTTGGTGAGTGGACGGGAGTTAATGATACGAAAGGCCTTCCTTTCAACTTTGTCTAGGAGAGCGGTGTGAGAGGAACCTCCCCACACATGTGAACAATACTCAATACAAGGGCGCACTATGCCCCTATACAGAGCAAGAAGTTGTGCAGGGGAAAAGAACCCCCTAAGGCGGTTGAGCACACCCAGCTTCTGGGAGGCTGCCTTAGCAAGACTGGTAATATGGTCCTTCCAAATGAGAGCAGAAGAAAAAGAGACACCAAGAATATTGAGAGAAGATGAAGGGTTGATTTTTGTATTGTTGAAGAATAAGGGATAGTCCGCTGGGAGATCCTGACGGGTAGATAGATGGAGAAATTGGGTTTTGGAAGCATTAAAGTTAACAAGGTTTTCTCTGCCCCAATTGGAAATAGTATTTAGATCAGAATTTAAGAGTTCTATGGCTTCATTACATTTGTCGTTGAGGGATTGCTGGCTGGGGCGTTCTGAAAAACTAATGTAGTGTAAGGTTGAGTCGTCTGCGTATGAATGGATGGGAATTAAGGTACAGTTAAGGAGATCATTTATAAAAATTATAAAGAGAATAGGAGTTAGGACAGAGCCCTGAGGAACACCAGAGTTTATAGGGTGAGGAAGTGAACAATGGCCGTCCACAACCGCGGCTATGGAACGGCCGGAAAGGAAATTAGAGACAAAGGCACAGATGGAGGGATAGAAATCGAAGGAGGGTAGTTTAGAAATTAAAGATTTATGCCAGACTATCGAAGGCTTTCGATATGTCTAGTGCAATAGAAAAAGTCTCACCGAAGTCCCGAAAGGAGGATGACCAAGAGTTAGTAAGATATGAAAGAAGATCACCCGTAGAGCGACCCTTAACCTAACAAGTGCGCATGGGGGTAATTGGAAACGTCCCCCTGTGCTGACGTATTTGAGGTGTTTCCGTCACTAAAATATTCATTGTACCATTAATAGCATTAATACTTATCCATATGCGCCTATTATGGGTTGATTATAAAGGTATTAACCTGAAACAACAATAAAACTAGTGAAAACAGCGTTTGGATGGTCAAAATCGGAGATATAGCCCGCGAGTTGTATAATGTATGGGTGAGGCAAGCTGCTTTCCCGCCAATTTCCCCCAAGGCCACTGAGACACAGTCGATCGATACTCTCTCTCTCTCTTGCACTCGCTTGCCATCAGTGATGACAACACCCTGCTTGCAACTCGCTAATGTTAGCACGAAAATATACCTCAGAATAAGGGAATAACAGGGAAAATAGGTGATAACTGAAGGAGAGGAGGAAAGTGGGGAAGGAGGGGAGGTAGAGGACTGAGATTTTGCATGGCCCAGGGGCCAAACAAAAATACAAAAATACAAAAATAAAAATAAACAAAATATTTTTTTTTCGATGTCAAAAGTTGATTTTTTTTTTCACTCACTCTTAAGAGTCTCCCAGCAGTCCGCCAGGGGAACTCTTAAGAGTCTCCCAGCAGTTCCCGGGTTAAGGAAGCCATACTGGCGATCTGAAAGCAGATTATGAGAAGAGAAATGCTTAAGAAATTTGGAAGCAAGAATAGTTTCAAAAACTTTAGAAAGACAAGAGATAAGAGCAATTGGACGATAGTTGGAGGGTTGAGAGCGGTCACCCTTCTTTGGGACAGGTTGAATGTGAGCAAACTTCCACCATGAAGGGAAGACGTTAGAGGATAGACAGAGACGAAAGAGTTTGCCTAGGCAGGGAGTCAGCACGGAAGCACAGTTTTTGAGAACAACAGGAGGAACACCGTCCGGACCGTACGCCTTATTAGTGTTAAGCCCAGAGAGGGTAGAAAGTACATCTTTAGAAGAGATTAGGATATTAGGCATAAGCAAGAGAGAGGAGGGCGGAGAGGGAGGAATAGCACCGGAATCATCCAAGGTGGAGTTTCTAGCAAAAGTTTGAGCGAAGAGTTTAGCTTTGTCAGAGGAAGAAGTGATGGTTGTGCCATCAGAGTGGGAAAGGGGAGGGAAAGACGAGGAAGAGAAATTGTTGGAGAGGTTTTTGGCTAGATGCCAGAAAGCTTGGGAAGAGCTAGAGTTGGATAGTTCAGTGCATTTATTATTGATGAAAGAGTGTTTGGCAAGTCGAAGAACAGATTTGGCTTGATTCCGGGCAGAAACATATGAAGAATGAGACTCTTGAGTTTTAAGGCGTCGGTACCGTTTGAATGCTTCCTCCTTATTGCGGACAGCAGTAGAACAGGCGTGAGTAAACCAAGATTTTTTAGCATTAGTCTGAGAGAAAGAGAATGGAATGTATGCTTCCATGCCCGATAGGATTACCTCGGTAATGCGTTGGTGGGGATACTATGATCTTTTCCCGGTTTAGGAACAGGGACAGTGTATGCATGTCGCCAATCTTGTGGAAGAAAATCATCAGTCCAAAATTTATTATACAACTGGAGAAGAAACAATATAGCTCTCTGATGAAGATGACGAAGTAGAGCATATGATATTCCATCCGGACCAGGTGTGGAGTCCGAACAGTTGCCTAAGGCAAATTCGAATTCAGGCAGAGTAAAAGGGGCATTGTAAGGATGCGAATCCCCGCCAGAAAAATTAAGGGGGCGCGACTCGGTAAGTTTCTTGTGGCGGGCGAAAGATGGTGACAGCGAGTGATTGGAGCTGACGAGGGCAAAGTGATCGGCGTGTATTTTAGCAATATCGGTCAGATCCAGTTTGAGTTCCCCAGTGGTTGGCTCCTGCAAAGGCGAAATGGGGGGCCGGAAACGCCTGCCACTAATAGTGCGAAATTTTGACCAGAGGGTGGAAATTGGTGTGCGGGAAGTGAAACCAGAGATGTATGACCTCCAGGATAGCAGTTTGCTGTGGAGGATGGCTCGTTTGGTAAAAGCGCAGACCCTATTATAGAACGTTTTGAGCGAAGTCTTGACTAAGGCGGCGTTAATAATATTAAGAGACTGGGACGACGTGGGAGCACCCGAGAGAGTGACCCGCAATGACCTGAAGCGTGTTGACAGCACTTTAAGAAGCCTCTCCAAGCGGTGTTTAAACTTTATTAAGAGGGCCAGCGCATGGGACCACCAAGGAACCTGACGGGCATGCACAAAAGAAGAGGTGAGTGGGATGTGAGCCACAGCAACGGAATGCAAAAAGTCGAGAAAATAAAGGTAGTTTGTAGAAGGAGACGAGAGCGGAGAGAAAACATTGATCCTGGCAGATTCGCATGTGAAAGACACCCAGTTAGCTTTAGATAAGTTATAACGAGGAAGTTGTGAGCTAGTGGATTGGTTAATGCAGGTGAGGAGAATCGGATGGTGGTCACTGGAGAAGCGATCATCCACTAACGACCACTCATAGTGAGAGGCCACGGATGCAGAGGCAAGCGAGATAACAATGGCAGAGTACGTATCATGTATATGAGATCGGTAAGTGGGGACTCCGAGATTTAGGCAACATAAAGAAGTCTGGCTAATAATAGACTCAATATGGCGGCCAGGAGTGTCAGTGGAAGGGCAACCCCAGATCGGGGAATGTGCATTAAAGTCCCCAAGAATCAGGAATGGGGGAGTTAATTGGTCCATTAGAAATTGTAAAGAAGTGGAATATCCGCATGACGGTTGATTGTATGAAGAACAGATGGTTAGGCAAGGAAGAGTAGGCAAAGATACAGTAATCGCAACTGACTGGAAGGGGGTGAACGATAAAGGTAGTACAGTGTAAGGAATAGTATGATGGACAAGTATAGCAGTACGAAGATGTGAAGCAGCGGTCGGGGAAACTGCTGCCACTTGGTAATCTTTAGGTGGAGAGATGTAATTACCAATGTGCTGTAAACAGACACACATCGGAGAGTAGAGTCGGAGGAGTCTTTGCAGCTCGCCTAAGCGAGAGCGAGCCCGATAGCCATTTAGATTCCACTGGATAATGTTATTGAGCATTATCGGGGGTGAGTACTGTCAGGTTATCATGATTTTGAGACCTCCTCACAGAGGCAAGGTAACGTTTATCTTTTGGTACAACAGAGGGTGGTTGTGCGCCTCTGACAGGGGAAGAGCAAGGGGAAAGGGAGGGTGGAGTAGGAGGAGGGGTCCTATGGTGGGCAGAAGGATTGAGAGCTGAGGCGGAACTGGTAACGGTGGAAGGGAAATTAGATTGAAGAACAGAGAATTGCAAACAAAGTTTGGAGAGGAGCGTGTCGGGGTCCGCCATGCGGCCGCGAAGATGAGCAACGCACAAACACTCGGGGCCATGACCCGTTACATCATCAGGAGGCGTGCGAGTGGAAAGAAATTGAGTAACCTGTTGAGTAATGGTGACAGGATCCGAGGACTGCATGTGAGCAGGCATATAGTTCGTGAAACATGCTGAGCATCCACATTCGCCGGCAGGGAGAGTGGAGGAGCACTGTTGAGAAGTAAAGGCGGTGCATGGCGAGTCAGTAGGGGAGCCCATCACATTGACACCATTGGCAGGATCAGAGGACTCCATCATCGAATCGGTCAGCGTGGCGTGAGGGGGCAAGGTAGGGGAGGGGACTGCAATGTGGGAAGATTTGGAAGGTTTCCGGTCAGACGTGGGGGATAAGCTAGGGTCACGATCACGTTTTTGGTGGGTCGTATTACTCTGAGCGTGATGAACAATACAATGAGACCCCGAGAGTTCATATTGGATGAGATCAGATGTCATTAGATCAAATTTGTCCTTGAAGTGCGCCATCAACTCTTCAGGTTGAAGCCTAGCCATGTGTTCAACACATACACAGTCAACCGGATGGTCGGGGGGGGGTTACGGCGGAGGAAGGAGGGGAGGTGCGCAGTTAGCTCTGCAATGGGCGAGTTTTTGAGTCCTAAGAGGAAAGCCTTGCCACACGTGTGACACCCACACTCGGTGTCACGATGCGGAAGCGCCCAGACAGAAGCGGCAGGACCGCGAGAATCAAATTCCGCAACCGTAGCCTCCATCACATCCAACTGTTCCGTCAGGGCAACCGGAGGTGGACCGGCAAGTTGGAAAAGTGAAGCTTTCTCTTTAATCAATTTCTTACTAGACGTTAACTTAGAGGTGGAGGGAGGGCGACAAGAAGTGAGTAACTTAGTCTTGTCAGAGAGTCGGCGTTTTCCAGTGATCGGAGGTTTATTAGAGGAGGTATGAGCAGGGCGGACGGCGGAGCGCACTGCACTGGGAGAATGGGAATGTTGGGTTAGGCGAGGAGAAGAGGAACCAGTAGTACGGGAGTGATTAGCGGTTTGCGACGTATCCATGTCATCCAGAAGAGTGTCAAACTGATTGGAAGTAGGATCGTCAGGGGCAGGAGCAGGTGGTGACACTGTAGGAGTACCGGAGGTAGCAGAGGGAGAAGGTCGGTTCGGCTGAGGACGCGGTGCCGAGACGGGAGAGCGCACCACCGCAGCATACCTACGCCGTGGGGCCAATCCCTGATCGCGAAGATGACGAACCGCAACACGGTACGATAGTCCCTTGGTGGATTGAAGATGTAAGAGTTCTAACTGGAATGCATGATGAGAACAAGATTTGTCATTTGCAGCATGATCTTCACCGCAGTTAGCGCACCTCAAGTCCGAGGCAGAGTGGGTACAACCGTCCTCGCAATGTGCAGACCCACAGCGACGGCACGCCACGGAGGACCTACAAAATCTCGAGGGATGGCCGAATCTCCAGCAATTCATGCATTGTCTAGGGCGTCTGGCGTAAGGTCGTACCTGTAGTAACCGACCAGCAAAATTGATAGTTGGAGGTAGTTCGTGTCTATCGAAGTATACCTTAATGATGCGGAGAGGAGGGCGATCGTGTATATTATTGCGCGAAGGGATGATATAAGCGTCAACATTAACCACTAATCAACCCTTTGTAACATGGAGCAAATTCTAGGTGCGGACGTAGTAAACTCTTGTTCCTGGAACTGGATGTCCAGTGGAATAGAAATAGTACCTGAGCATTGACTTAGTTTAAAGTCGGCCTGTCCGGTGACGCCGTCACTCTGAGCACTGAGGAGTGGTTGCATTGCAAGTGACTGGGCCTCACTCGTCACCTCCACCAATAGCGAGGTGTCCGACGCTGTGTGGACACTCACGTCCCCCACCCAGTCTTGAAGATTTGTGTACAGTTTGACGTCATCGAGAGGCTCACGCGCCACAGTGAAAAACCGCGGCCAACGTGCCGGAGCAAACATGTCCTGGAGGGTACTGGCCGAAGGTTTACAATATTTAGGACGATGGCAAGACTTGGGTGTGTGAGAGGAAGATGGCGGGGTGATTACGGTAGAGTGACTAGGAGCTGGTATAATCTCAGGAGAAGCAATGGGAATGTCAGCAGGGGTTGGTGATGCTAGTGACTTATTAGCCCCAGTAATGAGAGGTGCATACGGTTCAAATGCAAGTATATCCGCAGACAGGGACTTCGGAAGGAACGGTGTGGCAAGAGAAGGGAGATCCCCCTTATCTACCAGATCTGAGGTAGATATGGAAGGCCCGTCAGCAGGGAGAGAGTCCGAGGGAAGTCCAGGGTGAGCGCTATGGTCGTCAACCAAATCAGTCGATGTGCCAGAGGTGCAGCCATTAGCCAGGTCCTCATGTGGGAGACTGCCAGCCACATGAGGACTGAGGAGAGAAGTGTCAGCCATGAGAACACTAGTTGTATTACAGTAAGATGTCACCATATGAAGAAGAGAAAACGGCCCAATTTAGCAACATGGACAAGAGGGCAGGGCCAGACCCCCATGACCAACAGTAACCATGTCATCGAGTATATGATGAGTGGGCCCATATAGGTAGTTGGCTTTACTCGCGATATCACTGCACATATTAACCCTACACTCAAAGTGCATATGTGTGAGTCAGTGACCAACTGCGATAGCACCACCAACCGGAATACCATAGCACTGCCCAGATGCGAAGCTGGGTAGGGGTTATGTTGACTCCCCATCAAAAGGGTGAAAAGGAACCACCTAACCACCAGTCAATTCAACCATAAACGCCAATAGTCGCGTTCGCACGTACCGAGAAAGGACCGGCGGTTCTTCCTTGGCGACCATAGGACGGCGGTTCCTCCTGGGCGACCTTACGACCTCCCGCACTGTCACTACGGTCCCGTAATGTAGCCTCTAACAACCCGGAGGTTACTAGCGTGGAGTTCACGGGCTCCTATCAGGTGCAGAAGCGCTCAAAGTTTAGAGAGTATTTATCCTCGAGGGAAGAACCAGACCCCCACTGGTGGAGAAGAAAAGGAGAAAAACGAAAATAGGTGAAGGCAGAAAGTGCCTAGCAAAATTAGTTGGAGTTGGCGCGTGGAGCGCAACAACAAACTCCGAGCGCTCCACCAGCCAACGCGGAGGCCCCCACACGACGACGACGAGCTAAGCATCGTGGGGATACAGTATGTGCAGTATGCAGAAAAGGGGTGGACACAAACTCAATACACTGCCTTAGCTGAGTACATCACGGGAAGAAGCGTTGCACTAGAATAAAGGGACCTCTACCAAAAAAAGAAGTCCAAAATTGAGAAATTTGTATGAATAGTATGCAAAGGGGAGCTTGTATTCAATGACCGGCTCGAGTGTTAACTTTGGCAATGAGGCACTGGAGATGGTGGACAAGTTGTTGTTGTTGTTGTTCCCCCCCAAGCTGCCTGGCCGAACAGCCCCAAGGCCCCGAGCAAGGCAAAGGCCATAACCGAGCGCCCCCACAGAACCCTCCCTGCCGACCACAATAAAGCCTGAGTGACAAGTTTTGCTAATTAGTTGATACCATCTCTGCCAGTGATGGGGCTGAGGCCGCCACTATCGCCAGGATAAGATGCGGCTGGGGAAAGTTTAGAGAACTTTTGCCACTACTCACCATGAGAAGACTCCCTCTCCCCTTGAAGGGAAAGGTTTACGATTCATGTGTTTGATGCGCAAAGACAAATGCTTCAGAAATGTGGCCTGTCAAAGCAGACTACTGTATATCAACAGAATGGAACGCAATGAAATGAGAATAGTGAGATGGATGTGTGGTGCCAAACTACAAGATAGGATATAAAATGAAGAGCTAAGGAGAAGGTTAGGCATCTAGAGTATCAGTGATGTGATGCATACTAGCAGGCTTGGACATGTGGAGAGGATGGATGAACAAAGTTGGGTGAAAAGATGCAAGTCCATGAATGTGGAGGGAGCTGCACCAAGGGGCGGACCAAGAAAGATGTGGGATCAGACTTTGCAGTCTGATCTTAAATCAAAGAACCTGACATGTAAGGCAGCTCTTAACAGGTTTGCCTGGAACGCGAGACTCGAACCGCACTTTGTGTGGAATACTCGGTCTTTAAATTTGTGTATGTGTATGTATGTAGCATTCGCTACATACATAAATTAAAAGATTGAGTGCTCCACACGAAGTGCGGTTCCGGTCTCACGTCCTAATGGTGGCGTTCCAGGCAGCCCTGTTCAGAGCTGTCTCACTTGTCAGGTTATTTGATTCAAGATCAGACAGTAAGGTTTGATCCCACATTTCTCTTGGTCTGCCCCTTGGTGCAGCTCCCTCCACATTCACAGACTTGCATCTTTTCACCCAACTTAGTTCATCCATCCTCTCCAAACCATCCAAGCCTGCTAGCATGCATCCATCACTAGTACTCTTAATATCTAACCTTCTCCTCAGCTCTTCACTAGATATCCTATCTTGCATTTTTTTTTTGTCTATGAGTTTGTCATTCTCATCTCATTAAGTTTCACTATGTTGATATCATCCGCTTTGACAGGCCATATATCATTGCGCTTGAAACACATGAAGCATCCACCTTTCCCTTCAAGGGGAGAGGGAGCCTTCTCATGGTAAGTACTGGCAACAGTTCTCTGAACTTTTCCCAGCCGCATCCTATTCTAGCGATGTGGCGGCCTCAGCCTCAGCCCCACCACTGGCAGAGATGGTATCTCCCAAGTATCAAAACTTGTCCACCATCTCTTAATACAGTAGCATCCGATTTAAATGACGCTCCTTAGGTATTTTAACGGTGTCGCCTATGAAGTTGGTAGACCATTAGTGGACCAGACAGATGTTCCTTTGAAAGGCTTGCTGGTAAGCAATGCCGCCAAATATGAATATTGGCTGTACGTCATTGATTCCAGAGCTACTACTTAATATGGAAGCAGATTAGCTTGCTCATGTAGTGATGTACACCCTACCGGTATGTGGTGGTTTTGTGTTTTTTTTATTTCAAAATTATATTTTGCTTAACCCGTTGAGCCCCGGCTAGTTATAATATTTTGTTCACCCCAGTCCCAAGCCATTTTCACTAATTTTGTTTGTTTGCTAAAATGGAAGACAAGGATGAGAAATGAAAAAAAAAAAAAAAAATCACCTCTGACATTTTTTTTTGGGGGGGGGGGGGGGGGCCCCTCCGGTGGGGGGTTGGAGCCTCAAAAAAATTTGTTGAGCCAAAATGGAAGAGAATGGTGAGAAATGAACACAAAAATTAAAAAAAACTCATTTCGGTCATTTGGGGGGCGGGGGGTTTCAATAGTTCGTCTCCCCCGCATGACCACCCGCCCGGGAGCACTAGGGTAAAAACTGAGTATGGCATTGTACGGCATACATCCTAAGGAGTATCTCACATAAATCTCAAGCCTCTAGCTCCCATACGACCGGAGTAATGAAGGTTCAAAGTGGCGGTGAACTAGGGGTGTAAACTATCCCCACTAAGCCCTCCACCACCAGCCGCGCGGCTGTCTCGGCCCGCTCACACCTACTGGCCCGGCTCCCACACACACTACGGTACCTCCCCCTCCTATTCTCCCGCCATTTCCTACCTTACGAGCCACGTAAGTGTTTTTTATATGTCGGACGCACGTGATGCGTCGCTGGGAGTTGGTGATCAAAGACTGCCGACGCAACACGTGCGACGCTGGGTCTCACCGGGTTAACCCCTACTGTACCATAGGCTACTACCATAAATGTACCCCCCAGTACCAAGCAATGTGGCCAAAATGGTTTCAGAGGCAAGATATTATTATAATGTAAAACTTGCAAAATAAACAACCTCCCACCTCAAAAGTTGATGAAACACTGACCCAGACAGCCTGTGAAAGCTTGCAGCCAACCTAAGAAGTGTTGCCAATTTCTTATATTAGAACAGTGTTTACAAGTCATGGTTATTGTTGTTGCTGTTCCCCAGGCTGTCTGGCCGAGCAGCCCCAAGATCCCGAGCAAGGCCAAGGCCATAACCGAACGGCCCCACAAAACCCTCCCTGCTTACCACTAATAAAGCCCAGGTGACCGAAGCCACTCTTAAGGCGGGGGAGCTGAGGAGTACAAAGGAGTACAAAGGAGTACAAAGGAAATCAAGCAACAACAGATCTAGTGACCCTTCTAGGTTGCTTGTCCTCCAAAACACTGAGGATCAAGTGTCCAAACAGTGGTTTAGAGTGGGTAAGGGAACATTGGAAAGGGAAATACTGCCCTGGAACTGGGGAGATGTCCGTGGCAGGATTAGGAAGTTTAGTAGGGGACAGATGGGTTAGGTAACTGAGGGGGGGATAAAATAAAGTTATTCATTTACAAAACGCAGTCAGTCGCGGGTTTTGATGCGAGATAGTTTGTCTAGGCGGAGTTTAAATGAATCAACGTGATGCAGTCTATAACGTTTCGGGAAGCCATTCCACAAGTTGACAACTCGATTGAAGAAGACATTCTTAGATTCGTGTGAGTTAAAAGATTAATACCAATAATTTGCAAAACCGTTTAACCCCGCGTGTAATTAGATTGGTCGATAGTGAAAGTACTTACTACAGTCATATTGTCGATGCCTTTGATGATTTTGAACACTTGAATTAAGTCACCTCGGTGCTTAATCTGCGCTGGGTTTAAAGGAAATAGATTTAATTCTCTAAGACGCTCTTCGTATGGTTTGTTCTTTAGGGCTAGGTATCTCATTTTGGTAACTCTACGTTGAACTCGTTCTAGCTTGTTTATATCTTTTTGGTAATAAGGGCACCAGGATTGAACGCAGTATTCCAGAAGAGGGCGGACTAATGAATTGTAAAGGGTTAGGATAACTTCTTTGGATTATGCTCAAATGGACCTGCCTAGTAAGCCAATTATTTTGGTTGCCTTCTTAACACTTCTGAACATTGTTGACTTTCGGTTTTAGGTTACTCGATATTGTTACTCCCAGATCGTGGAGGTTTCTCTGTTTACATTCTTACAGCTGAGTGCCATTCATCGAATAGTTTTGCTTTCTCATTTAGGTATCCGATATGTAGTACTTACATTTAATCCGCATTGAAACCTCATTTGCCAATTTGGGCCCAACATGACAATTTTATCTAGATTGTGTTGCATATCGTCACTTGTTCTTTTGAGAGTACGCTATGTTTTTTTTTTGCAATTTTTGTATCGTCAGCAATATTTTTTGAGATTGTACAGGTGAGACCCTCATCTATGTCGTTGATGTAAATTAGAAGAGAATTGGTCCTAGTACCGATCCCTGGGGTACCCCCCGCTACTTACATTGGTCCATTTTTGATGCCTTACCGTTTATGACTACTCTTTGCTTTCTTCTGTCGCTGGAGCCAATTTTCTATCCATTTCAACACACACCGTCTTGTATTCCATGCGCTTTTAGTTTTAGCAGTAAACTTTTGTGGGAACTTTGTCACAAGGGCCTTTTGAAAATCAAGGTATATATATCTACCGCTTACTCTCATCGTAGAGGGTTGAGGATATCGTGGAAGAAGTCTAAGGGTTTGTTAAACCAGGAACGTTTTTTTTTACGAAAGCCGTGTTGAGTATCTTTAAGTATGTTATTTTCCTCTAAGTGATTTACGAGTCTGTCTCGTATGACCGTTTCTAGCATTTTACATACAACTGAGGTTAAGCAATTGGACGATAGTTTACTGGGTAGGATTTGCTGCCTTTTTTGAATATCGGTGTTACGTTGGCTAGCTTCCACTGATCGGGCATAGTTCCAGGACTGCAAGGATTTATTGAATAGTAATGTCAGTGGTTTAGAGGAGCTCATCCTTAGCTTCCTTTAGAACTCTAGGCGAGATTGTATCAGGTCCAGGCGTTTTATTACCTTGAGTTTCTAGAACACAATTCACTCTACTTCTCTCTCTGTAACGGTGATATTGCTTAGAACATCTGAATTATCAATCTGAATCGGCGATGGTGTAGGGATATCACTGAGGTCTTCTGTTGTAAAAACTGATTGCAAAGAAGGTATTTGAGGGCATTACTCATTTGTTCTTCGTCTTTGGTGTATTCTCCATTTTCATCGACTAGACGGGTCCACAGGCAACATTGAAGTAACACTTTTTTCTTTCTGATATAACTATAGAATGTCTTTCTTTCGGGTTTGTTTTAACTTTGATTCCCGCAAATTGTACTCTAAGGTCTTTTTACTTTGCTTAATTAACTTTTTGGCTTTGCGTCGTAGCTCTACAAATTCAGCCGTTCTTCGTCATTTTTGTGAGGGATTTTAATCTATCATTAGCACATTTTTTAGCAAGCAAGGGGCATTTTGAAATATCTTTATTCCACCATTTGGGCTTATTATTATGGCCTGGACGCCGAGTTTTTGATGGTATGCAGTCTTGCACTGCTTTTAGGTAAGTGGCTTCGAATAACTTCCAAGATTTATTTATGTCGTTATTGTGAATTAAAAAGCTCCAGTCAGTTTCTTTAACATAGCTCTAAGTTTATGGAAGTTTGCTTTCTTGAAATTAGGGACTTTTTCGATGCTACTATTTGGTTCGTTACTAGTAAACTTTAAAGTGAAAGTTATCGTACGATGGTCGCTGTACTGAATTCATCACCAACATTCAAATTCTCTTGTTATTCTTCTTTTGTTGCAAGTACAATGTCAAGAACGTTATTACCACGGGTCGGCTGTTCCAACAAATTGATAAAGCGAACTCTCTTGCAAGTTCGTATACAAGTCCTGTCCGGAGTGTGAAGTAAGAGTATCGCCCACTTTGTCACAGGTAAAATAAAGTCACCAAAAAAAACGGTATGTTGAGAGTTACTTACATCTGCAATTTGTTTCGTAACATTTCTCGGTCAGTTTGCACTGATTGAGCTGAGGGTCTGTATATTAATGCAAGTATTATTTTGGTACCTTTATTATTCTTTATTAGCACAAAAGATGCGTCGACGTTCACAATTTGAGGTTTTGACAGGAGGGTAGGGTTAAGACTTTCTTTGATATAAAGTAAAACGCCACCTCCATTTCGATTTATTCGGCTTTTCTCAAACATTACATAACCGGGAAGTGAGGAGGGTGCGGAAATGCCCGGGAAACCAAAGCCCCACCCAAGGCCCTGTGCCCCTCAGCAATTATGAAGGGAAAGTTGAGGGGCAAAGGAAAAATGTGATGCTTTGACTCCACATCTGCCAACCTCTAGGTTGGCAGTAGGGAGGTCAATCCTCTCGGATCTTCACTAGGTATCCTATCTTGCAGTTTGCCCCCCCCCCCCCCCCCCCCCCCTTCAGTATGAACACAAGAAGGAATAATAGGTTAAGAAGCAATTGAAATTAATCCTCTATAAAACAATTACAATTTTTTCTTTTATTATTCCAGCCACCTCCAATCAAGTTTGTTCTAACATAATAGTAGTGAAGGGATTGAAGTCACACAATGTTATCAGATATTTCTTATCTCACCAAATAAATTATTTATATACTAAAAAAACTAATTAATTAAGTAAACAACACAAACAGCTTCTGTATTATCATCAGAATCTGTAACCATACTGAAGTTAAGATGGGATGGAAGACAGCTTGAATTAAGCCCATCAGACTCTAGAGCTTGTACAGCATATGCCGTTTCTGTGGCCAGATCTTCAGATTGTACAGGGTGTGATACAGAACAGGAGTTTGCAATGGACGACTCCAGGCTATTATGTTCATTGACTGACAGTAATGAGTGTTCAGATTGGGTTTGTGGAGTCAGATATATTGCTGTTAGGTCATTATGTGCCGCAGATTGTAATGTTTTCCAAGCAGGGTCATCCTCTTTATTAAACACTTGTGCATGAGGTGACATATGTTGTGTGGTATGTTCATTCCTGGTGTGGTGGTGTGATGGTGGTGGGTGGAGCAGGTGTAGTGCTGGTGGTGGGTGGAGCAGATGTGGTGGTGGTGGTGGTGGACGGTGGTTTGTGAGGGTATCCAGTAGTTCAGTCAGCTGCTCCGGGATAGGATGTCCGGTGGGTTCCACCTTGGCTGCTATACCACTGCCGTGGGTCACATGATGAGCACGAACCTGAAGACAGTGGATACATCAAAGTCTCATTATCTTAACTTATAGCTAATGGTTGGTGATAAATTTGGTTACTCCGGAATGGACATTATCCCTGGGCCCTGGGTAGCCATATGCTGAGCCACCCTTTATACTGGGTGTCCCAAACTTCAGCATACAATTACATGGATGATTTTAATCAAAACATGTTCCATACTAAAAATTCTAAATCTCAACCGTTAACCTGGCAACGGCGAGGGGGGGTATTGAACTAGCTGCCCATGGGCGAGCATATAGGCTCCATTCAGGCCTATAATCGTCATTTTACGATAAATATTGTTATTACTTATTCATATGAGCCTATTTTACCTTCACTATGAAGATAGTAACCTGTAACAACAATAAAACAAGTGAAAATATAATTTTTCTGGTCAAAATCGCGAATATAGATGGACCAGCCCATTCATGAATTATGGAGAAAATTGAGGCAACCCCTCCCTCCACGAGGCCTCAAGCCACACTGAGCTTACTCATACACAAACTCGCTTATGTAACACACCCGCTAGGCACATAAGCACATCCTCCACACATTTTGCTAATGTTAGCACCAAAATATACCAACGAATTAGGGAATAACAGGGAAAATAGGTGATAATTGAAGGGGGAGGGGAAAAAGGGGAAGGAGGGGATGTGGAGGAGTGATATGAGGTATAGGAAAAAAATATATAAAAACAACAAAAATTGTTTAGTGCTACTGGGGCCGTTTAAATGTTTTTTTTTTAGGCCTCCCTCTTAAGAGCTTTGCCACCCTCGCCCAGTAAAACTTCTTGTGAGCTTTCTCGCCGTTTATGGGTTAAAGATATATACTGGTACAGTGAAAGGCTTTCAATCTGGCACAAAGCTGGCAGCTCTTGTACCGGATTAGCAAAAATGCCGGACTGGTGGACAACTTCCTCCCCGAGCACCCTATAAACTGTAAAGAACATAAAATCACTATAATCTCCCCTTTTCCAACTTTTTGTCATCATGGCGGGCCACGACACGCACACAGTCAGTCATTAAGCTGACTCCTGCTTGTGTAACAGCCCAAAGTACAGTGATCGATTAATGATTTTCTGCAGTCCAAATGGATGGATGAAAGCAGTGGACAGTGACATAAGAATTGCTACAATGGTTAAATAAATAAATACAGTACTACAGTTAAAAATACTACTCCATAATCAATAATCTATACTTGAATGAGTGTAAACATGCAAGCTTTTGGTGCTGATATGACGATCGCAGCTCCAAACCTCCACTTATATTTTCCATCTCAAAAAAAAAATTGGTTTATAATGTTATAGTCTTCACCATTCGCAAGATAACAGCAAATACTGCCTCCTCATATATATTATATATAACCTACCTGTAGACAATTTAATTCAGCCTAGGAAGGCCAATGGGGGTCAAAGGGTAAATTAATTAAAATGTGAAACTTGCAAACAAAGTCAAACCAAAACTGGGACAAAGATAATATAAAGTCAAAACAACACATCAAATTCGCTAGTTTATAGACCTATATTCTTACAGGTTCTTCTGAAACTGAGTAAAATCTAAAATGTGTTGTCGTTCCAATAATTTTTAATTTTAATGAGTTCGTTATATTAATTTGAACAGTAACTTTTGAGTTAGTTTTCAAGTTTTATATTTTAATTTTATGGAAGAGGTTAAACAAAAACAGAAGAGAACAGCATACGATAGACTAACCAATTTGTACATGGTAGCCTAATTCCCCACAATATCGATTAAAAAATACCGATACCCACATAAAATGAGCAAACTTAAAGGTTAAAGGAATAAATATAGCATAGATGGTGACTATAGGTAGCACCAACTAACTTGACAATAATCTAGACTCCTAAACTTCTTATAACCCAAAATTAATGAAAGTAATTGGGCTGACATTTACTCAGGATTAACTTGCTCATGTAGTATTGTACACCCTATGTGGTGGATTGTGTTCTTTTATTTAATAATTTTCATTTTAGTAAGCGTTGTTTCCACATAGCGATTTTGATAATTTAATTTGACTTTATATTGTCCTTGTCCCAATTTTGGTTTGTTTAGTTTGCAAGTTTTACATTTTAATTTCTATAATTTGGGAAGTCAAGCAGGAAATAGGTGTGGAAATTTACAGCCGGTTTTCTCAAGGTCCTTTCGAGTTACGAAGAGGTGAGGGATCGAGATAATTGTCAAGTTCGTTGGCGCTACCTTTAGCATACAGTACATTGTGACACTACATTCATTAGGGGCAGTGGTTATTTTTTGGTCTATTTATTCATTCATTTATTTTAGTTTCCTCGCTAGACCTCCATCAAGCTTAAAGAAACACCCCCTAGACCCCTCTTCAAGATATATTTGTAAATTTTTCAGTAGAAAAATGGCCCTGCCAAAAAAAAAAAAAAAAAATGGCCTGCCAAAGGCCGCTTCCTCCTAGAATTACATCCTAGAAAATCAACATCTAAATGGCACGAAAGGTCTTTATATTGACAAGGAAATGGGGCGAAATGTCTTAAAATTGCCAAACTAATGGAACGAGCATCTTTAAATACCAAAGTTAATGGGACTAAACATGAGGGAGGAAAAACGACTACCTCTCTCTCCAACCCCACCTTCTTGGATTGATTTTTTGTTTACAAATTTTATGTATCGTACTAATTAGATAATCGCGTAAAAATGAGCTAGTCTACCCTAACACAAAATTCTTACCTCAGACTGCCCCAAGCCGGTGAAGGAGCAGTAGCCACACTTGTAAGGTTTGTACTGAAAATGTCGGTAGAGATGGCGGCGGATGGAGGGCGTGTGCTTTTGGAGAAATTTGAAGCACTTGGGACATTGATACAGTGCGGGTTTGGGCGAGCTGCTAAACTTCACTTTCACATGCTCCTCAATTATATTATCTGTTCTACAGTTTGACATTTCAGAGGGTTCATGAATGATTTGAGATGGACTATTATTCGTGTTTAGCAGACGAGAATTTTTTTCAGAGTTGTCATGTTGTTTGAATCCTGCATTACAAGTTTTCTTTACAGCGACTTGATTTTTGTTCAGATATGTAGCAGTCATCTTAATGTCTGATTCAGCTTTAATTATCTCATTTCTGATATTAGTTGGTGTAGTTTGTATTTTTGCTTCTTCAGGTGACAGCTTAAGTATGATGCATGGATTGTTGGAATGACAAAATATATTATGCACTCGTATCTTACTCTTTTCAACGGATCTGTACGAGCAGTAACCACATTTAAAAGGTTTGATGTTAAAATGTTTCTTGGCATGTTTATAGAAAGCTCGATAGGTAGTCGTTACTCCACATTCCTTGCATGTTACTTGCCCACTCTTTGTTTTCTTCATCATGCTCCTAACTCTCTCCGAGGAAAAGTAATCATTGTTTGTGTAGTCAAGGTGCAGCAGGTCCCGTGTTCTGACCCCAGGTGTGGCAGACACTGTTGTTTTTACTTGCTGTTCCCGGGAGTCTGACAAAAAGGCGATGTGTGTGTGTAAGTTGTTCTCTAAACCTGTAGCCCCGTCAGATGATATATATACTGTCTTGGAGGCTGCTCCTTGTGTTTTTGTTGGGTTCTCTCCAACAATCTGTTCATCCTCATCAGAAGCCACATTTACTCTCTTTGAGGCTGTTGATGCGGATTGTGCTTTTGTTGAGCTCTCTCCTGTAGTTTGTTTATAAGTATCCTGTGCCTCAGCCTCTTGTGTACTTTGCTGTTTGTTTTCATTACAATCACTTTTCTTTAATCTCATATTATCAGCCACTGCCTCTTCTTTACTTCTAATACAATTTCCCTCGGTCTCATGCTCACAAAGCATCTCTCCAACTCTCTTTGGAAAAATCACTTCAGCTTGACAATTGTGGGAATCATCTTGTATTCTTCCCTGGCAAGTGTCCTTTTCCTCAGCCTCTTCCCTCTTGTTTTTGTTTAATCTTTTTGCCTCAGTCCTCTGTATCTTATTCTTACATGTCTCCCTCTTCTTAGCCTCTAGAATACTCAAGTTATTTTCCGTGGTCTCCATTGTAGCAGATTTTTGTTGGTATCCTCTACCGTAGTTATTATCAAAAGGCGAACTCTCTAGAATCTCTAAAGGATTTTGTTGATGCTCCAATTTTGAAAAGTTTATCCTTTCTATGATGTTATTTTCTAAGTTGGGTTCACTTTCTCTATTCTGTAATTCTACTTGTACATGAGGAGCTTCATTGTTAGAGCTATCCCCGTTTATCCCCGTTACAATATTATTTTCAAGGTTGGATTCACTCTCTCTCAGACAAGCTCTACTGTCCATTTTTACAGGCACAAGAGTAGTTTCACTGTCGGAAGTAACCAACTCTATAACCACATCATATTCTTGGCTGTCTAGATCATTTTCAGAGAGAAAGATTTGGCAACCAATGTCTTGGTTACCACTGGAGGATTCTTCCATTTCATAATTTGATTCAGCAGTTGTCTTTTTAGATCTAGAGTGTAATCTACAATTTGAATTCTCATTGTATTTATTTATATTTACGCTATTTTCAATTACTCTGTCTTTTATATTTGAATTTTCTGGTGAGGCAATGGTGTGTTTTAACAACTTTGATAGAATACTTGGTGCCTTACATTCTTCATGCTCATTAGAACAATACAGCCTTACAAGTGATGAAAAGCTATTGGGTATAGCAGGTTCATTTGCATAATTTTTCAAATCATGTGCCGCTTCCTCTTCTGCATTGGGTTTTTGCTTGCCTTCTGCAGCCAAAGTCTGATGTTTAGCAACATTATCAAAATCTAAATTGCTTGAGCATACACCTGCAACTGGTAAGAGAGTTTTCTGTAGGGCTAATCTGTTCTTAGTGTGATTATTTGATGTTTCGGTGATCAGAGTACCGTCATTGAAGCTGCTAATACCAAAATATGGATCAACTGGAATAGTAAATTTAACTTGGTTAGATATTCCAGGACCAACAAGAGTTTCTAGTTCAACAGATGGGAGCTTCTTTGTCATTGTTTCATTGCTTATATTTTCATCTAGAATGTTATTAGATGAAAGCTTTATAGTCACTGTTTCATTGCTTATATTTTCCTGTACAGTTTTACGAGGTATATTGGAAGTGGTGGCATTACTCTTATACAGTTCTCCTGGGTTGGTCTCCACATCAACAGCTTCTGTATCTTTCCACGCCGTCCTCTTTCTGGTTGCAAAACGGTATGGAGCCTTCAATGACTTCCCACCTTCCACCACTGGTTTTTTATCCTGGAAAAAGAAAAAGTTTTCAATAATTTAAATCATGTTTAGTAATAAAGTTTTTAATAATTTGTTTGAATAGAATACGGAGTAGAGGGCAAGTTGATGAAAGCAGTGAAGAGCATGTATGAGGGTGCAAAGGCGGCAGTACGTGTGGAGAGTGAGCAGAGCGAGTTCTTTGACCTGAATGTTGGTTTGAAACGGGTGTGTGATGTCCCCGTGGTTGTTTACTGTATAATTTATATGGATGGAGTCATGAAAGAAATACTATCAAGAGCAGTGGATGTTGGTGTATCGCTGAAAAGGGAGGGAATTGAGTGGAAGATACCTATACTGCTGTTTGCGGATGATACAGTTCTGATGAGTGATAATGAATGGGAGTTGCAGAGTCTGGTAAATGAGTTTGGAACAGTGTGCAAAAAACGGAATTTGAAGGTAAATGCGGGGAAGAGCAAGGTTATGGTCTTCGAAAGGGGTGAAGTCACACAGTGTGAGGTGAAGCTGAACGGTCAGGCTATGGAGATCGTCAACTCTTTTAAGTATCTGGGCAGTGCGTTGAGTAAAGATGGGACTATGGATGAAGAAGTGCGGGAGAGGGTACAACAGGGGAAGAGGGTTGTAGGAACGCTAAAAGCAGTAACAAGAAATAGGGTGGTCAGTATGGAAGTGAAGAAGTCCTTGCATGACAGTGTGGTAATCCCGACACTGACTTATGGAAGCGAAGCATGGACGTTGGTTGAGAGACTGAGACCAAGAGTGAGAGCAGTGGAAATGAATTACTTAACCCTCCTCTAGCGGGTGCTCTGTGGCCGTTTTGGGCCTTTCTGGGCCGTTCTGACTGCTATATCAACCATCAGTATGAAAGGAACTGTATTGCGCCGAAAACTAGGTGGAAATCGCTACACAATGACGCCACATACAGCTACGTAGCACTCGTGGAGCACTGACAGTGTTACCTCGAAGATGGAAGTTTAGCAGATTTTGCTACCTTGCTCACTTTTAGCGAACTATTGGTTACACTGTCATCCTCACGCGCGGTGGGGGAACTGGAGTTAGTGTGGGCCGGGAGGCCACAGATGTCGGACGTATGGATCATTACTATCCCACCCATTTTCACTCGATTTCCACCCTTTTTTCACCCGTTTTTTGCCAGTTTTTTCAACACGACTTAAGTGGTGAGCCGCTTTTTAAGGGTTAAGGAGTGCGTGCGGAGTTACATGGAGGGATAGACAAACTAATGTGGAAGTAAGAAGGAGGTGTGGTGTGGAGGTAGATGTGCTGGAAAGTGTAAAAAGGAACAACTTGAGATGGTTCGGCCATATGGATCGTATGGAAAGCGAGAGAATGACTAAGAGGGTGTACGAGAGCGAGGTGGAGGGACAGAGAGGGAGAGGTAGACCGAATGAGAGGTGGAAGGATGGAGTGAGGAAGTACATGAACGAAGGCGGTGCTGGTTGCGGGGAGGGGCGTCGACTGACTGGGGACAGAGGTGCATGGGGGCGGTTCGTTCGTGGCCACCACGTCGGGGATCACGGCGTCAGGCAATAGATAGATAGATAGAATAGAATATTTTGATTTGAATTATACTGTACTTCCTTTATTCACACAGAACGTACTGGACTTCCCAAACCGACTTAATTCCTTGAGTATGTTAATTATGTGCAACTAATTTGACTGGGAACCAAATTCACTTACTCATATAGTGATGTACATTCTATGTGGTAGTTTTGAGCTCTTATATTTCAAAATTATATTTTGCTAAATCGTTATTTCCAGTCATTTTGATTACTGTAGTTCTTTTGTCTTTATATTGCATCATTCCTATTTTGGTTTGTATATTTTGCAAGTTTTACATTATAATTGCTGAAGAGGTACATTTTTTTTCCTTCTATGTGAGTGAAGAAGACAAAAGGTAAAAATGCCTGTAAAAAGTGTCTCCCCAAAAATTGAAAGAGTGACAGAAAGCCAAATTCAAGGTACGTTAGAGTCAATAATATTATGTCTTGACACACGAAGCTTGAAGCAGCAGTAGTTGTAGTAGTCGTTCTCCAGGCTGTCTGACCGAACAGCCCCAAGGTCCCGAGCAAATCCATGGCCATAACCGAGCGCCCCCACAGAACCCTCCCTGCTTTACCACTAAGAATTCCCAGGTGACCGAAGCCGCTCCCAGGTGAGAAGCTGAGGAGGGTGCGGAAATGCCTGAGACACAGAAGCCCCACACAAGGCCCTGTGCCTCTTAACAAATATGAAGGGAAAGTTGTTTCTTTGTGTTGTGTTGTTGTTGTTGTCATTCCCTAGGCTGCCAGGCCGAACAGCCCTGAGTCCCTAAGGAAGGCCATGGCCACAATCGGGCTTTCCCACAGGGCTCTCAAGGAGTGTAGATTATGTTGTTGGCGTAAGTGATTGTGTAGAATGCAGTCTTCTATGATGTGCTTAATAGTATGGGGTGCTGTGATGCATCCTGGGCAGGTGTCGACGACGGAGTCATCCAGTCTCTTCTGATAGGCTACTCAGAAGAGCTGGATGGTGCCCACATCTCAACCTGGCCAGGTGGACCCTGTCCTCGAGAGGAAGGGAGGACTCAGAAGGATGGATTTCGGGAGGTCGTGCCTGCAGCTGCGTGTTGTCTATGAGTGATTGGATGGAACAGCAAGAGATATGAGTATGGATGTGCTTCTGGAAGCTGGATTAGGGTGGGCAGGGATACCGTGAGACCATGTGCTGAGTGTTGTTTTGATATTCCTTGGTGTCTAATTGTCTATGGTGTGCTGCCATGTAGTGTAGTTGGTGGGCTTGGTTTGTGGAGGCTGCAGCCAGGAATTGAGTGCCACTCATGTCCAGGTGGTCTTTGACTTTGAAGACTTTGGTTTCTTTATGTAGGTGATCTGTAGGTGTAGTAGCTGTGCAGCCTGTGATGATTTTTAGGTCTTTGTTTTGAATAGTCTTCAAGGTCTTGTGATGTGTTTCAGCTAAGTTAGAAGCCCAGGCAGGGCTTGCGTATTCCATCACTGATCTTATGTATTGTTTGTATACAGTACTGTGGTGGTAGTTTCTTTGTTGTGTTGTTGGCATAAGTGGTTGTGTGTTATGCTGTCTTCCATAATGTGTTTGATAGTGTTACCCCCAGGGGGTAAGAGGGCCTTCAGCTATGGTGGAGGAAAAAAGAATATGCCCCACGCATCCTACTGCGTGTCATACAAGGTGACTAATAGGGGGGATGGCGCTAGACTTGTGGACCAACAGCCATTGGTATACAATGAAGCCTTGTTATTTGCGCTGGATTGGTGTGACACTGCTGAGGCTGGTGGGGAGCGGAAGGGTGCCACAGGGGACTCTACTAGTCTGACCTGAGCATTGGTTTGTTTTGGCACCGCTCCTGAGTCGGCCATAGTGTTCACATGGTGGGCAGCGCTGTGACAGGACTTCATTGTACTAGTCCAAGTTGCCTAATGGCGGCACACTGGCAGTGGTTGTCCACCCCCACCCCGGACCCGGATTTGGCGCCTTGGGGCCAACCTGGCGAAACGAATCCAGAGGGTACAGTGCGCAGTGTTTCTTCAGACTGGCACTCTCCACCTAACAGTATAGTGGCCCGAACTTGGTGGTAGCGCTCCAGGAGGCTGCCCTGTCATTAGGTGTATAATACCAGGCCAGTCGTAGTGCTGTGTACACGCACAGGGTGTGTCCCTGTGGCTGGTTCTGGTGGGGCGCACCGAGGCCACAGGATTCTACACCCTTGTAAATATTGGGGGAAGGTGTTGGGAATGGTCCCCGGGGCAGTTTGGGACCGGAGTTCTTGGAGGGGGGGCTGGTGATTCCCATTGCCAGCCAACTCACCGAGTGTGCGGTGTTGCGTTACAGCTCGGACAGGTGTGCTGGACGGAGTCATCCAGCCTCTTCTGATAACTCTGTTGGAGTTGGCTGGATGGTGCCCACATTGCAGACTAGCTAGGTGGACTCTGTCCTCACGGGAAATGAGGGTTTCTGAAGGATGGACTTCAGGGCGCTGTGCATGTAGGTGAGTGTTGTCCTTGAGTAACTGGATGGATCGGTGGGTGATTTGAGTATGGATATGCTTCTGGAGGCTGGCTTGGGGTGAGTAAGGGGGGAGTGAAGACAGTATTTGTGTATGATAAAGAGTTCTAAGTGTTATTTTGATATTTCTTGGTGTGTGTGGAAGTTCTGCCATGTAGTGTAATGGCTGGTGTTGGTTTGTGGAGGCTGTGGCGAGAAATTGTGTGCCTCTCATATCTAGGTGATCCTTCATTTTGAGGACTTTGGTTTCCTGGTGTAGGTGGTCTGTAAGTGTGGTAGCCAGTGACTATTTTGAGGGCTTTGTTCTGTATGGTCTGTAGGGTGTTGTGATGTGTTTCAGAGAGGTTAGAGCAGGGCTAGCATATTCTATCACTGAACGTATATATTGTTTGTATACTTGTATTCAATGACCGGCCTGAGAGTGTTAACTTTGACAATGAGGCACTGGAGATGGTGGACAAGTTTTACTAGCTTTGTGCAGTGGCAGTATCGTAACCAATAGGGTCTTGCTGAGTACCGTGGAAATTGTATTATCACTGCTATAACCTCAAAACAGTGTACAAAATTGGTTAAAGTTTTTGCACCACACACATCTGCCATCCTGTGCATGGTCTCTCCACGCATCTCGGTTGGGCTACCCCCAAAGGGTAGCCAAGTCGATTCCCACCTGCCCGCGGTGACCTTGCAGACACCACTTTCCCTTTTATTCTTTTCCATTTTAATTGTTTTTCCATTGTGGTGGCACTGACGGGGATGGCGCTACCTGGGGTCTGTCCCAGGTAGTTATTTTCATTTTTTTTTTTAAACTAGGGTTTTCTCTTATTTTTAATCAGATACGAAAAACGGGTGTTTTTGTTTTTAATTATTGGTTACTTCCACTGAAATGGCAGCAAGCAAGCAGAGTTGCAGTTGCGGGAAGGTTGTGGGCAAGGCCAAATCGCTGGGCTGCTACTTGTGTGGTACATATTTTCACGTCAACTGTATAAATGTTGATGATGAGGACCTCAGAGTACTGTACTTGCAAAGAAGAAACCTGGATTTAAATGGCATTGCACTGTTTGCGATACCACCCCCCTGGCTGCTAAGGACGCAGCAATTAGTCAGCAGACCTTGGATGACCTGAAAGCTGCCCTAGTTGGTGAAGTGAAGACTGCCATTGTAAACGAAGTGAAAGGTGCCCTTGCTGCGGTGGCCGTGGAGATAGAGAGTATTGGTGACAGAATGGATATCCTTGAGACTAAAGTTGCTGCCCCCGACATTCCCTTGTTTGCCAAGATAGTTCAGCAAACATTTGAAGAGACCAAAAAGGAGCCGACCAAATGCACCACTGAGGTGGTAGATGGTGGAAAGAAAAAAACTGTCTGGGACCATCAGGTCCTGGTAGTGAAGCCAAAAGACCGATCCTCCGAGCCAGTAAGCCCACCAGATACAAAGGCAATCGAGACTGCTTTGGCTTCGGTTCCAGTTAACAAGTTAACTAGAACTGATTCAGGTGTACTGGTGGTACGACTTCCATCCAAGAAAGCCAAAGAAGACGCAGGAAGGGCCATCAATCAGTGTTTGGGGGTGGACAGTGCCTTCAGTGTCTCCGAACCAAAGAAGATGCTGCCCAAAATGACTCTGGTAGGCATTGCTAATGACACTGAGGATAATGAGATCATTCCCAGCATCCTCAACAAGAACCAAAGAATAAAGTCCCTGGTCGACGATGGCTTAGCTATGAATTTGCTATTCACCAAGCAAAAGAGTGATGCACACACAAAGACTGCGGTAGTAAAAATGTCACCTGAAATACGCTCTTCCATTGTGGATGATGGCAATTCTGTGTATGTTGGACTTGTGAGATGTCGTGCATACGATCGCTTCTGGGTAACACAATGTTACCATTGCCAGGGCTTTGGCCATACCAGTGACAGGTGTTATCGGAAAAATGAGGATCCAAAATGCAACTTCTGTGCCGGTACTCATAACTCAAAAGACTGCACCAACAAGACTTCCCCCAAATGTATAAATTGTATGAGCTCCACATCAGTTACGGAGCCGCCAAATCATTTTGCCTCAAGTAGAAATTGTCCTCTAATGACAGCTCAGAGAAATAAAGTTATTGAAAACACCAATTTTGTAGGTTCAAAAAATTTAAAAATGCACACGGGAGCCGGTTGAAACTGGGTCTGTTGAATATTCGTTCCTTGCGTAACAAAATGGATCATATTTGCGAGATCTTGGATGAACGTAACCTTGATGTATTATGTCTCACTGAGACCTGGTTGTTCGAGTCAGATCTGAATATTATCCAGGCGGCATTGCCTAAAACCCATTCCATAATAAATGTTCCTAGGCCTAGGGGAGATCATCCGGGTGGTGGAGTGGCAGTTGTCTACTCCACATCTCTTGTGAATATCTTGCAAATAAGCCATAACCCAGCCCCTCTTTATTATGAACTGTTGGAAGTGGAAATAAAACTCCATCAACAAATTCTAAGAATGGCAGTTGTCTATAGGCCTGGCCATCGTGGCACAGATAGGGGTTTTGTGGAAGAGTTTGGGCAGTTTCTCTAGGAATTTTCTGCTAAAACCGGAAGACTTTTGATATGTGGAGATTTTAATTACTGGGTTGACAGCCCTCATCTAAAGCCATTCTCTCCTGAGTTCCTTGAGTTGACTGATCAGAACAATTTTGTAAACCATGTGTCCCACCCAACTCATATCTTGGGACACACCCTTGACTTGGTTCTCTCTCCTGTGGGTTGTGGTGGTGTTCTGGATGTTGATGTTGAGAATGCTGACCCTAATACCTCTGATCATGTTTGGATTACTTTCAGCTTTGATTTCCCTAAGCCACTCACACATGAAAAAGTAATCAGATTTAGAAATTATAAAAATACAGACCAAAATTTGGCTAGCAGTGAAGTAAAACAGTACTTGGGAAGTACTGATACTTCCAACCTTACTTCAGATGAGCTGGTGGAGGTGCATAGAAATGCACTTAAATTAGTGTTCGATCATCACTGTCCAGAAGTAGAGAAGAAAATCATAGTACGAGATGATTCACCCTGGTATAGCACTCGAGTTAAATTTCTTAGAAGAGCGCGTAGAAGAGCTGAACGTGAATGGCGGAAAAATAAAACAGACTCTACATGGTTGCAATATGTCAGCCAGAAGAGCCGTGGTCCACACAATCAAAGATGAAAAGAAAGTGTATTATCAGGGAAAAGTTGACTCATGTGGTAACGACCAGAGGAGGTTGGCTTCAATTGTAAACAGTTTACTTGGAAAAACAAGTCAGCTTAAGACCTTCTGTACCCGATGCCGAGTTGGCTGCCAACTTTGTGCCATTTTTTGCTGGCAAGATAACTCGCATAAGACAGGAACTGGATGATGCTTCTGTTGGTGAAGAACTTTCAGTTGTACTCCAACCCCGACACATTCCTAATAATGTCCTCTCATCCTTTCACTCAGTAGAGGTGGACATGATCTCGTCCTACATAAGAAACCTCAATAAAACATTTTGCCCGTTGGATCCCATAAATGTTTCCAAGCTACCAAGAGTCTATGATCACACAGTTGAGTTTATTTCCAAAATAATTAATAAGTGCTTCTCTGAAGGTAACTTCCCACATTCTGAAAAGCATGCACTACTCCGACCTAGTCTAAAGAAACACTTGATGTTGAGAACATGTTGAACTATCGTCCTGTCTCCAACCTGTCCTTCATATCAAAGATATTAGAGCGTGCAATACTTGACCAATTACAACCACTACTTCAGCAGAATGAAACTATCCCAATTTTTCAGTCTGCTTAACGACAGCATCATTCAACTGAAACAGCATTGATTAGAGTACATAATGATCTAGTTGAGAACATTTGCAATGGTGTGGCCTCACTATTGGTCTTGCTTGATCTCTCTGTGGCCTTTGACACAGTGGATCACAAGTTGTTATTGAGTGATCTTTATGATTGTGGTGTGCGTGACTCCGCTCTCTTGCTTCTTGGGTCGTACTTGTCAGGTAGATCCCAGAGTGTGATGGTAAATCAAATGGTCTCGGACTCGACACCCCTGCAGTATGGTGTTCCGCAGGGATCAGTTTTAGGTCCTATCCTATTTATAATTTATATCAGCAGTTTGTCTCTTCTGCTTCGTGCACATAATGTCACCTCTCACTTTTATGCAGATGGCACCCAGATTTATGTGAGAATCACAAATATAGTTGATATACGGAGTTGTTGTTGTTGTTGTTCCCCAGGCTGTCTGGCCGAACAGCCTCAAGGTCTTGAGCAAGGCCAAGGCCATAAACGAGAGCCCCCACAAAACCCTCCCTGCTTACCACTAACACAGCCCGGGTGACCGAAGCCACTCCAAGGCAGGGAGCTGAGGAGGGTGCGGAAACGCCCGGGAAACCAAAGCCCCACCCAAGGCCCTGTGCCCCTCAGCAATTATGAAGGAAAAGTTGAGGGGCAAGGGGAAAATGTGACGCTTTGGCTCCCAATCTGCCAACTTCTAGGTTGGCAGTAGGGAGGTCAATCCACGGAAAAGACGCCGTCACTTTAGATCTAGAAGATATATAAGTAAAAGGAACAGTCAGAGTAAGCTATGGGTATGGCAGAGATCGCTCAGCTCTCACTCTGATAGACCAGCCCATCACCTGTAGTAGTAGGAGTTCTAGGTGGAACACCAAAAATTAGTCTTGCGGCCCTGTTAAGAACAGACTGAACTTTCTTTAAAATATAATTTGGAAGACCCACCAACAGGGCATTGCAATAATCAACACGAGAGATTTGTGTATTGTTGAAGAATAAGGGAAAGTCGTGTGGAGAATCATGGCTGGTAGATAGAAGGAGAAATTGGTTTGGAAGCATTGAAAGTAATAAGATTTTCTCTGCCTAAATCGGAGATAGTTGCTAGATCAGAAGATAGGCGTGTTATGACCTCATCACAAAAGTTTTGGAATTAATACCAGCCAACTAATGATGTCCAAAGCAATAGATTGACTTAAGTACCATATTAATTATTATGTTCCTTCCAACAACCAACTCTACTCCTAAAATCGATTAATGAAATTTACAAACATATGTGGCAGTCCGTGGATTCGAACCCAGGACGCTCACACCGAAAATCAACACCTTATGCAGTGGCGGATCCAGGCCCCCCCCCCTTAGTGACCAAAATTGCACCCTTACATCTGATTTTTTTTTTTTTTTTTTTCCAACTTACTTCCTCTCGGGCATAGGCTGAGAGCCTTAACATTCACCGCTTTACAATGAACAGTGAAGCCCGTGAGGTCTTGTTCCAGTCTAGGGAGTGAGACATGTGAAGCACGTAGAGTACAACGAGCACCTGCCATCTTGCCTTCACATGAGGCACGGTGCTCACTCATGGCCCGAAACGACCCCATCTCTGAAGCCACCTCGTTCCCGTGCTTCACTGTCTCACCCCCTACACTCGGACTCTCACACTTACACAACGCCACCTGTTGAGTAGATAACTCATCAGGCATTGCACCCCTATAGCATATTTTGAATATGGGAATATTCATACAGTGCTATTTAATCAGGGAATAATGAGGGTATTTTATTGATGTTTCGGTGGGCTTGTGGTAATGCACTGATACCAGGTACAGCACAAATTCCATCCCAATAATATCTTCCCATTGATACATCGGGATTTGAACCCGGGACCTTTGGATTACCAGGCCAGTCAGTGGCAAGACCACTCCACCACACCTCTCCATACTGCATATATATATATATACTGCATTTTATCTGAAATACAATACATATAAAGAATATTGTGTGAATTATGGCACCCCTCATGTATATCAGCCCCTCCCTTAAGCCTGAGCTGGATCCGCCACTGACCTTATGCATCGCACCACGAAGACAGTTTCAGATTTGCCTTTAAAATTGGCCCACATAATGACACCGTGTTGTTGGGCCCAGGCGTACTTTTAAAAGCCATGGGCATTTAAAATTGCACAAAATACAAAACATACCCTCAGTTAGTCTGTCTACTAACTTGAGTTGCAAGCACAGCCCAAGTTACCCAATCAATAAGTTTTGGCCGTCTGAATCAATGCACACAAGCAGTGTACAGTGACATAAGAATGGTTACAATGGTGAAATAAATCAAATAAATATAATACAAAATAAACTATAATCCTGAATACAGGTGGCGCGAATGTTTAAACCCTGCCGGGGGTAAAGTATTAAAAGCAAAAAAAAAATCTCTCTCCTAGTAAAAAGTAATATCTGGTTATTAGTTTTAGAATGCACACCAAATATTCTTACCACGTGAGCTTTTAGACTGTGGTTTCGTACAATATAAGCTTCCCGACCGTGAAAATCACAGTGGCCACATTTATACGGCTTTATTCCGTTGTGGAGCCGCAGGTGACGGTTGTAAGAAGAGTTGTAGCTGCAGGTATAGTCACAGTGGGGACATCTGTACTGACGGATCTGAAAAATAAAAACTCACTATAGAATAATATAGGTGTTTTAGGACAGGTGGTGACTTCAATGAAGTAGCAGTATTACTGGGGTTAGGAACTTTAGCCAGTCATAAATACTGTAGAGCTCAATATTCAGCTTGGATGGCAATATCATCCAAGTTGTATATTTAATCACCTAAAAATTAAATTTTAGCCTAGCCACACTCGTCAAAAAAAAAAATATATAAAAAAAACTACATTACCAATAAACAGATGTGCTGTAATGTACTGTACAGTCAGAAACCATCCCTTTCCATCTCGGCTCTAGTATAAGTCTAGGCCAAATATAAATAAGGCTTCAATGTAGGAAAAACTGTAACTCTCCTGTCCTACCTAGCTCTACTATTTTTATGCAATTACTCAGGCATTAAGCTCGCAGTACCCTTGGATTGGACTTTATTTAGAACAATATTAGGGAAGAACTTTGATTTTCAGTGTGGTACAGTACAGCCCAATAATAATAATAAAAACTATTTGTCTACAGCCTACTGGGCAAAAGCCCTCATAAGGCTGGGGCAGTACAGTACAGGGTGGTCAAAAATGTTATTAATAATTCATATTGAACACTATTTTATTCCGAGCGAAGAATTTAAAAACAAAAAATCAGAAATCAGTCACAGAGGCATGAACATTTTGTGTGATGTGGTGTATATGCAGCTATAGTACATCAACATTTATGAACATAGCTCAATAATTAATGACATACTCAATCCACGTGCCACGTTGCTGAATGACAGCTCCTACACGAACATTGAAGTTAGTGATAACCCTGTCACACATTTCACATGGAATCTTTCTGATTTCCCGACGAATGTTTTCCTTCAGTGTCTCTATTGTTTGCTGTAAACTAAGTTTTCTAAATATCCTCAATGGAAGTAGTCTGGAGGGGAAAGAATTGGGGAATGTGCCGGCCAAGAGTTGTCAGTATGACGTGAGATCATCCTGTCTCCAGGGAAGTAACGACAGGTATTCTATAGATATTGTTACGTATCTTGATCCTCAAGTGGTTAACTTGATGAATCTAGATAGCACAGAGATATATATTAAGGTATCAGTCAGCTGAAGGCAAAACAAAAGTAAAATCTAATAACATAAATTCCTGTTGTTGCTTCCTTTCCTTTTGGATCATAGGACTTGGTATCCTTTATTGACTGATACTCTTTAATTATGAAAAATACTGAAACTAATTAAAGTCATGTAGTATTTATAAAGAATTATTATTTAACCGAAGCTTAGTAGGCTATGGTTATGAACCGAATAAGTTATAGCTAAAGAAGGACTATTAATTTTATAAAAAGTCTTGAAAGATAAATATTAAAGTAAGAATATTTCTGTCTCTTACCCTCTTTGAAATGAATAGATAGTTTTCTTCTATGTCCTTTTATTTATATTTAATGTAATTATTCTTGGTTCTTGTCTTACGTTAATAGTATTATATTATTATTATCATCAGGAGTAATATCAAAGTCACATAAAAAGTTAGATATATATTTAACAATTAGTTAAATTTATTTCTTAACCACGTAACATTGAGGTTTGATTATGAGTAAATAAAGTTACAGGATCGTTTCATAGATTCGATTCAGGTCTCACTCAAATAATATGAAAAGCAAAATATAATATTTTGAAGCAAAAGAATTTTCTTCAGCTTAGGAAATCACTAGAAGTAATATTAACACAGCCATGTTAGTCTAAGGCGATATTACTAATACGAGACAATAGCATCACCGTACTAAGCACCATTAAGCAATGTAAGCTTAATTCAAAGAAAATGAAAGAACTCGTAAGTATTAATATAAAACAATAGTATTACTTTCATCATAACCCAATTACTTAAAGAGTTGCTTTAGTCCACAAGTTAGTCAACTAAAATAGTTAAGTACATAATAATAGCGTTAACGTTAATTCGCAATCAAATAGTTAAACACATAATAGTAGCGTTAACGTTAATTCCCAATTAAATAGTTAAACACATAATAGTAGCGTTCACGTTAATTCCCAATCACATATCTCACTAACCAACATAACATAAGTGTTTACACCGAACACACTTAACACCATTTATATAATCTGACTGACAGTCACAATCCCATTATAATACTTCACCCCGTCTTCCTCCAGCTGCAAGTTCACCTTCCCCAACTCCAAATGAGACTGATTTGAATGCCCACAACTCGGGTCTTATATACCAAACAATGATGGTGTAGGAACGAATCAGGAGGCGGCGGGTGGTGCCGGCGCCAATCATAGCTCCTCGAATCACATAACAGGTGCGAGGTCCATTCACAGCTCCTGGCGTCGATCATACGTCATAGCATCGGTCATCGAGGTGTGAAGGCTAGCATGCTGGTATGGGGCGAGATGGTTTGCCCACTCGCTCGTTCGCTAGTCTGCTTCACCACTTGGGTAGTTTGGCTCCTTGAACTCTAATTCTAACTCTTAAATTAACATACAGGGCTCCGTATGTCACACCTCCCCCCTAGAAAAGAGTTTAAGGAGTATAATACATAATATTAAACATAATACATAAATAGATTCACCACCAGATTGGCAACAGCAAGATTATAATGAGGATATAATAAGGATATCACCCAAAGTAGGCAACGTCTCCAGGTACCACATCAGAACATAGCCGGAACGTAGCTGGAGCGTTAATTCGAACTGCAAGGCATCTCACAGCTGAAGGCTTAAAAGCGCACTACAAAAGCATGATATTTACCTCGCTACAAGGGAGAGCTAATTGCCAAAATCCTCTCATCAAATTATACTTACTGCTGCATGAGGCCAAACTGGTAAATGCAATCTTTGATCCGTGGCAGTGGATAGGTATCGTTCTTTGTGACAGCATTGACTTGCCTATAGACCCTACATAACCTATGGCTCCCGTCTGGCTTTGGCACAAGTATGACCGGACTACTCCACTGGCTTAAGGCCCTTGTGATCAGCTGGTTTGAAAAAATTAAGTCAAGCTCGACCTGCAGTATACTCCTGCGTTGTGGCGAGACACGGTAGGGGGATAGTTTAATGGGAGTTGCATCCCCTACGTCGATGTCGTGCACGGCCAAAGAAGTAAGCCCTGGAGTATCACGGAACACATTGGGAGACAGAGAAAAAACAGAGATTAGTTGGTTCGCTTGATCAGAGGGAAGATGACATAGTTTAAATGGTAGTTCCCTCAAAGCCACTGAATTATACTGAAAGTTGGATAGGCTACATGACAAGTCAAAGTCTGCATGGATACCTTCAGGCTCTGGAACAGTCTGTTGCGGTTCAGTAAGAGAACTGAAGACTTTGTCCGCACCAGGCTGCTCACAGGTCCTGACATTCACTGCCACAGTGGGAGAATCTGGAAGAGAGGAATCAGGGGACCTATGGTAGGGCTTCAACATATTTATATGGAATACTTGCGTGGGCTTTCTCCTGTCTGGGGTAGTGACTAGATAATCGGTAATGCTCACCCTCCGAATGATCTTATATGGGCCCCTGAACTTGGCAGATAAAGGTTGGCCAAAAAGGGGGAGCAGGACCAAAACCTCACGAGTAGCAAATAAAAGAAAAGGTACCCCCTTATCCCACTCAACTCCGGTCTCTGTACAATACTTACGTAACATTCCCTTTAATGTCTGATGATATCGTTCGAGAACCCCTTGACTCTCTGGGTGGTAGGTGCTAGACTTTACATGCTCGATACCCAACTCCTTCAGGGACTGCTGGAAAATGTTAGAGGTAAAATTAGTTCCTTGATCACATTGCACCTCATGGGGGAAACCCAATCTGGTGAAAAATTTGAGCAGTTCCTTGATTACAGTTGGAGCAGAGGTAGTCCTTAAGGGTATAGCCTCTGGGTAGCGAGTTGCCATGTCCATGATAGTTAATAAATAAATGTTACCTTGGGAAGTCTTAGGCAATGGGCCTACAATGTCCACTACCACCCGAGTAAAAGGATTCTCGAAAACGGGCAAGGGCACCAGAGGATGTACAGGCACCTTCTGATTGGGTTTTTCTGTCATCTGGCAAGTGTGACACACTCTACAACACTCCACTACATCTGCACGCATTCCTGGCCAGTAAAAGTGGGCTCTGATTCTGTCTAGAGTTTTTCTCACACCTAGGTGTCCTGCCAATGGTATACAATGTGCCATTTCCATGATATCTTTACGACAAGGTTTGGGGACTACTACTTGATGGACGTCCCAAGCCCCGTCATCGATTGGTCTGTGTGGCGGTCTCCATCTTCGCCACAATACTCCTTTGAGGTAGAAACATTCACCACCCTCCTTCTCACATTCCTCTTCACTCACGGACCTGGCAGCTAACTCCTTGCATTCACAATCATCTCTCTGTAGCTCTACCAGGCCACTAGGACAATTTGGAGGGGTTTCATGGTCATCGTTAGGGTCAAGATGAGCCATAAAGGGGTCAGATAAATCCACCTCAGTCACATCATCAGGCACAGTTGGAGCTTCATTCACACTCTCATCATCCCTTTCATCAACTCTTACATTCGGTACATTTCTGTCTGAGGGAACTGCTACTTGAGACATTGAAAGTTTGTCAGCACACACAGGGAAAACAGTTGGCAACTCCTTGTCGAGCTCACCGGTTAGTGGCTCGTTAACAGGGGAAAGTGACAAAATGGGGTCTGGTCGGACCTTCTCACCTGCTACATCATTCCCCAAAAGGAGTGTTACCCCAGGCACAGGGATATCTTGGGACCTACACAAAGCTATGGTGGCCTCACCCTGTAGTAACTCACATTCAATTTCGCCTTTTACCAAGTATGCATAAAACTGGCCTCCAGCACCTCTCATTACAACTGGTTCGCCAGGTGGGCACTCAGTGTAAGGATTCACCATGAGGGTGCTAGTAGAACCGGTGTCTCTCAGAATTTTTACCTCATGCATGCAACCATTTAATCTCACGTTGCCAGATGAAATAAAGGGACGGTAACTGTCCTGCACTGATGGTGAAATTATTATTGGTTTAACCCTTGTGGGTTGCACCACACATGCTACTACACCCCTGTCTAGATGATTTACGTTAGCTGCTAGGTACTCCTTCTGTCGAGAGTCCTGCATTAAAGGAACTTTTGGTGCTAGGTACTCCTTCTGTCGGGAGTCCTGCATTAAAGGAACATTTGGTGCTAGGTACTCCTTCTGTCGGGAGCCCTGCATTAAAGGCACACATGGAATTTGAGATACGGCGGCAACTGTCTGCCCCGATCTCTCGGTTTTTTCCTTGGCCCAGCACTGATAAGCTAGGTGGCCTCTTATGCCACAAAAAGTACATACTTTAGGGGATACGGGAAAGTTCCCTCTTTGAGCATTACTATTAGTTTGGGGCCCACCTCTGTTACCATTGCCCTGAGTCGCATTTTTAGTTGGGGGAACATTTCTATTTTGGCTAGCTGGGGAAGACGTTATAGGCTTGTGACTGGGTCGGTCAGATTTGTGATTGGGATACTTAAAATTAGAACTAGAATTATCGTAGGGCTTCTTTCCACGAAATTTGTTGTTGAGCACGTATGTGTCAGCCATGTCAGCAGCGTCGGCAAGACAATCTACCCTTTTCCCCTTTAAATGATAGGATACAGAAGAATCAATTTTCCATAGGAAATTTTCTAACAGGACCAACTCCTTCAGATCGTTGTAGCTTGTGACTTTCTTACTCTTGACCCAATGATTGAAAGTTTTAGTCATGGTCCTGGCAAATACCTTATGGGTTTCTTCTACTTTCTTTCGGTTTTTACGGAAAGATTGCCTGTAAGCCTCAGGCTGCAATTGATAGGTTTTTAAGATAGCTTCTTTGAGATTGTCATAATCCTGCCTAACTTCTGCTACTTCTGACAAATACGTGGCTCGAGCCTGCCCTGTCAAAACAGTTTGTAACATAAAAGGCCATTGATCTCTTGTCCACTTCATACCTCCAGCAACTTCCTCAAACAAAACAAAGAAATCCTGCACATTATCCTCAGTGAAAGGTGGAATGACACTAGTCATAGTAATCCCAGAGGGGGAGCAATTACGGGAGCATTCGTATTGACATTTAGTTGAGCCGTACGATATTGATATTCATAATGTTCGGTTTCTAAGTCGTTTGCTTTTATTCTAGCTAGTTCTAATATTTGATCACCGGTCAAACCAGGTGGTAATTGTTCATCAAGTTGGCTAGGTTTACTAGGGATCCCACCAACTGCTCCGTCACCCTCCCCGCCTTCTACAGGGAACAGGTGGGTTTTTATGGTCTGAGCCACCTCTACTTTGGACATGTTTGAGACAGTTAATTGGAGATGTGAGGCAAGCACTTTCAGTTCGGATTTTGACAGACAGTCAATATCAGGGGATGTGGGTTCTGATTCTATGAAAACTCTAGCATCTTCGTTATTAATTAGTTGAGGCATGATTAATATTTGATTGTTAAGTAGTGAAACGTTAATGAAACTGAGTGAAACTGTATGAAACGAATCCTGGCAAGGTCGCCACTCTTCTGTTACGTATCTTGATCCTCAAGTGGTTAACTTGATGAATCTAGATAGCACAGAGATATATATTAAGGTATCAGTCAGCTGAAGGCAAAACAAAAGTAAAATCTAATAAAATAAATTCCTGTTGTTGCTTCCTTTCCTTTTGGATCATAGGACTTGGTATCCTTTATTGACTGATACTCTTTAATTATGAAAAATACTGAAACTAATTAAAGTCATGTAGTATTTATAAAGAATTATTATTTAACCGAAGCTTAGTAGGCTATGGTTATGAACCGAATAAGTTATAGCTAAAGAAGGACTATTAATTTTATAAAAAGTCTTGAAAGATAAATATTAAAGTAAGAATATTTCTGTCTCTTACCCTCTTTGAAATGAATAGATAGTTTTCTTCTATGTCCTTTTATTTATATTTAATGTAATTATTCTTGGTTCTTGTCTTACGTTAATAGTATTATATTATTATTATCATCAGGAGTAATATCAAAGTCACATAAAAAGTTAGATATATATTTAACAATTAGTTAAATTTATTTCTTAACCACGTAACATTGAGGTTTGATTATGAGTAAATAAAGTTACAGGATCGTTTCATAGATTCGATTCAGGTCTCACTCAAATAATATGAAAAGCAAAATATAATATTTTGAAGCAAAAGAATTTTCTTCAGCTTAGGAAATCACTAGAAGTAATATTAACACAGCCATGTTAGTCTAAGGCGATATTACTAATACGAGACAATAGCATCACCGTACTAAGCACCATTAAGCAATGTAAGCTTAATTCAAAGAAAATGAAAGAACTCGTAAGTATTAATATAAAACAATAGTATTACTTTCATCATAACCCAATTACTTAAAGAGTTGCTTTAGTCCACAAGTTAGTCAACTAAAATAGTTAAGTACATAATAATAGCGTTAACGTTAATTCGCAATCACATTCTCACTAACACACTAACATAAGTGTTTACACCGAACACACTTAACACACATTTATATAATCTGACTGACAGTCACAATCCCATTATAATACTTCACCCCGTCTTCCTCCAGCTGCAAGTTCACCTTCCCCAACTCCAAATGAGACTGATTTGAATGCCCACAACTCGGGTCTTATATACCAAACAATGATGGTGTAGGAACGAATCAGGAGGCGGCGGGTGGTGCCGGCGCCAATCATAGCTCCTCGAATCACATAACAGGTGCGAGGTCCATTCACAGCTCCTGGCGTCGATCATACGTCATAGCATCGGTCATCGAGGTGTGAAGGCTAGCATGCTGGTATGGGGCGAGATGGTTTGCCCACTCGCTCGTTCGCTAGTCTGCTTCACCACTTGGGTAGTTTGGCTCCTTGAACTCTAATTCTAACTCTTAAATTAACATACAGGGCTCCGTATGTCACAATATATATTGGAGCAATGAGGTGTTGCCCCATCCTGTTAAAAAAATTACAGTATTCATGTCAACTCCTTGCTTTTCTCAGTGCTGGAATGAAGTTTCTCATCAATTCAACATATCATCGAAGTTGACAGTTACTGGATGCCCAGTATCATCCTCAATGCAATTCATATCATTGATCCCCTTGCAACTGATAGCATACCATACAGTAACTTTCTCCATACTGAGAGGTCAAAGCACATATTCATTAGGCTGAGCTTGTACCAAAATTGCATGTTTTGCTTATTAACGTGTCCACTTTGGTGAAAATGCGCCTCATCACTGAAAAATATAAGTCCAGCAAATCATGATGGGCTTCAGTTCTTTGGCTGATGTTTTGAACAAAAATAAGTCTCTCGGTTTTATTTCCCTAAGTATGAATGTGTAAAACCTGTATTTTGAAGGGAAACATGTAAAGATCCAGTTACATTAATTAAAATGTAAAACTTGCAGACTAAACTAACCAAAACTTAGACAAAGACAATATAAAGACAAAATAACTTATCAAAATCACTATGTAGAAACTACGCTCACTAAAATAGAATTTATGAAATAAAAGAACACAATCCACCACATAGGGTGTACATTACTACATGAGCAAGTTAATAACACGCATAACAGTACAGGACTCGTGAAAGAACTGCCTCCTGTGACAAATGTCATGTTGATTTCCTTGTTGATCCCGCCAAACGTTGTCTCAGAATCTCAATGTTATTCTTTGTCTGAGCAAACCATGGCCTACCACTGTGACCTTTATTTTTATCCCTAACTCTTCCCATTTCACTGAATTTCTCTAGGAGACATTCAACTGTAAGTCTACTAGAACTATTACTTCCCAAATTGTTGTTGAGTGAGGACCATCGGCTTTGAAGCAAAATAGGCCTTGACTATCTTGACCCTCTCATGCACTGAATATCAAGCTACTGGTTCCATTAATGCCGGTAGATAAAAATTTGAAGCTCTAACTATAGTTCACATGAAATTAAGAGAAACATATTTTGATATACTGTATTTAGAGTCCAGTTAGCAAATAGTATTTTTTAGGTCTTTTATATTGAACAATATGGTATCAACATCCACAATGTCAAATTGAAAATTGGATATGGATCAGTATGTAATGATGCTCTTTGCTGGAGGCCCAATTTATTGCCCTATACTTAAAAAAATAGATACATTTTGTTTGTACTGTACAGTACGGTGGTATTTGTGCAAAAGTGCGATTAAAATGTAAAACATGCAAACAAAGCAAACCAAAACTGGGACAAAGACAATATAAAGTCAAAACAACTTATCAAAATTGCTAGAGTCTCTTTGTAAAGTGCATCTCTGGTATGTAAGCTGGTTAGTTATAAGGATTTAACAACTGAATAGACAATACAGTATTATACACATAACAAAATCAAACCACATTTTTGTTGAACATTCACAAAGAAAAAATTATAACCTTAAAAATAGCTATAATTTCACTTTAGCTTCTTGCTTTTCACTACTATAAAGAACTGACCCATTTAGTATCCTTGTTGGGTTGCCTGATACCATATTTGGCCGCTATAAGCTGCAAGTACGGGGTTACATCCTCCACCACGGCACCTTTCACTCTATCCTCCGCTTCCGTCTGGAATGATATACAAAGTAATAGTATTGAGAGTCAGGTTATTTGTTTGTCAAAAGCGCTACATCTTTACCCAAACAAATTACTATACTCTATGTAACTCACCCTTGCCGCCGGCCTGTACAGCAGATATGATACCGCGCCCGTGATTGGCTGGCAATGGCATCACTCCCTAGGTATTAAAGAAGGTTCCAGAATTTCCAGAGTTTGTATTATTTGCACTTATCCTTGACTTTGTGGTTACAATTTAGCCAAGTTATTATACTAGAAAGTAGCATACAAACCCCTTTGTTATTTCGCATACAACACACCGAGCATAATATACAGAAACCGCCGAAAATGCAGTGTATAAATATAAAACAATCCATCTCCTGGCGAGACATGGACGGCAAGTGACGAGGACCTCTTCAAACTGAGAGCTGTGGAGATGAGCTTTTTCAGAGTGGCAGCTAGCATGAATAGGCTAGATGGGCCAAGTAATAGGGAAGTGTACGAGTCCTTTGGAATGGAAGAGCAGGCTTTGGGCATTGATTGTGGTGTGGTTGAGTGGATAAAGAGAAGTACTTTGAGGTGGTATGGTCATGTTCAGAGAATGGATGAAGACAGAATGCCAAGAAAGATATATGGGAGTCAGGTGAGTGGAACCGCTAGTAGTGGAAGACCACCTATGGTATGGGAAAAGAAAGTGGAAAAATATATTGAAGAAAAACTTCCACGTAGTGGAAGGGGCATTGTGGCACAGGCAAGGGAGGCATGTCTTGACAAAGTAGCTTGGGGACATTTCTGCCATGGCCATCCTCTAGAGGGGGTTTCCCAGGGGGAAACAAGGCGTCGGAGATGATGATGATGATGATGACCTCCTGGCAACACTGCACTGGCCTGGTGTGATCTTTAAACTCGCAGATATTATCCTATGTGTGTCTGTATGTGCAGATATAACCATTATCTATGCATTTTTACCTTCGTGCTATTGTTCATATAAATCATAAGGTTGCAGAGTATGCTAAACAAGGACTGGGAGGCAGGCAAGCAAGTATAAGCAGTGAAAGACCGTCCCGTGCAGCCCCCATCATGTCTGAGCCATCACTAAGTGGCAGTGGGAGACGTGACGTCTCCAACTCCCTTACAGACTTGGGAATAGCGGAAACCGCTCAAACTCGCCATTTTTTACCGATTTAGCGTCACCTGTGCAATATCATTGCACAGCAACCAGTGGTCGTACAGACATGATTCAGGTGTCTTTGGAAAGGTCTATTCCTCTGCATAATTGGAATACGTTCTAGCTCTTGTTTATACATGAAAATGTGCAGGGAATGAAGGTTACTTTTAGTCCCAAACCCCCGTACGGTACAGTGGTGACCAAGCAATTGTCATATGACAAGTGCTGCAACAAAAGTGATAGGCTATTATTCTTTTGTGTAGCATACTCTGCGACCTTATGAACAATAGCACGAAGGTAACGAAAGGTAAAAATGCATAGATAATGGTTATATCTGCACATACAGAAACACATAGGGTAATATCTGCGAGTTTAAAGATCACGCCAGGCCAGTGCAGTGTTGCCAGGAGGTGGATTGTTTTAGATTTATACACTGCATTTTCGGCAGTTTCTGTATACAGTATTATGCTCGGTGTGTTGTATGTGAAATAACAAAGGGGTTTGTATGCTACTTTCTAGTATAATAACTTGGCTAAATTGTAACCACAAAGTCAAGGATAAGTGCGAATAATACAAACTCTGGAAATTCTGGAACCTTCTTTAATACCTAGGGAGTGATGCCATTGCCAGCCAATCACGGACGCGGTATCATATCTGCTGTACAGGCCGGCGGCAAGGGTGAGTTACATAGAGTATAATGCCTGCAGAAAATAAAAATACCAGTAAAAGAAACACTTAAGGGGGGATGGGCCGGTTTTCTGGACCACTTTCTCCCCCATGTTTAGCCCCATTAGTTTTCATATGTTAAGATGCTTGCCCCATTAGTTAGTCAATTTTAAGACCTTTCGCCCCATTTCTTCGTCAATATTTAGACCTTTCGTGCTATTTAGGTGTCGATTTTTCCCCTGGCGAACGATAGTTAGCCTGTAAAGTTGGAAGAACCGGCCTTTGGCCGGGAAATTTTTCTACCAAAAAATGTACGGCCACAGGCCGTAGCTCGATTGGTAGAGCGTTCGCCTGCTAACCGTGAGGTTGACGGTTCGAGCCTCGGGCCAGCCAGTGAGTTATTGGCAGATGTCAGTGCTGTTGGTGAACGGTGCGGTCTAGCAATCTGTGGCAACTATTCACTAAGTCCCTGATTAATCAGGGTACCCACCCTAGCCTTGCTATTCAGCAGGGAGTGTATGGTGGTAAAAACTGCATCATCATCATCATCATCAATCTAGAAGGGGGATCTAATGGATGTTTTTCTAAATTTGATGGAGGTCTAGGGAGGAAACTAGAAACATAATGAATACACGCAAAACTCGCCCAAAAAGTGAACCAAATTGATATAAAAAATATGATAACGGTAGAAAAAAAAAATATATATTAATAAAAAAAAAAAAAAAAAATGAATTGATACAATAAAGCTACTGTGTAAATATTTATACCTGTATTGTAATATTTTTGCATGCTAATTATGTCACATGTGAAGATATTTTTACAGTTTGGGGTAAATGCGATAAATTTTTACTTATATTTTAGGTCCTAATACAATTTAGAAATCCTACTACATCTCATCACATAGAACTGCACTGGCTGCAAGTAAGAGCAAATATAGAATTTAAGTTGTGTTGGGACTTTTAAGGTTCTCAAATTTGGTGAGCCTAGGTACCTTGTGGAGCTGCTCAGGCGTCCACCGGCACGTCATGGTGTACTTGTGCATCATGACAACGACCCTTTGCGTCTTGATGAGCCAAGGGCTTGCTAGCAGTTATCTTTCTTTGAGAAGTCATTCTCCTACATGGCTCCAAGGTTATATTCATATTTTATTTTCACCAACACACCAATTAAATGACAAATAAACCTAACTAATGAAATCAATGAAAGTAATGAATACAGTACATGTGGTATTGTACTCTAAGGACTCGAACCTAGGATACCGGTACTCACACTGAAATTCCGTACACTAAGCATTATACTATCAAGACAGATTGCCGCTGTCCATGAGGCAACTGAGTCCTGTTGAATGCTTCAAGGGATAACTTAAGACTTTTCTCTTTGAGAGAAGCTATGATCTTGAGAGGGGTGTCATGACGGATAACTATAGTTTAGGCTATTTGCTGCTGCCAGTGATTGAAAAATGTGTGTTGTATTTAAGTTTTTGTTGTATTGATTAGGTGCTTCTTTTTTCTTTTCTTTTTTTCGAGCACTAGTGAATTCTTAGGAAAAATTGGCGCTTGTGAGAAATACCTACATGGTACAGTACCAAAGTAACATACTTATTATTATTATTATCATTAATGTGGAGAACTGGTGCGATGATAGTAGAAAACAGCAGCTTTTATCATTACTAACTTTGGGCGGGTGCCCAACCCCGAAAAGGGTTGAAATAGGGGAGCTATACCCCCGCCAAAGGCGGCTTTCTAGGGCCTTTCCTAGCTGATGCTGAGAGGATTGGGTTCTAGTCATGTGGTGATGGGCTGGTCTATTAGAGTGAGAACTGAGCAATCTCTGCCATACCCATAGCTTACTCTGACTGTTCCTTTTACTTATATATTTTCTAGATCTCAAGTGACGGCGTCTCTAACGTGGATTGACCTCCCAATCTACCAAGATTGGAAGCCAAAGCGTCACATTTTTCCCTTGCCCCTCAACTTTCTCTTCATAATTGCTGAGGGACACAGGGCCCTGGGTGGGGCTTTGGTTTCCCGGGCATTTCCGCACCCTCCTCAGCTCCCCGCCATGGAGTGGCTTCGGTCACCCAGGCTTTATTGTGGTCGGCGGGGAGGGTTCTGTGGGGGCGCTCGGTTATGGCCTTGGCCTTGCTCAGGGCCTTGGGGCTGTTCGGCCAGGCAGCTTGGGGAACAACAACAACAACTAACTTTGTGCCAGCACGGGGGGTGTGTGGGGTGCTTGCAGCGGTAGTGGCGGCGGATCTGTGTTGGGAGGGAGGTGGTGAACTGACACAGGTCACACTGCAGCTTCTGACGACTGTGCTTCACTAGGTGCTTCTTCAGGTTACTCAGGGTCTGCAGAAAATTGTCAATGCATTACTACAGGCACTCCTCACTTAAAGTCTTCTCTTGTAGGCCTATGCAGTTTCATGGATATGGCCAGAGTACCGTGGCATGGCTTTCCATAACTCTAGCTGCACTGGCGGACATCAGAGGTATGGTAGACGTGTCACATGTATATACTGTAAGCATATGCTAGCAGTGACTAGCACCTAATCAGCATTAACAAGCTGATTACATTGGAATAAAGTAGAAAAAAGGGACCCCTGCCGAAGGATATGTCAGAAATAGAGAAATTTGAGTGCGTAGTGTGCAAAGGTGAACTTGTGTTAAGTGATGATCCTGTGGCTGTGAATTTTGGAAATGAGTCATTTGAGATGGTGGACAAGTTTTGTTACCTAGTAGATACCATCTCTGCCGGTGGTGGGGCCGTGGCTGCCACTGTCGCTAGAATTAGATGTGGCTGGGGGAAGTTCAGAGAACTGCTGCCAATTCTGACCATGAAAAGAATGCCTCTCCCCCTGAAGGGAAAGGTGTATGCCTAATGTGTTAGAAGTGCAATGACTTATGCCTCAGAAACATGGGTCGTTAGAGTAGAGGATGTCAACAGAATGGAACGTAATGAGATGAGAATGGTGAGATGGATGTGTGGTGCCAGGCTACAGTATAGAATAACAAATGATGAGCTGAGGAAAGGTTTAGGTATAAAGAGTATTAGCGAGGTGATGCGTACAAGTAGACTGGGATGGTATGGACATGTGGAGAGAATAGATGAACAAAATTGGGTGAAAAAATGCAGGTCTGTGATTGTGGAGGGGGCTGCACCAAGGGGTGGACCGAAGAAGACCTGGGATCGGACTATACGTGCGGATCTCAAATCCAAAAACTTGACAAGTGAAGCAGCCCTTAACAGGGTTGCCTGAAATGCCGCCATTAGGACAAGAGACTGAAACTGCACGTACAGTAAAACCCCGCCCATCCGGCCCCCTCCAATCTGGAATCCCAAGACATCCGGACAGGCATTCGGGTTCGGACACATGTCTCAGACATCCGGACAAGTCTGGATGTCTGGGGAGTTTATGAGGCTTTATTCGGTCAACAACAACCTTTATATTCGGCCATATATCCCAGCCATCCGGACAAGGCCGAATGGCAGAGAAAAAAAACCACCGGACCAAAGACCGAACAGCATTGTGGGTAAGTTTCCATTCGCGCCAAAAGTATTGTTTACGTCTAGTCAGGTGGTCCGCCCCAAGCATCGTGCTTCATTTGGATATTATCCCTGTGTTTGTGCTATTATTTCTACTCGCCTGCCCCACCAAGATGGATAGTGATGTTGTGATGACTTCCACGGAAGCGGAGAGTGGAGAGAAGGCTGGTGAGGCTTGTGAGAAGGTTGTTAACCCCTTCACCACCAATACGTAATTTTCAACATAGAATATTCTGGTTAACATTAGACGATTTTCTTTAGCTTATAATCTACCTCTATGACTGAAATGGGTAAATACGATCTCAATAAACCCTATGAATAACATAGGTCCTTCTGAAACTGCATAATATCGTCTCTGAATAACATAGGTCCTTCTGAAACTGCATAATATCGTCTCTGAATAACATAGATCCTTCTGAAACTGCATAATATCGTCTCTGAATAACATAGGTCCTTCTGAAACTGCATAATATCGTCTAATTTTACCCTGAATAAAGGTAATATATGGTAAAGGATATAGAAGCAGTGGAGAAAGTGCAGAGGAGAGCTAGCAAGCTGATACCAACGTTGAAGAACGCGGGCTATGAGCAGAGGTTGAGGACACTGGGGCTTCCGACACTGGCATATAGGAGAAAGAGAGGGGATATGATAGAGACTTTTAAGATAGTGTCAGGAAAGTACGATGAGGATGTGTGTGAAGGTATCTTCTTGATGCGGGAGGGAACAAGAACGAGAGGACACTCTAAGAAAATTTACAAAGAAAGAAATAGGCTTGAGAAGGCAAAGAACTCATTTTGTGATAGAGTGGTAAATGAGTGAACGCACTGCCCCAGTATGTAGTCGATTCCGAATCAATAAGGGAGTTTGAAAGTAATCTTGATAAAGCATGGGGAAGACAAGATTTGAAGTTTGATTATAAAACAAAAATACAGAATAGTAAAAATGTTGCGTCTGCTACCGCCGCCGCCAACACCGTGAACGACCGCAGCAGTGCAAGTACTGGTACTGAGCTGGATACACAGGCATAGTTTGCCTTTTTCCAGAGGATCTACTGTAAGAAACTGTAAGAAACTGTAAGAAAGTAACATTACGTCATGGTGCTGAAGGGGTTAAAAGTTGATTAGGCTAAGTTATGCCTCAATATCTGTGGTAAGAAAATAAAAAGTTCAATTCTGTTTTTAAGTGGCAAAAAGTGTTCAGTGTTCGAATGTGTTCAGTACATGAAAAATGTGCTACAGTTGCAATCATTGTTTTTGTATGGCACCTCCACTCCACCCTACACTCTACTCCACCTTCACTGTCCACTCCACTTACAATACAGGTCAGTAAGAAAGAGATAGGTTCTTATTTTATGTACATTACACTAAATTATTTTTTTCAGATCCAGTTTATTTAGATTAGGAAGGTACTGGACAGTACACAGTTAGCAATCCGGACCTCATTATATCTGTCATCCGGAGTAGTCCGAATTAGAGAACCGGACATAATTATCTCTGACATCCGGAATTGTGCGGTTCATAGGGGTTTGTGTGGGACCTATCCGGACCTCGCCAGATCCGGAATTTTGGCACTTCCGGACAGGGTTTCCCCCCAATTAGTCCGGTTGGGAGGGGTTTTACTGTATGTGTGGAGCACTCAGTCTTAAAATTTTATGTATGTATTTATAATGTAATACTTGCAACAGCTATATCAACAGTACTGTACAATAGTATTCCACATGCACCCCTACACACCAATGGGCGGTCGGGCTTGAGCTATACAGTATCATTGAACGAGTTGTGTCGGCAATGACTCGGCATACGGAAGCATAATAAGGTGATAAATTTGCAGCCACCCCCCTCTCAGGGATTAATGCATCTGGCAATAGATAGATAGATATACAGTATTAATTAGGGAGAAGAAATTTAGTTAAAGTTGATAAGATTCGTACTTTAGATCCGAGAGTGCATAATTGCAAACAAATTACTTTATATTACAGTTTTGTTTTTCTGACCGGTTCAAACCGGGATATGTAATTTTTTAACCCAGGAACTGTGACATTCCTTCCGGAAGGAACGATATTTAAAAAAAAAAAAAAAAAAAAAAAAAAAAAAAAAAAAAAAAAAAAAAACCCTGTGCCAGTGCCGGGAAATGTCTCAAAATTGGGTGACAATGTATATAAAGTAGCGGTATCTCTCCATACCACATACTCCACTCCTCCCCCCCTCAACTTGACCTACTGTATATATTCATGTAGTAATGTACACCCTATGTGGTGGATTCTATCTATCTATCTATTGTCTGACGCCGTGATCCCCGAAGGGGTGGCCACGAACGAACCGCCCCCATGCACCTCTGTCCCCGGTCAGTCGACGCCCCTCCCCCCAACCAGCACCGCCTTCGTTCATATACTTCCTCACTCCATCCTTCCACCTCTCCCTCTCTGTCCCTCCACCTCGCTCTCGTACACCCTCTTAGTCATTCTCTCGCTTTCCATACGTTCCACATGGCCGAACCATCTCAAGTTGTTCCTTTTCACACTTTCCAGCACATCTACCTCCACACCACACCTCCTTCTTACTTCCTCATTAGTCTGTCTATCCCTCCATGTAACTCCGCACGCACTCCTTAAGTAATTGATTTCCACTGCTCTCACTCTTGGTCTGAGTCTCTCAACCAACGTCCATGCTTCGCTTCCGTAAGTCAGTGTCGGGATTACCACACTGTCATGCAAGGACTTCTTCACTTCCATACTGACCACTCTATTTCTTGTTACTGCTTTTAGCGTTCCTACAACCCTCTTCCCCTGTTGTACCCTCTCCCACACTTCTTCATCCATAGTCCCATCTTTACTCATCACACTGCCCAGATACTTAAAAGAGTTGACGATCTCCATAGCCTGACCGTTCAGCTTCACCTCACACTCTGTGACTTCACCCCTTTCGAAGACCATAACCTTGCTCTTCCCCGCATTTACCTTCAAATTCCGTTTTTCGCACACTGTTCCAAACTCATTTACCAGACCCTGCAACTCCCATTCATTATCACTCATCAGAACTTTTTTGCGATCTTTTTGGCTTAACCTGACAAGCGCGAAATAGACCTAGGGTAGTTATTTGTGCATTTCTAGCCTTGGATTCTGACAGAATTAGTTATATTTACAATATAGAGCATTATTTGTTTTCGGTATGCTTTTATTTTACATATATGATGTATATATGAACCTTCAAGAGTGCTAAAATAAGTGGGAAAAGCATTTGGGTGGTGAAAAACGAAGATATTGGCCACCCGGTCATAATCTCAGGCGAGAGAGAGCCACAGGCAACCCTCCTCTCTCGCGGTCTGTGAGGTAACTGAGACGAGCGGGGCGGTGTGGGCCGGTGTCTGGGTGTTACATAACAATCTTTTCTGCAACCCACTTGTGCTACATTATCACGGGAGAGAAAAATAACCGATAAATGATGATAATAAGAGGAAAAATAGGTGATAATTGAGGAGGGGAGGGAGGGGGGAATAAGGTGGGGTAGGAGGGGAGGGGGGTGGGTGAGATTTACATGGATGAGTACTGGAGGGGAATTATCTCACCTAGAGACAAATTCCTTTGTTTTGATAGGCCCTTTTTTTTTTATGGTCTTGCTTCCGTGAGGCCTATCGCGTTCCCTATAGGAAGCCTTCCGTGAGGCCTATCGCGCTTGCCGGGTTAAGCAAGAGCAGCCGCGCAAAAATGGTTTGGCTCGTCTTCGACCACAAGTCACGTGACATAAACACAAACACTGAAAATGGCGGAGCAACAAGGCGACCTAGTGGTCTGGTCTGGTCTGGTGCCGTTGTAAAGGCTTTTCCCTCAATTGTTCGGGGAGATCACCTTTTTAACGGCTCCCCCATATTTGTTATTGATTAAGCTTTTGATTATTTACTGATATTTCAACTTCTTTTGTCTTTTTGTCCACATTTTTGTCTATTTCCTGCTTTATTGCTCTCTGAATAGTATGTCAGCTATTATATTATTTGTGTAAGGCCTATCAAATAGTTTGCTATAGGCCTAGGCCTAGTCCGTACAGTATACTGTAGATTGGGCAGAAATCGTAAACTCCAACCTCTCATAACTCAAAAAGGACTACTGTAATCGAGCTAATATTTCTACCAACTAGGCAGACTTGGCTGGGGAATATTTGTATAAATTGACGACTCATTTGCTTAAGCCCTTTTCAAGTTACAGAGGTTAGAGGTTACGATCTCTGCCCAACCTAGAATGAACGGACTATAGTGTTTGTATATCTTGGTAACGTTCACAATATAGTACAAAATTATCCAGTGTTATGACAATACCCCGGCATCAATAACACAATTTGGGAACTAGGCCTAGAAGTATGTTCTTACACACAGAACGATTTTTTTTCCAGATCGGCCTGGATGATTCTGCCAATAGCCTACCGTGTTTCCTGTAATAGTGCATATCAAGCCAACTATAATATAATAGAATATCATTATATAATATAATATATATTACATTACTTATGTATTCATAATATAAATTTCAACACCACATTTCTGCAGCTGTCAAGAAAGCCAAGGGAATGGCCGGATGGATCCTACGGACGTTCAACTCCAGGGAACAAGAAACAATGCTAACTCTCTGGAGGTCTATGGTCCAACCCTTCCTTGACTACTGTAGTCAACTATGGTCGCCACACAAAAAGGGGTACATACGAGATCTTGAGTCCTTCCAGAGGTCCTTCACTAGAAACATTCGAGGGATGAAGGACCTTAGCTACTGGGACCGGCTCAAGAAGCTAGGGCTGTACTCCCAGCAGAGAAGGCGAGACAGGTACTGCGCAATTTATGTGTGGAAAATCCTGGAGAAGCTGTTTCCAGATCCAACTGGTAATGAACTCCAGGAAAAACAAAATGGTCGGACTGGAAGGAAGTGTGAGAGGAGATCCCTCCCAACACAGGCACCAGAACGAGTGAGATCCCTCCTCGCGTCCAGCCTAGGCCACAATGGACCAAAAATGTTCAACTCGCTGCCCAAGGAAGTGCGAGACATAGTAGGTTGCCCGGTAGACAGGTTCAAAGGGTTATTAGATAAGTTCCTAAAGACCCTCCCAGATGAACCACCAGTGTCTGGATACACTGCTAACTGCCGGGCGGCCTCAAACTCTATACCGGACCAGATGGACCTCCTTCGAAGGGACGCACGGGACGGACGCAGCGGTGGCGGACCACGACTGTGAGGACGGGACCTCTAGACGACTTCAAGTAAGATACACTCGATCTAGTCTCTATGGTATTTACCCAATACAAAACAATGAAAACAAAAAACATCACAACAGATATTGTTTACAAACAATTCCCGCTTAAGCCAAGGTCCCAAAGTCAAGCGGCCTTTCAGGGCGGATTGAGAAAAGTCGATCCTGCTTAAGCGCGGCTCGAGTTTGGCTTAAGTTTGTCCTCGCAAAAACGAATTTCGCTCTTGGCTTAAGTCTGGCTTAAGCCAAAACGCTCGCAAAAACGCGCCTCATTATCATCCGCAAACAGCAGTATAGGTAGCTTCCATTCAATTCCCTCCCTTTTCAGCGATACACCAACATCCACTGCTCTTGATAGTATTAATTTCATGACTCCATCCATATACACAGTAAACAACCACGGGGACATCACACACCCCTGTTTCAAACCAACATTCAGGTCAAAGAACTCGCTCTACTCACTCTCCACACGTACTGCTGCCTTTGCACCCTCATACATGCTCTTCACTGCTTTCAGCAACTTGCCCTCTACTCCGTATATTCTAAGTACTTGCCACAAACCTTCTCTATCCACTCTGTCATAGGCCTTCTCCAAGTCCATAAAGGCAACATACACCTTTTGTTTCTTCTCCAGATATTTCTCCACAACACAATTCAGGGAAAAAATCTGATCTACACATCCTCTCCCCTTCCTAAAACCTCCCTGCTCGTCGCCTATCCATTTCTCCGTTCTCACTCTCTCAATTACTACTCTACTGTATACCTTCCCTACTACGCTTAGAAGACATATTCCTCGGTGGTTACCACACACTCCTCTTTCCCCTTTTCCCTTATATAGGGGGACTATTATGCCAGTCTTCCAGTCATCGGGTGCACTCCCCTTCTCCCATGCTAGTTTGCACATTTTCCATACCCATTCTATCACTATCTCATCACCATACCTCACATTTCCCCACACACTCCATCTGTTCCTGGTGCTTTCCCCAACTTCACTCTTTTCATGGTTTCCCACACTTCTGACCTCCTGATCCCCACCTCCTCCTCCACTACTTCTCCCTCCCATACCATATCCAGCTATGTTTGCTGGCTCTTCATTCCTTACATTTAGCAACTCATTGAAGTACTCCCTCCATCTTTCGACTCTCTCTTGCTTCTCGGCTAGCATTCTCCCATTCTTATCTTTCACACCCTTACTGTTTCCCTTGCTACCTTCCCTAACTTTCTTGACTTCTTTCCAGAACAGTTTCTTACTCTCCCTCCATTTTACACTCAGATTCATTCCAAATTCCTGATCTACTCTTCTCTTACTTTCCTTCACTACTCTCTTCACCACCCTCTTACTCTCTACGTACCTCGCTCGTTTCTGTCTCTCGAAATCTTCATTCCCTCTACTACCCAACCACTCTCTATGTGCTTTCTTCTTTTCTTCCACAACTATTCTTACCTCTTCTGTCCACCATGCTGTACCTTTCACTCCCCTCCCTCTTCTCCTCACATGCTGCACAGATCTCCTCCACTTCCTCCAGGTCGAACCCACCTAGTCGTCTTTCCACTGCTCTCCTGTACTCCTCCCTGACTTCCTCCTCCTGCAACCTCTCCACCCTCCAGCTCTCCTCACCCACTTCTTTTGTATCCTAACCTTAGCTACCACTACATAATGATCAGACAGACCCCCTCCAATACCCCTATACACCCTAGCATCCATCACAGATTTCTTCATTCGTTCATCCACACATACATAATCAATCAATGACTTTCATTCCACCACTGTCTAATCCTTCATCGTCAACATCCGTTTCCATGTGTACCTGTGGATTATTCTGTGTCGGAAGAAGGTGTTGGCTATCCACAGCTTCCTCCACACACATACGTCCACAAGTGCACTATCATTCCCATTCACCTCTGATGGTACCCCCCACCACTCCCTCAACTTTCCTATCACCCACCTTACCATTCATATCCCCAATCAGAAATATTCTTTCGTTCTTGTCAAACTTCTCCAGGCACGCCTCCACATTCATCCAGAACTCCTCTTTCTTTCTTTCAAGTACTGTATATCTTCTGTCAGGGCATACACGCATACAATCACCCACGTTTGTATTCCTACTTTCATTCTCACCCACACAATCCTTGAACCCACAGACCCATACTCTCTTACACATTCCTTCCATTTGCTACTTATAAACAAACATGCACCTTCTCTCGCTGTTCCTTCACTCACTCCAGCACACACACCCATTCCACACTTCCACACTCCCACTCTCTCACATCTGAACCTTTCCATTTGGTCTCTGTCATTCCACATACATCCAGCCTGGCATTCACTAACACTTCCAGAACCTCTCTCTCTTTTGTGCTGTCATTCATGCTACTAACATTCCACGTAGCCATTTTCAGAATGTCCGAAGGAATGTCCTTAGTCGGTCGTGGTTCGTCAACGTAGGTTCCGTCCGCATCCGAGGCTGTTCGTTCGTTTCTCTTTGCTTAGATATTTTTTCCGGGTAGGGGTCGCAAGCCCACCGACCCAACCTCTTTGTGGTGGATTGTGTTCTTTTATTTATAAATTATTATTTTACTTAAGCGTTGTTTCTACATAGCGATTTTGATTAGTTGTTTTGTCTTTTTAATGTGTTCGTATACGTTTTGGTTTGTTTATTTTGTAAGTTTTACATTATAATTTTACACAGGTTCTAGCAGTTCATGGTTTAAGCATTACTGGCAGTCTGGGATAAACGTTTGTTTATGTTACTACTAGAGCACAGCATTAACCCTAACCTAACAGTATTACAGTAAAAGTCCGATAATCCGACGACCGATAATTGGAATCTCCCAATAGTCCGAATTTTGTTAAATGAGGCCAAATCCGAATTCACTCAATAGTCCGAATTTCAAAAAGTCCCAAAGTCCCCTTTTTGGGGCATTAGGCCACCCAAATAACACATAATGGTACACGCACATATCATATGTTCATGAAATAACTTTAAAAGTTTACCATTGTGTCATATTGGATGTATAGCGTTATATTGTGCATATGCATAGCCTATATTGTGTTCAGGTTTTCGTCAGGCCATTAATACACAGGTTCATAGGGGTAAATTCCAATAATCCGAAAAATCCAGTAATCGGAATGAGGCCCAGTCCCCTGCTATTCGGATTACAGGACTTTTGCTGTAGTTGATTTGGTAATTGTTGAAATGGTCTACTGATTGAGTTGTCCGATCACCATTAACCCGTGGAGCCCCGGCTAGTTTTGTAATGTTTGCGCACCAGAACCCAGCCGGTTTTCAAAAAATGGTTTTATTCCAGAAACAATAGCGAATGGGTTAGGAATGAAGGAAAAACCACGAAAAACCGCTCAAAAAGCTTAAGCAAGAGTAAAAAATTGAAGGCAATTATCCCAAAAAAACAGGTTATTGCGCGCTCGCGCGCACGCACGTGGACTTTGAGAGTTTTCAACCATCGGCACGGTTGCGTGGGATACGTACACAGTTCCCATACAAATCTGAGCCCCCTTGAGTGGCTACACCTGAGGTTACGGTCGGCGCAATTAGGGTGACGCGCCAGGCGCGTCTCTGGGGCTGTGCGTTACATACATCGCCGACGCGTCAGGCGCGTCGCTGGGGCTGTACGGGTTAAGGGGAGAGTGGGTGTTTTGGGGGGTCTATTTATTTAGTTATTTATAGAATTTCTAGTTTGTTTCGTAGACCTCCATCAAGCTTTAAAAAACACCCCCAAGACCCCCCTTCAAGATGAATTTGTACATTTTTCGGTAGAAAAATGTCTCGGCCGAAGGCTCGCTATCGCTTGCCAGGAAAAAAGAGAAAACTAAATGGCACAAAAGGTAATAAAATAGACAACTAAATGGCACAAAAGGTAATAAAATTGACAACAAAATAGGGCGAAAGGCGTTAAGATCGTCATACTATTGGGCCGAACGCCTTAAAATCTCAAAACTAATGTGGCTAAACACGAGGGAGAAAGTGGTCCAGAAAACCTGTCCATCTCCCCTCAAGTACAGTAGATGTTCATTTATAAGACTTTAGCACGAGTCTATCTATCTATCTATTGCCGGACGCCTTACTCCCCTTACGAGGGTGGCCGTACACACGAGTCAGTCTAGTATATACCCCATGACAATTCTACCAAATCTGGGTCATCAGAACCCAAGATAATTAAGAACACCCCGTTCTTAAAATTAATCCTCAATTACAAAACCCAAGATAATTATAATGTAAAACTTGCAAAATAAACAAACCAAAACTGGGACGACACAAGATAAATGCAAAAGAACTAATCAAAATCGCTATGTGGAAACAACGCTTAATAAAATAAAAACAAGATAACACAGTTCTGCAGGGTGTCAAAGCGGAGCAATACTGTTTGTAAACTTGAATGAATATGAGAAGGAACACAAGAAAATAAGCATAACATAGCTTTGTTATGGCTATTTTATCACTTCCAAAGACATAATTTAAACTTTAAACCATAGTTTTATCTTTACATACACAATAATAAAGACATAGCATAACATAGCTTTGTTATGGCCATTTTACCACTTCCAGACATAATATGAACTATAAACCATAGTTTTATCTTTACATACACAATAATAAAGACATAGCATAAACTAGCTTTGTTATGGCCATTTTATCACTTCCAAAGACATAATATGAACTATAAACCATAGTTTTATCTTTACATACACAATAATAAAGACATAGCATAAACTAGCTTTGTTATGGCCATTTTATCACTTCCAAAGACATAATATGAACTATAAACCATAGTTTTATCTTTACATACACAATAATAAAGACATAGCATAAACTAGCTTTGTTATGGCCATTTTATCACTTCCAAAGACATAATATGAACTATAAACCATAGTTTTATCTTTACATACACAATAATAAAGACATAGCATAAACTAGCTTTGTTATGGCCATTTTATCACTTCCAAAGACATAATATGAACTATAAACCATAGTTTTATCTTTACATACACAATAATAAAGACATAGCATAAACTAGCTTTGTTATGGCCATTTTATCACTTCCAAAGACATAATATGAACTATAAACCATAGTTTTATCTTTACATACACAATAATAAAGACATAGCATAAACTAGCTTTGTTATGGCCATTTTATCACTTCCAAAGACATAATATGAACTATAAACCATAGTTTTATCTTTACATACACAATAATAAAGACATAGCATAAACTAGCTTTGTTATGGCCATTTTATCACTTCCAAAGACATAATATGAACTATAAACCATAGTTTTATATTTACATACACAATAATAAAGACATAGCATAAACTAGCTTTGTTATGGCCATTTTATCACTTCCAAAGACATAATATGAACTATAAACCATAGTTTTATCTTTACATACACAATAATAAAGACATAGCATAAACTAGCTTTGTTATGGCCATTTTATCACTTCCAAAGACATAATATGAACTATAAACCATAGTTTTATATTTACATACACAATAATAAAGACATAGCATAAACTAGCTTTGTTATGGCCATTTTATCACTTCCAAAGACATAATATGAACTATAAACCATAGTTTTATCTTTACATACACAATAATACTACAGTAGACTAAAAAATAATGGACTGGGCTCTCATTTGAAACAATGCAGTTCTTACCTTGAGAGCCATTTTGCACACAGGACACACAAACTTCCGGGGTGGGGTCAAGATATGATTGTTCTCCGCGCCATCTGGGTTAAACTCCTCTTCTTGTGATCCCTGGCCTTCCTCATCTAGTCAAAAGAAAGAGTTAAGGGGACAGTGGTTATTTTTTTTGGTCTATACATTTATATATTAATTGATTTTTTAGTTTTCTCCCTAGACCTCTATCAAACTTAAAAAAACATCCATTAGATCCCCCTTCAAGATTAATTTGTACATTTATTCAGTAGAAAAGTGTCATGGCCGAAGGCCAGTTCCTCCACAATTACAGGCTCGCTATCGCTCGCCAGGAAAAAAAAATTACACCTAAAGGGCACAAAAGATCTTAATATTGACAACGAAATGGGGCGAAAAGTCTTAAAATCAACAAACTAATGGAGCAAATGTCTTCAAATCTAAAAAATAATGGGGATAAGCATGAAGAAGAAAGGGGACCAGAAAAACGGCCTATCTCCCCTTAACTTTATCAGCTCGATGATATGAAAATATTATTGTGATCCTTGTTCTTCCTGCTCAAGTTACAAAATAAGGTACCGGTACTCAAAAGATATTACTGCACTGTGAAGAGCTTGTCAATAAAATTATGTATGCATTATGATCAAAACACATACATCAATTAAAATTCAGTATTTCAAAACTTCCTCAACATACAAAAATGATGTAGTGAGCTGCTCTGGAGCCACACTGCTTATCTCAAAACTGCACATATCTGGATGTGCTGGACATGTATATGACTCAACTCCTACTATCCCCTCCCCCTACAATAAAAGTATAAACCTAACTCGAGTATTCACTGATATATTTCTCCCTCGTAACACGGACATCCTGTTTGACACAAGCGGTATACATACATGTCCAGAAGTTATTCTGGGACAGTATCTCGGCGAGAGAATGACTAGGAGAGTGTACGAGAGTGAGGTGGAAGGACAGAGAGGGAGAGGCAGATCGAGAGTGAGGTGGAAGGATGGAGTTGAGTGAAAGAAGTGTTATGTACAGTACTGTATATTGTTCTCACCTGAACACTCGATCTCGGCTAATATGCGTGGTATATCAATAATCTTATATTCCGAGGTGTTGTGCTTCTTTTTGATGTGGTGGCGTATCTGGTTGTAGTCTTGTCCCAGAAATACACAATAACCACAACGCAGAGGGAAGCTGCTCCCATGACAGCAACGAATATGCTGTAAACAAAATTGAAGTTTAGTTCTTTACAGTAATGAAAATTAGAAGTGATAAGTCCTATAAAATATAATAAATATAATGCATGAATAGTTGGCTTGGCCAATTGGAAGGATGGAGGATCAAAACAAAATGAAGAGCTTCAAGTATCTGAACTTGAAGGGGTAGCCCTAGAAAAATGTGGGAATCAGGTTCTACGAGCAATCTTGAATTTAAAAACTTGACAAGTTAAGCAACCCTAAACAGGGCTGTCTGGAATGCCGCTATTAGAACTTGTGACTGAAACCATACATCTAATTAATCACACAAGATGTCTTTAACCTCTGGGTATAATTTGCATGTTTCATAGTTGCTAACCCCATTTTATCACAGTAAAGGATAGGGATATGGATAACTTTAAGTAGATTAGGATAAAGCATGGTAACTTTTCTGTAAAAAGAGATCAACCATATATCTGTAGTTTCATCATATTCCAGTGGTGATGAGTTGAATATGTGGTTTTATATTACTTTGTGAGTATTTTATGATCAACAAAGCATGGTCTGGTGGAGGCGAAAGTTACGAGGGAGCGTCAGGGAATATCTAAGTTGACTTATAACAGACTAAGCTGTTTGAATGAGTATCTCCCCTTCCAGATGCTACTCTGATGAAACATAATGATAGATGAAATATAAAAGTTTCATAAATGTTCCCCACATCTATCCCTTCCTAGTTGACCTCTTTACAGTTGAAATCACCAGTAAATAATGATGCATTTCTCCTAATAAATTGTATTTTTAGTGCATTCAGTGATTCCACAATTAGTTTATCATACTCCTCCCTCTTCCATGCTCTAGTTTGAGGTGGTATATAAGCCACTGCTATATCAGATTTTGTGTTATTATCTTATAAGGTTATTGCTATAATTTCAGATCAACTGTTGCCAAGGTTAATCTCTCTTGCTCTTGCCCCATCACTTCCACCTGTTCCTGGATTGCACCTGTATCTTCCTCCTGTTTCTTGGTACTGATATTCTCTTCCTTTGTCTACTCTCTCACTCCATTTTCTAATTTGTTCCACTGTCATTCTTTGTGGTCCTTTGACAAACCATTTCTTCTTCTTCATTCCTATCTGTCGCCAATAAATTTGTTTCCACTTCTTGTTTTGTTCTTTTGGCATTAAATTCCTTCACTTTTTCTCCCAAGCCTTTAATTTTCATATTTTCATCTAGATCCATATATTTTTCAATATAGACCATGTTGGTTGCAATCTCCATTTATTCTTCATGATAACCTTGACTAATCCCATTGTGCGTATTAGAAGTCAATGACCTATGCTTCAGAAACATGACCAATTAAGGGGTAGAGGGTTGTTATTTTTGGACCGCCGTCTCCCTCGTTTTTAGCCCCACTACTTTTGAGATCTTAAGACCTTCTACCCATTAGTTTGGCAATTTTAACACCTTTTGCCCCATTTTGTTGTCAATTGTAAGACCTTTTGTGCCACTTAGGTGTCCATGTTTTCCTGGCGAGCGATAGCGAGCCTGTAAGTTTAAGAGGAACCGGCCTTTGGTCGGGATATTTTTCTACTGATAAATGTACAAATTTATCTTGAAGGGGGGTCTTGGTGGGTGTTTTTTTTTTTAAGCTTGATGGAGGTCTAGCAAGGAAACTAATATATGAATAAATACAAAAAAAAAAAAAAAAAAACGAAAAAATAACCACTACCCCCTTAACCCTTTCACACACAGGACGCGTTTTGAGCCTATTCTGGGATACTTTAAAGCCTTTGTGACCATCAGGGGTGTTTAGAAACCTTTAGTTTATTTACTTCAACCTCTGCAGTTGTCTTTGAGTTAGGTGTGGGCAGAAAACTAAATTTGGAGAGGTAATTATAAGATTGAGATAACTCAATTTCTGATTGCTAATCGGCAACCCCTGCGTCTACATGTGAGTGAAAGGGTTAAAGTGGATGATATCGACAGAATTGAATGTAATTATTATTATTATTATTATTATTATTATTATTAAAAAAATAGGAATGGTGAGATGGATGTGTGGTGCCAACTGCAAGATACGAATACAAGCGGGCCTGGAATCACTGTACAGTACTGTCAATTAAAAGAATACTGGTTTCTGATCAGGTCATTAGTAGCCAGATTGTACCTACAGTATAAACATATTGAAATAAGTAACACCCCGTTCTTAACATTAATCATCAATTACAAACCCCAATGTACTTGAATAAACTAATGAAAGCATATGGTCCTCCCGGGATTCGACCTCGGGACACCACACCCAGAACATAAGCATATAAACCATTACACCACCAACACAGTTAAAGGTTGAGTACACGATCACGATGAATATCTATTTTCAAATTCTGGATATCAATCTAATCATGTACTCAGACCCAACTGCATTATGGAAAGCGTAGTGTTTTAGTGATAGGAAAGAACATTGAATGGGGCCAAGATCACTAAGGACTGGCCTCGCTATACATTAGTTCCTGAACCTATAGAAATGTTTAGATATATGTACATACCAGTATAAACAGTAGCTATACCTTGAAAATGTGTCGTCCTTGAAGCTTAATATGACAGATGGGACAATTGCGTCCCCGAGCATGTTCCCCCAACAGGACCACCACCACTGCCCCTCTGTGGTCAACACCCTCACTCTCCACATGTTGCTCTACACACACTCGGTTTACACTCTTGAAAGTACATGCAGAACATTGGTATTTGTGCCTTTCTGTTTTCAGCCCACACTTGTCTGAAAAATAATTATAATTATTAGCAGGCTTGGATGGTTTGGATATGTGGAGTGGATGGATGAACTAAGTTGGGCGAAAAGATATAAGTCCATGAATGTAGAGGGAGCTGCACCAAGGGGCATACCAAAAAAGATGTGGGATCAGACCTTACAGTCTGATCTTGAATTAAAAATCCTGACAAATGAGGCAGCTCTGAACAGGGCTGCCTGGAGCGCTGCCATTAGGACATGAGACCGGAACCGCACTTTGTGTGGAGCATTTGATCTTTGCTATAAATGTAGGTTATTTGTAGGGTAGTTATTGATAGGGGTCACTTGAAGCATGCTATGCTTACAGGTACCTACCCGATAGCACTATCGTTAGTGAGTGCTGTACTGTATTTTATATATTATTTTGTAATAGTATAGATATCTTATCAATATTTGTATTTTTTACTATTGTTAATGTCTTGTCATGTTGCAAATTTGATTTTAAATAATATTTTGACATTTAACATGTAGTTTCTTTATTCATGCACAGGTTTAGTAAAATTTGCCAGAACGTCCCGGACTTCCCAAACTTGACTACTTCCTTTAACGTGACGATAGTGCGTTGTTATATGTGCGATTGGTTTGCTTGGGAAACAGATTAACTTGCTCATGTAGTGATGTACACCCTATGTGGTGGATTGTGTTCTTTTATTTAATAATTTTCATTTTAGTAAGCGTTGTTTCCACATAGCGATTTTGATAATTTAATTTGACTTTATATTGTCCTTGTCCCAATTTTGGTTTGTTTAGTTTGCAAGTTTTACATTTTAATTTAACTCTTCGCCCTCGGCTTTTTTTTAACCCTCCCGTCACAGCTGAACTGACTGAAACATTGTTTTTTCATGATTTTAGTGCACTTATAACTAGGCAAAAACAAAATGGCCTAACATAGGTTACATATATAACCAGACACATTACTCATTGTTATCTTGTGAAGGGTGAACACTAGAACACTCTAGGCCAAGTGGTTCAGTTTTTATGGTGAAACTAAATGGGCTAGTTATGGCCGTTGTGACCCTGAAATTTAGAAAATGCTCGAGTTTGGCGATTTTGGGATATACATATCTCCACAATTAAATTACCTAACCTAGGTTATATACATATCAGAGATAGTATTCAGTTATCTTGCGATGGGTGAAGACTAGAACATTTTACATCAAGTGTTTGTCATGATCAACATTTGTTCGAATGTGCCGACGCCGCACCGGCAACCATGACTACATTTTGTTTGCATTTGTTCAACTATTGATTATTGATTATGGATTACATATGTATTATTATTGATTATATCGATTATTGATTTATTTCACCATTATAAACATTCAGAAGTCATTGGCCACTGCTTTCATGTATCAATAGGGACAGCAGAAAATCAATACTATACTCTATTGCTTGAGGGCCTCACTCAAGCATGAATCAGCTGAGTGAAGTATAGTGTGTGTCTATTGTGGACCACCCGCCAAGACAACAAATTTTTTTTTTTTTCAGATTTAAGTGGTTTTAAACCATGTAATAAGCATTTGGAGTATAAGTGGCCTGCCACGTTCGGCGGTGAAGGTTCGATGTGGAGTATAAGAGGACAACCGAGTTCGAAGGGTTAAATTCATGTATATTAATTTATGTATATATAGCACATAGGAACTTTAAGAAAAGATGGAAGAGAGGAAAGCAAATAAGAGAATATCTTCCATTGTCCAGTGAGCTGGCATAACCTCTACAGTCTACAACACCAAAGTGGCGGGGTCGCTGCATCCCTATGCCAAGTACAACAAGAACCGGTACTGACAAACTAATAACTCCACCTACCTAATGCAATGAGAGGATCCTGATCACTGTTGATAGCAGTGTTGATGAAGAAGTCCAGATCATTTGAAGAAATTCGCGAGCCATACGATCTGCATCAATTCGAGAGTTGTATAAACTCGACTGTACTGTACTTACAATATTATTTTGTTTTCATTTCCAGCATACTGTACAGTACCTAATTGTTAGTTAACCCTCTCACGTCCTTGACACAATTTTGAGCCTATTAGGGATACTTTAAAGCCTTTGTTACCATCAGGGGTATTTATAAACCTTTAGTTTATTTACTCAAACCTCTGCAGTTGTCTTTGAGTTAGCTGTGGGCAGAAAACTAATTTTGGAGAGGTAATTATAAGAGTAAGATAAATCTATTTCTTATTCCTAATCTGGCAACCTCTGCGTCATAAGGATGTGAGAGGGTTAATTACCGGAATATAAGTATATAAAAAAAAAACAAAAAAAAAAACAGTAGGCCTACATAACAATAAGCAATATTCCATATATTTCAAATAAATATTTCTAAATTATACTCTATTCATATCAACTTGGATTCTACTGTTCTCCATATACAGTAGTTGCTCCTGATTGGATTAATTAATTTTCATCTTTTGAATAACAACAAATGTTCATAATTCAGCTTCAAGGGTCACTCCACACACCACTGCCAACCAATCATGTCATTCATAATCATACTTAGGGGGTGAGGATCTGCTGCCAAGACTATTTGAACAGAGTAGGCCTATAGTAAACTGTACCTTCGTGCTCCCTTCACAATAGTGCCGTCCACCGTTGATTCCAAGACTGAGGGTGTGTATCTCCCTCGCTCCTCCTGTCCGTCAAAATTGTCCGACAAAAACTCTGCATGGTCCTCCAGAAAACCTACAATGGGGTGCTCGGGTCGCTTCAGCTGTTTTGAGGAAGGTCTTGACTTTTGCACCTCATTTTTTCCCAGATTGATATTCACAAAGCTTGTAACACTTTTATCAACATAATTATCTTTCTTGTTGTTCTTTATGGGAGCCAGAATCTGCTTAGTTGAACTGGGAAGAGATTTAAGTTCTGAGTTGCCAGTATAGGTAGTTACACTTTTGGATGTTAATGAATTATTATGTCCATATGTCTTGGGATCTGCAAGAGAGGAGTTGCTTGACTGTGTTCTCTGGGAAGATACATGCCTGTCTCTCGTTCCACAGTTGTTCGGCAATGTTAATATTTTGCCATGGTTTTTGGCACAGGGACTACTTTTATCACCAGTGCAAATCTTTGGAGGCTGTTCAGAAAGTTTTGAGGAATTTGTTGAGTTTGGTTGAGACATTAGACTGGTTCTCTTCAGTCTTCAGACTAGCACGGCAAAATCATATTACATCATTCCTATTATCATATAGCCTTTAGCAACGGGATGTCCTGGAAAAAAATATATAATTAATAATAAAACATAATAATAATTAATTTGAAAAATATATCAGACATGAAATATTTGCCTTATTGTTTATAAAAATGTCAAGACTTGACTTACATACCGGTAGTTATTATTACGGTACAGTATTTGTTTTCAAGATTTTCCATCATCATAGATGTTATGCCAGATTCAACCTCTAGAGAAGCCCAACACGCCTCTTAGTCATCACCTCAACACCAGCGATACCCAACGCAGCCTCCCCTGAAAACCCCATCCTCTTCGGGAGAGCAGATGTCACAAGCCCCGACTCCAGCCACTATCTTAGAGTAGATCCTCTGGATAAAAGGCAAACTAGGCCTGTGTATCCAGCTCAGTACCAGTACTTGCACTGCTGCGGTTGTTCACGTGTAGGAATAGGTTTTTACACCATACTCGAAAGATGATTTATGGAGCTCCGATCTTACTTTCAACCATCTTAACAATTTTACCAACACACCTAAACTTCGTTAGATGCTGAAATAGTCCCCCGAAAATATGCCATGGGCTGGGATTGAACCCGGGACCCTTGGGCTATGAGGTCGTCACTCTACCAGTTAGACCAAGAAAGATATCTCTATTGGTCAGAAAAAGGCTCACTGAAGTCCCGAATGGAAGATGACCAAGAGTTAGTAAGATAAGAAAGATCACCAGTACAACCAGTAGAGTACCAGAAAGATGGAATGAAGCGAGAGTAACGCTATTGCACAAGGGAGGGTACAAGAGTAAGAAGGAGATGAAAAGCTACAGGCCAGTGACAGTGACAAACACAATAGGGAAACTCTTCTGCGGGATATTGAAGGAAAGGATGAATAGAGCCATAGAGGGAAACGGAATAATAAGTGACGAGCAAAATGGGTTCAGAAGAGACAGGAGGGGGACAGATAATATCTATATACTAAGCGAAGTGATAGGGAAAATGAAAAGAGGGAAGAAAACGGGTTACTGTGCATTCCTGGATATAGAGAAAGCCTATGATAGAGTAAATAGGGAACTGCTGTGGAAAATAATGGCAAGGAGTGGAATACCAGAAAAGTATATAAACATCATAACATCGATGTACCAGGGAACAAAGGCGAAGTACGCTCTAGGAAGTATAGAAACGGGATGGGTAGAAAGCAAGAGGGGAGTAAGGCAGGGGTGCGTATTATCGCCGTTATTATTTGCGTTATATATGGAAGAAATGACACAGAGGATAAAAAGAGTGGGGGAGCGGATCCAGATAAACAAGGAAAGACTGGGGGTACTCCTGTTTGCTGATGACGTAGTTCTGATGGCAGAAACTGGAGGAGGGTTGCAGAGACTACTAGAGGAAGCAACGAGATTCGATGAGGAACTAGAAGTAAGATTTAGTAAAGAAAAGAGCCAAGTGATGAAAATGAATGGACAGCTTCAAGAGGACGAGGAATGGACACTGGAAGGAAACAGAATGAAGAAGACAAGAGAGTATAAATATCTGGGGGTAACAATTACGGAGAAAGGGTTTGAGAAGGCGAAAAGTGAAAAGATTGGACAAATGCAACAATGGAATGGGAGATTATGGAGCGCGACAAGGTTAAGAGCGAATAGCTACGAAATAGTGCGCGGGCTGTGGAAAGGACTAGGAGTACCTGCAATAATGTACGGCTTAGAGGCGGTAGAAACAACAGAGGCAGAAACGAAGAAATTAGAAACGGTACAGAATAAAATCGGGAGGACAGGATTGGGGGCAAATAAATACGTAGCACAAGAAGCAATCAGAGGGGAGATGGGGTGGAGTACGTTTGAAGAAAGGATAGGGAAAGCGAAAGGGAAGTACAAAGTGAGGCTAGAGGGGATGGAGGAAGGTAGGTGGCCAAAGAAGGTATACAGATGGGCGAGCGAGGAAAGTAAATGGAACAGAGAGTGCAAAAGAAGGTTGGGGAGGATAAATATAAAACAGGACCGTGTAGGAGGGGAATTTAGAAAACGAAATGGGAGAGAGGAGTGGGTCATACTGGAAAATGGGAGGGGATGTGTCAGAGAGATAGAGAGGGATAAAGGAGGAGGGGAGAAGAAAGTGGAGGGAGGGGGTAGAAAATAAAGCCACGCTGTCATATTACAGAGAGAAGGAAAAACCAGCTAGAGAGCTATTCTATGATGGAGGATGGGGATCGAAACTACTGTTTAAAGCAAGGACAGGATCGCTAGAGACGAATGAGAGGACAAGGAGATGGAATGGAATGGGACCGCACTGCAACCAATGTGAAATGGGAGGAGACCCAATAGTACAGGACGTAGAGCATATAGTAACGGAATGTACAAGATATAATGAGGAGAGAGACGAGTTGGAGGGATACATGAGGAATAGAGTTGGGGAGAGGGGGTGGGAGGAGGTAAAGCAGAGAGACGATAGAGGGGTAGGGGCGCTGTTGGGGTTAACACAGGAGATGGAAACACAAGACATGGAGATGGTGAAGAAGATACTGGAGAAAATGTGGAGGAAGAGAAATGGGGGGGGGAAGAGAAATGGGGGGGGGGGGAGGGGGGAGGAACTGAGGGGTGGGTTTATAACAAAAAAACTGTCCCTTAAACTATCCTTCTACTCTAAACTTTCCCTCCTACTAACGTTTCTGAGCCAGTACCGCTTTAAAGGTCAGCCCTGTGGATCTGCACGGTCTGCGGGCGGGTTCAAAAGAAGAAGAGTGACCCTTAACCCTCCAGCCCCGGCTATGTATTATATATATATTCCCCGAAACCCGGGTGTTTTGGCCGAAAAACGTCTAGGCTAGGCTACCGTATATTTGTTAATCTGACTGCTTCCCGCATTCCCGCGCATCCCCAAGCGTAGCTGTGTTATTTACCTGTAGAATGGCATTAAGTAGAGCTCTCTAAGTCAACTGGTTGAGTTGTGATGATGATTTCATTGGAGATACTTTATGGCCAAAACAGCCACTTTACACTACTTTTCGATACTTAACAACAACATACAGGCACACACGAACAAGCGACGCTCTCCTTCTTGTGGCCGGAGATGCGGGGCGACGGTCCAGCCGGCTGTTGTTTACATGCGTCGGACCGACGCCTCGCACACGAAGCTCACAGGCTTTGACCTCATGGGTGTTTAAGAGCCCTTCCGGGCAGCTCGTGTATGCTTTTTTATGGGCGTTCAAGAGCCCTTCCGGGAACAGAGGGTTAACCTAAGATGTGCGCATGGGGGGTAAGAGACACCACACGCCTGTGCGCACGTATTTGAGCTGTTCCCATCACTAACATCGTTATTTTACCATAATACTTATCCATATGCGCCTATTTTAGGTTGATTATAAAGGTATTAACCTGTTACAGCAATAAAACAAGTGGAAACAGCGTTTGGATGGTCAAAATCGGCGATACAGGCCGGGAGTTACATAATGTATGGCTGAGGCAACCTCCCTCCCCTCCTCTTGTCTGGAGAGACACTGTTACATATACACTTCAATCATAGGAAAGCTACTAGAGTCAATTATTGCTAGGAAAATGAGAAACCACTTAGAAACATTTAACTTAATCAATTCTTCTCAGCATGGATTCACTCAGGGACGTTCTTGCCTTACTAATTTGCTTAGTTTTTTCTCAGAGGTATATGAAGCGGTAGATAATGACAAGTCATATGATATTATTTATTTAGATTTCAGTAAAGCTTTCGACAGAGTCCCTCATGAGAGATCGATGAGAAAGGTTGAGGCACATGGAATAGGTGGGGCGTTGTTAGGATGGATTAGGTCATGGCTAATTGGTAGGAAGAAGAGAGTCAGCATAAATGGTACTAAGTCAGAATGGGGAGCAGTCAAGAGTGGTGTCCCCCAGGGATCTGTATTAGGTCCTCTGTTGTTTATTATATACATAAATGACATTGATTTAGGTATAACTAGTAGGATAAGTAAATTTGCAGACGATACCAAAATGGGGAGAACAATTGATTCAGTTAGAGATATAGAGTGTCTGCAAAGGGATCTAGATACCTTACACGAATGGTCAGTAAAATGGCAGATGAAGTTTAACATTGACAAATGCAAGGTATTAAAGATAGGGAAGATGCATACAAATGTTAAATATAAACTAGCTAATATGGAATTAGAAAACTCAGACTGTGAGAAAGATCTAGGTGTGTTTGTTAGCAATGATTTGAAGCCTAGAAAACAATGTATAAGCGTTCGTAACAAGGCAAACAGGATTCTCGGGTTCATATCTAGGAGTGTGAGTAACAGAACTGCTGATGTTATCTTAAAACTTTACTTGTCATTAGTGAGACCCCATATGGTTTATGCTGTTCAATTTTGGTGTCCTTATTACAGAATGGACATAGATTCATTGGAGAGAGTATAGCGTAGAATGAAAAAATGATCCATAATATTAGAAATCTTCCGTATGAAGAAAGGTTGAAGAAATTAGGCTTACATTTGTTAGAGAGACGCAGAGTTAGAGGTGACATGATAGAGGTATTCAAGTGGGTTAGTGGAATTAATAAAGGAGACATGAAAAATGTACTAAAGCTCAGTGATAGCGAAAAAACTCGTACAAATGGTTTCAAATTAGATAAATTTTGTTTCAGAAAAGATATAGGCAAATATTGGTTTGGTAACAGAGTTGTAGATGGGTGGAATAGGCTACCAAGTGATATAGTGGGATCAAGAACGATAGGGAGCTTTAAGATAAAATTAGATAGGCATATGGACGAGATGGGTTGGGTATGAGGGGGATCTACCAGGTGTGGGCCAATCGGCGCTCAGCAGACCCCCGTAATCTTGTGTTAATCTCTGACCGTTTTGGTGGGGTCAGTACTCAAGGTATTAGTGAGATGGGTCTATAATTGGGCCTTGTAATTGGGGTTGGGTGTGACAGGGATCTGCCTTGTATGGGCCGATCGGCTTTTTGCAGACTCCCATTTTCTTATGTTCTTATGTTACGCAATAGTCTCTCTCTCTCGCTCTTTCCCACGCTTGGTAACAGTGATGACAACGCCCTGCTACCAACTCGCTAATGTTAGCACGAAAATAGACCACAGAATAAGGGAATAACAGGGAAAATAGGTGATAACTGAAGGAGGGGAGGGAAGTGGGGAAGGAGGAGGAGTGGAGGAGTGATATTTGGCATGGCCCAGGGGCAAAAAAAAAAAAAAAAAAAAAAATTGGGGGGTGTTTTTAAATCGATTTTTTTTAGGCCCAGGATCTTAAGTCTTCCCGCAGTCGCCCGGGGAAACTCTTAAGAGTCTTCCCGCATTTGCCGGGTTAAGGAAGCCATACTGGCGGTCTGAGAGTAGGTTATGGGAAGATAAATGCTTAAGAAATGTTGAGGTAAGAATAGGCTAGTTTCAAAAGTTTTAGAGATGCAAGAAATGAGAGTAATTGGACGATAGTTGGAGGGTTGAGAGTGGTCACCCTTCTTCGGGACAGGTTGAATGAGAGCTAACTTCTAGCAAGAAGGGAAGACGTTAGAAAAGAGACAGAGACGAAAGAGTTTGCCTAGGCAGGGAGTCAGCACGGAAGCACAGTTTTTGGGAAGGATGTAGTATCCGTGTGGTGTACGGTCTGATGATCGTCATGTTGATCGCTCGCGGTTAAGTTCCCGTCCATTTTTTTTCTGTTATTTGCCACATGCCTGCAATATATATGATGATGACAATAAGTCATGAGGGAGGAGGGGGGGGGGGGGGGGGGGAGAGGAGGAAGGGCAAAGAGCCAAAGATCCCCTCAACCTATTATTGTATCCAACGGCAGTCAAAATAAACGGGAACATGATCGCAAGCGTACGTCGCCGCTCCGCGTAGTGTAAACAATGTGGGCGGTACGCCCGAACTCTCTACATTCGGGATGGATGTAGAATCCGGGCGTAGGCTATGGTCATCATGTTTACATAGGGCGATCGTCGTGGTTAACTTTGTGTCTATTTTGAGGGTGATTTTTTCGGTTATTTGCCCCCTGCTGGCAATATATATGATGATGACAATATGACATAGGGGGCTTGAGGGAGGGCAAAGCCACCCCTCAACATATTATTGTATCCAAAGGCAGCCAAAATAGACGTGAACATGATGGCAAAGGTCCGACGCCACTACGCGTAGTCGCGTAGTGTAAACAAGGCAGGCGGTACGCCCGCACTTAAACATTCTTGCCCCACATTCTTGCCAAACTTTTTAGGGGAGTGAAAATCAAATTGACAAAATAAGAAAAGTAGCACTTATCCATGCATCAGTAAGGTCCCCCGAGTAAGATAGCCTAAGAGCGAAAACAAACAATTCCATAAGACAGGAATCCTGTAATCGAGGAGTTGTTGTTCTGCAGAATACCCTCGTTTGAATGATTCCTTGTGACTCGTCGTTGCGGACAGCAATAGAACAAACGTGAATAAACCATCCACAATTTTGTTCTTAACATTTGAAGCTTATTATAGCCTATAATAAGAATGTAGTATAGTCTAAATCATATTAAAATGTTTTAACCACCGGAAATGCATTTTATGTGCACTAGGCCTATATAAAGTACTGTAAAAAAAAATCTCCCTATTGATGACGGTAAAACTCTTAAGCCGTTTACTGGCAAAATATACGCTGATTTAAATACGTCATAGAGGGGCAAAGCCCCCCATCAACCATAGCCTAGGCCTAGATGATTTCAAGTAGGCTAGTGTGAGCAGCCAGAGCAGCCAGACCCAATACCCTACCCCCCCCCCCCCATAGCCTACCCTTTTTGTATCCAACGGTAACCCTAAATTAGTACGATTATTACTTATCAAGCTAGGCTAACACAAAAGGTAAAAGGTGAGTAGTAGGTGACTGTCCAAAAGTAGCCTAGGCTATATACCGTAGGCTAAATGATAAATCTACAGTTATACTACCCCTATTTTGTCGTTATTCTGTTGGTACTAATGGGTTAATATTATTACAGTAGTAGTAGACTTAGTATGGTTTGATGATGTGCGGAAATGTATATTTGACTTGAAATAGATACATTGAAGTAGCCTATTACAAACCTTCGCGAACCCATAAACAGGGAATGTGAGCTGGGTTTAGACCGTCGCGCACCCATAAACAGGGAACGTGAGCTGGGTTAAGACCATCATCGAGACAGGTTAGTTTTCGGGATAATTTTCAAGGACACTACATCTGCCTTCTTATTAGAAACAATTTATTAGGGAAAATAGGAACCAACAGATTCGCCATATTTTTCTCCATATAGTCCACATGGAGGATTTTCGTTATTGACAAATTGAAAAAAGATAATCTTCAAGGACACTACATCCGCCTTATTAGAAACAATTTATTAGGAAAAATAGGAACCAATAGATTCGCCATATTTTTCTCCACATAGGCCTAGGCGTAGTCCGCATGGAGGATTTTCGTCATCAACAAATTGAAAAATACCCACTTCACAGACAAATACAACAAAAATCTAAGTCAAAGCGGGGGTGTGGGGGCAGCAGGCAGCAGCCCCCACCTATAATACTAGGATAGGTTAGGTAAGGTTGTTAGGTTAGGCTAATGTCCTTTCAAAGGGGTATAGGCTATTAAACACTAGGATAGCCTATACCCGGTGACCCGGTCAGAGGTAAGAAGAAGAGGGTAAGATTAGGAGTAGTGGGCGTACCACTACCAACACCAACATACAGCATAACTTATCTATAAAACATTAACCTAACCAAACAACCTAACCTAACCTAACCTAGTATTCATGTAGTACTAGGTTAGGTTAGGTTAGGTTAATGTTTTATAATGATTTATGCTGTATGTCGGTAGTGGTACGCCCACTACTCCTAATCTTACCAAGAACTGGCAAGAAGAGTCTTGCAGTAGTCTCCTTGAATGCTACCTGAAAAAATACCCTTTTCTCAGAAAAATACACCAAAAATCTGTCAAAGATGTGGTGTTCGGCTAATCCATCCACTAACCTGGCCTCCCCACAATTTCCCTTACCTACTGTAAAAGCGCGATTCACCCAATAAATGGCGCAATTTGACGGTCAGACGGAGTATCTTCAGATTAATGAATAATGGGTAAGTTAATGCAAATCCTCCACTCCAACCATGAAAAACAACAATAAAACACTAGCCTATAGCCTATTCCTTGAAAAAAATATACAGAAACTTGGTAAATAAGGCAGCTCTAGCTGTCTTGAATTTTACCAAATATTTATCCAAATTAGTGAACTCACTGTACTCACAGATGATGTTCTGGAAGAGGCTTAGGCCTGTGGCTCCAGCTCTGTAGCCTGGTCCCTGGCCACTCCTGCGCAGGGTGTCAATCCACAAAATATGAATTGTGTTATCATTATGGTTTATTATTTTGTTAGCCTATCATTATAGCGCGACGGAGCGGCGAAGGCGCGAGCTCTAGGGGGGTCCGGGGGCATGCAAAACCCCCCCCCCCCCAGATTTTTATTGAGAATTTAGGTGTCTAAAACAGCATTTCCTGCAATCTAAAGGCAATCAAGATGGAACATATGGAGACCAAAATTGTGTCAATTTGCCTTTTTTGCTTCTTAAAAAAAAAAGGGTTGGGGGAGTTCCTGTTATCATTATACAAAAAGTTCATTTGCGTTATCACTAAAAAACCCAGCGTCGTTTGACACCCTGCTCCTGCGTGTGGTGGTTAGCCTATGTGTGGTATTGTGTGCCCTATAATTATATTTGGTCAATAGGCTAGCCTATTTACGAGTCGCACCACAGCTGGTACCGCATTTCTAATGGTAGTTTTGGGTTCGTATCATTCTATGCTTCATTGCTAGCCTATAATTATAGCCTAGGCTACTTTTTATCCACGGGAAAATATTTTGTGTTCTTGGCTTAGCCTAGCCTAGGCCCTAATTTTTTTTTTTAGCATTAGGCCTAATTGAACCAAAAAACCTAACCTAACCTAACCTAATAGCTCCCAAATACATTTAGGTTAGGTTAGGTTTTTTGGTTAGGTTAATGCTAGGCTAGGCTAGGCTAAAAAAAAAAAATTAGGCCTAAGCCAAGAAAAAAAAAAAAAAAATCCCGTGGATAAAAAGTATAGGCCTAGGCCTATAGCAATGAAGCATAGAATGATAGAAACCCAAAACTACCATTAGAAATGAGATCCCAGCTGTGGTGCGACTCGTAAATATTGACCTTATATTTTTGGTCCTCCAGACTCAAAATTTTCAACGGATTCAGCGTTGACTACCCACTGCGGCAAGTCGTTCCAGGTGTTGACGATCCATTCCTGTGTGAGAAGGAGTATTTCCTGAGGTTAAGTCTTGCCCGGGGCTTGTATAGGCTTCTTCTTCTTATTGTTTAAATGTGCAGTTTGCTTGGAGGGTTGTGGTGTCTCCAGATTACTGCACAGGCGTTTTAGGAGGGGTGAAAAGAACAATTGTTAGTATAATAGGGGTTAGGAGAGATAGTAAAGGTGGATTTTATACTACTGTACTGTATATGAGGGGTAAGTTTGTCGTTGTCTTTTGAGGTCAGGGTGATTTAAGTCTAGGTGAGGGTGAGGTCAGAGATGATGATGATGATCAGTTGCAGTACAGTACAGTACTGTACTGCTCTATGTGTACTGTGTGATTCAAGTCAAGGTGAGGGTGAGGTCAGAGATGATGATGTATAGGCTAGTTTTTCGAGTTACCTCGGGTGTTGTTAACTTGTTATCCTCAGTTCAGTTCAGTTGTATGGCGGAAGTATAGCCTTCAAATCGGCACTTCCTGATGTATTTTGTTTCTTGCGGTCTGGGTCTTTTCTGTTTATATTATTGCATCTCTATTATTTTATCATTTCGAATCTTCCAAAATTTATAGATATTTATATATATTTTTACATTAATTTTCGAGAATTTATCTGCGAAGGGAGTAAAATATCCACCAAGTAAAAAAAAAAAAAAAAAAAATGAGAGCAGAACTGGCTGGAGGGCACTATTCGAAGATAAAAACGTCGACGAAACTCTCAGTATCCTCCAGAAACAATGCCTGGAGACCTGTAAAAACACCATACCACCCAAATCAAGCAGGAAGCAGATCAAGCAGATTCCCAGAGATAGAAAAATACTAATGAAGAAAAGGACGTACTTGAGAGCCAAGCAAAGGAAGACCAGCTATGCGCACAATATCACCAAACTACAAGAAGAGCTCGATGAAGTTGAACGTAAACTCATCCAGTCACACCAAGAGCAAAGAACACGCGAAGAACTACAAGCAGTTGCAAACATACGAGTAAATAGCAAATTCTTCTATGCATACGCAAAAAGGAGACTCAGGAACACCTCAACAATAGGACCACTTGCAAAACCTACGGGCGAACTTGAGAGTGATCCAACCGAAATGACCAAGATACTCAAACAGCAGTATGAAAGTGTCTTCAGCCCGCCAAATGAAGACAAGAAAATCGAGAATGCAACGACTTTCTTTGGCAACGCTCCAGGGACACCACATCAACTCTCCTCGGTAACAGTATCAACAGAGGACATAATAGCAGCCATCGACAAGATTGGACCAAACTCTGCGGCAGGACCAGACGGCTTTCATGCCCAACTGCTAAAAAACTGCAAACATCAGCTAGCCCTGCCTCTAAAACTTCTGTGGAGCAAGTCCCTCCAAACTGGATATGTACCACAATCCCTAAAAGAAGGTAATGTCACACCAATACACAAAGGGGGTAGTAAAGGCATAGCCAAAAATTACAGACCAGTGGTGCTGACGTCACATCTTATTAAAATCATAGAAAGAACAATACGAGCTAAGATGGTCAGCTTCCTGGAAGATAACGAGGCGTTCAACGAGGGGCAACATGGCTTTAGAAAAGGCCGCTCCTGCCTCTCACAACTACTATCACACTACGACAAAATCCTACAGGATATTCAAGACGGAGAAAATGTAGACGTCATATATCTAGATTTCGCCAAAGCTTTTGACAAGGTGGACCATGGGATCCTTCTACATAAACTCAAATCACTGGGAATAGGGGGAGACCTTGGAAGATGGCTCCACAGCTTCATCACCAACAGAAAACAAAGAGTCACGGTTCAAGGAAGCCTATCAGAAGCAGGTGGGGTCATCAGCGGAGTACCACAAGGATCAGTACTGGGACCTCTCCTATTCCTCATCATGATAGGAGACATCGACAGGGACCTGGAACACTCAACAGCCATCGTTTGCAGACGACACCAGACTCATGAAGAAAATCACCTCACAACATGATGCTCAGCTACTACAAGACTTGGACAAAATCCTGAAGTGGGCAGAAGAAAACAACATGGCCCTAAACGGAGACAAGTTCGAGCTTCTAAGGTACGGGAACAAGAGAGCACTACAAAACGACACCAACTACAAAAGTGGACAGCAAGAAATTACCGCCAAGGACACAGTGAAGGACTTGGGAGTAAATATGAGCAGTGACGCCACTTTTTCCCAGCATATTACCAAAGCCACAACAACAGCAAAACAAATAGCAGGCTGGATCCTGAGAACCTTCCACACAAGAAATGAGAGGTGTATGCTAACACTGTGGAAGTCACTGGTCCTACCACGACTGGAGTACTGCTCCCAGCTCTGGTCTCCCCAAAAAGTAGGAGAAATAACAGAAATTGAAGCCACCCAGAGGACATTCACCAGTAAAATCCATGGGTTTCAACACTTTAACTACTGGGAGAGACTTAAGGAGCTGCAGCTGTACTCACTTCAAAGATGTAGGGAGAGATACATCATCATCTACGTCTGGAAGATTTTGGAAAAAAAGGTACCAAATCCAAACATCCAAGATACTCAGCACCAAAGGCGAGGGAGGCTGTGCTATGTGAGGACTACGCCGGGATCAACACAAAAAATCAAATCCCTGATCCATCACAGCTTTACATACAATGGAACCAGACTGTTCAACTGTATACCAGCCCCTCTCAGGAACATGACCGGGGTGTCTCCAGACACCTTCAAGAAACACTTGGACATGTGGCTGACCAAAATACCGGACCGGCCACCAACACCAGGATACCCCAGCACCAACTCCAACCGACTTCTGGAATGGAGAGTGGAAGAAAGGGAGCTGCCTGGTCGCAGTGGAGCCCCAGCTCAACTGTGTCACTAACTGTGGTTAAGGACGTCCCTGCCATGGTACTGTATGGATTAAAACCTGACAAGCGCGATATAGACGTAGGTGCTAGGGTAGTTATTTGTGCATTTCTAGCCCTGGATTCTGACAGAATTCGTTATATTTACAATATAAACCATTATTTGTTTTCGGTATGCTTTTATTTTACATATATGATGTATATATGAACCTTCAAGAGTGCTAAAATAAGTGGGAAAAGCATTTGGGTGGTGAAAAACGAAGTCATAATCTCAGGCGAGAGAGAGAGACAGGCAGCCCTCCCCTCTCGCTGTCTGGGAGTCAACTGAGAAGAGCGGGGCGGTGTGTGCCGGTGTCTGGGTGTTGCATAACGATCTTTTATGCAACCCACTTGTGCTACATTATCGCGGGAGAGAAAAATAACCGATAAATGATGATAATAAGAGGAAAAATAGGTGATAATTGAGGTGGGGAGGGAGGGGGGAATAAGGTGGGGAAGGAGGGGAGGGGGGTGGGTGAGATTTACATGGATGAGTACTGGAGGGGAATTATCTCACCTAGAGACAAATTCCTTTGTTTTGATAGGCCCTTTTTTTTTATGGAAGGCTTTTTTTATGGTCCTGCTTCCGTGAGGCCTATCGCGTTCCCTATAGGAAGCCTTCCGTGAGGCCTATCGCGCTTGCCGGGTTAAGGACGTCCCTGCCATGGTACTGTATGGATTAAGGACGTCCCTGCCATGGTACTGTATGGATTAAGGACGTCCCTGCCATGGTACTGTATGGATTAAGGACGTCCCTGCCATGGTACTGTATGGATTAAGGACGTCCCTGCCATGGTACTGTATGGGTTAAGGACGTCCCTGCCATGGTACTGTATGGGTTAAGGACGTCCCTGCCATGGTACTGTATGGATTAAGGACGTCCCTGCCATGGTACTGTATGGATTAAGGACGTCCCTGCCATGGTACTGTATGGATTAAGGACGTCCCTGCCATGGTACTGTATGGATTAAGGACGTCCCTGCCATGGTACTGTATGGGTTAAGGACGTCCCTGCCATGGTACTGTATGGGTTAAGGACGTCCCTGCCATGGTACTGTATGGATTAAGGACGTCCCTGCCATGGTACTGTATGGATTAAGGACGTCCCTGCCATGGTACTGTATGGGTTAAGGGGGGTGACCTGCTGGCTGTTATTTCTGTCCTTTTCTCTCTTTCTCTGGCTTGTATCCATTCGGTCCCATTCAGCCAACTATTTTAAGACGTTTATCCCCATCTAGGTGTCGATTTCTTCCTGGCGAGCGATAGCGAGCCATCATTATATGAAGAAATCCGGCTTCGCCGGAGAAATTTTTCTATCGAAAAATTTACAAATTTAGCCTGCTGTCAAACAAAAATAAAAAAATATGCTGGCTCACCAGTAAACAATTTACACCTGGATGGGGATAAACATCTTAAGACAGTGGGGCCAAATGGATACAAGCCAGAGAAAGTCAGAAAAGATAGAAAAGGACAGAACCAAAACAGGTGACCCCCCCTTAACAGGCTTTGAACTATCTCACTCCACCGCTTTTACTACCACAGGTCCTTCTTAAGGGGGTAGTACTCACTTTTTATGGACTCCCTTCTCCCTCATGTTTAGCATATTAGGTTTAAGGTTTTAAGACGTTCTTTCCATTAGTTTGGTGATTTTGAGACCTTTCGCCCCATTTCTTTGTCAATATTTAGACCTTTCGTGCCATATAGGTGTCGATTTTTTCCTGGCGAGCGAAAGCGAGCCTGTAATTTCAGAAGGAATCGACCTTCGGCCGTGACATTTTTCTATCGAAAAATTTCAAAATTTATCTTGAAAGGGGATCTAGGGGATATTTGATTAACCCTTTCAGACTCATATGACGCAGAGGTTGCCAGATTAGCAAAAAGAAATAGAGTTCTCTCACTCTTATAAATACCGGTACCTCTCCAAAATTAGTTTTCTGCCCACAGCTAACTCAAAGACAACTGCAGAGGTTGAAGTAACTAAACTAAAGGTTTCTAAATACCCCTGATGGTAACAAAGGCTTTAAAGTACCGGTATCCCTAATAGGCTCAAAATCGCGTCATATGTCGGAGAGGGTTAAGCTTGATGGAGGTCTAGCGAGGAAACTTAAAAATAAATAAATAAATAAATATATAGCCCCAAAAACCAAGCACTACCCCCTTAACCCCTACAGTACCGGTGACGTCCTTTTCATTATATTCTGGCAACTATTACACAGTTTTATTCAGCTTAGGAAGGATGTCTACCTGTTAAAAGGTTATAGACTATCTCAATTAGTCCTTTTAGCTACCATATTTTTTGTTCTATGTGAGTGAGGGAGACAAAAGGCAGAACTGCCTGTAGCGAGTGACTCCCCCAGAGTTGAAAGAGTGACAGGGAAAAATCAAGGGACGTTCGAGCCAAAATGCCTGGACACACAGAGTTTGAAGCAATTTAAGTTATAGGAAGAGGGAAAGACTGATTCTGGGAGAGATTTCCAGAGCTCAGGTGTTGAATAGAGAATAGAAGAAAGACTGAGAATAACATTTTCACTCTTGCGTTGGAGAGTTGCACAGAGTATAGGGTGGGATTGTGTTGCAAGACGGGTGCTACGTGATCTACGAAGAGGGGGTAGTATACACAGAGAGCTCTGAGGAACACTGTTTATTGTAATAGCGGTAGAATAGCGATAGAGATGCAACATTGTGGCGAAAGGAGAGACTGCAGAGAAATGGTGAGTGGACGTGAGTTAATGAGACGGAAGGCTTTCTTTTCTACTTTGTCTAGGAGTGCGGTGTGAGAGGATCCTCCCCACACATGTGAACAATACTCAATAAAAGGACGCATCTCAAATAAGGTTATATCATTAGATGATTTTAAACAGCTTAGGAAAGATCTTAGGGAATTTAAGAGTTAAGACTATATATCTCAAATAAGGCTACATCTTTAGACGATTTTGTACAGCTTAGGAAGGATCTCTGGGAATTTCAAAAGGCTAAAGACTATCTCCACGATTTTATACAGTTTAGGAAGGATATCTGGGAATTTCAAAGGGTAAAGACTACGGGTATCTCAATTATTCTCAAATAAGGTTACATCCTTAGACGATTTTAAACAGCTTAGGAAGGATCTCTGGGAATTTCAAAGGGTAAAGACTATCTAAAATAAGGCTAGGCTACATCCTTAGACGATTTTAGACAGCTTAGAAAGGATCTCTGGGATTTTTAAGGGGTCAAGACTATCTTAAATAAGGCTACATCCTTAATAATATTAATTATATTAATAATATTAAAGAAGATTACTGTAAGATGTAGAAATATGTACAGTAGTTACTTCATATGAACAAATATTCAACGTTTTCCTGTTTGTCTACTCTAATTTAGCATATAATTTAAAGTATCGTTTACATATAATATATAATGATAAAACAAATCTGATACACGCTTGAACACAAAATTCCGAGCTAATTAGAGCAATTAATTAACATATTTAGTAAAATATTCATAAACAAATAACCGAAAATAATTATCCATTATAAAACCTAAGTATTGCTATTGAGACCATCCTGAACCCATCCCAACAAGTCTGGACCAAACCGGACCTATCCGAACATAACCTAACCTAACTAGGCTGAGCTGGGGGCCAAGAATCCTTTTCCTCGAATTTTATGATTTTGTCAATTATCGCCTAGAGACGTGTAAACACACTTTTCTGGGGCCGTTTTCGTCGCTGAGTCCGAATCTGGCTTTATAATCGATCTATCTCTACATATAGCTAAGATATTGATCATATAAGTTAGCCCAGTTCCCAGTCACTGTCTTCTAAAGGGACCCTCTCCCCGCCTGGCTGTGTGTTCGTACGTGTGTTACAGCCAGTGAGCTCCTGTGTTTCTTAAAATATGCATAAGAAAATAACTATTCATAATGTACTATTTTATAACCTAAGGACGAATACGTAGAATTTAAGAGACTACAGACTATATTTGTTATGCCTTTTAAGCACCACAGATCCTTCCTAAGCTGCATAAAATCGTCTAAACATAGCCATAATAAAATATAACAGACATCGCCGGTACAGAAGGAGCTAAAATGTTGCACTATAGGTATAGTCTATTCGCTGTAAGTAGGCGAGAAATCATGACCTCTATCCTCTGTAACTCAAAAAGGGCTAGAGCAAATGGGCTGTACATTTCCACATTTATTCCTTGACTGACTTTTTCCCAAATGGTAAAAATATTAGCTCGATTACTCTTGCCGTTTTGGAGTTACAGAGGTTAGAGGTCATGATTTCTCGCCTACTTACAGCGAATAGACTATAACACCAACGAACTTGACAGTAATTTTGACCCCATAACTTTTAAAACTCAAAAGGGCCTAGAGCAAACTGGCTTTAAATATCCACACCTATTTCCTGGTGGGCTCTTCCCAAATAGCAGAAATGTTAGCTCGATTGCTTTCATTAATGTTGAGTTATAAGAAGTTAAGGGGTCAAGATTATTGTCAAGTTCGTTGGTGGTATAGTTTATTCGCTGTAAGTAGGCGAGAAATCATGACCTCTAACCTCTGTAACTCCAAAACGACAAGAGTAATCGAGCTAATATTTCTACCATTTCTATACCACTTTCACCACTGCTACTAACACCACTCTCCTATTATCACCACTACTACAACCATCCTCACCACCATCACCACTACAACCATCCTCACCTCTACTATCACCACCACTCTAACCATCATCACCATCACTATCAACACAACTACTAGTATCATCACTATAACCATCATCACTAATATCAACAGTACCGTACTAGTGACGATGGTTTGAGAAAGAACATTGGCCTTCCCACGAGGATCAGCTACAAGATTACCCTTAACCCCTTTAGTACCAAGTTGTCCTTGTCACTGTAATCTGGATAGTATTGGACGATTTTATTCAGCTTAGGGAAGACGTGTAGCAATTAAAAGGCTTCAAACTATCTCAATTGTCCAATTTAACTATAGGTAGCGCCAACGAACTTGACAATAATCTTGACCCCTTAACTTCTCATAACTCAAAAGGGCCTAGAGCAAACTGGCTGAAAATATCCACACCCATTTCCTGGCGGACTCTTCCCAAATAATAGAAATGTCAGCTCGATTGCTTTCATTCATTTCGAGTTATAAGAAGTTAAGGGGTCAAATTTATTGTCAAGTTCGCTGGCGCTACAAAGGAGTACAAAGGAGTAGTTAAATTGGATAATTGAGATAGTTTGAAGCCTTTTAATTGGTACACGTCTTCCCTAAGCTGAATAATACCGTCCAATACCGGTACTATCCAGATTACAGTGACAAGGACAACTCGGTACTAAAGGGGTTAAGGGGGGATGGTTCACTTTTCTTAACCCCTTCTTTACCGGTCACGTCTTTTAAAAGTTTATTCTAGGTATATTTAGACGATTCTGTGCAGCTTAAGAAGGATCTGTGGTAGTAAAAAGGGTTAAGTGAGATGGTTAGAAGCCTGGTAATTGCTGGAGGGCCTTTATAAACTGAATAATATCGTCTTATAGTAGCCAGAATAAAGTTTAAAAGACCCTGCCGGTACAGAATGGGCTAAGCTGCAGTAAATCGTCTAAATATAGCTGGAATAACACAAAATACATCCTCGGTAAAGCCGGTATCACACCAGAGTTTTTATAGTCAACATTCGATGATCAAACATTTTCTGGCAACATTTCTGGAATATTTTGCACTGGTATCGGAAACTAGACTGATGGTAGATGAATTTAGGTAACATAAATATATTAAATGTTTACCTTATGAGCTGTCAGAACAGTGTTAAGAATAAACGTTGAGTGGAAAAGCGCTCGTGTGATACCGGCTTAAGGAAGAGCTTAACTCTTTGAGTACCAGTGACGTCCTTTTCATTATATTCTGACAAATGATTATGCGATTTTATTCAGCTTAGAACGGACCTCTAATTATATTAAGGCTTCAAACTGTGTCAACCACCCTATTAAGGGGAGGCAGACCGTTTTTCTGGACCCCCTTCTCCCTAATGTTTAGCCCCACTAGTTCTGAAATTATAAAAGACGTTCGGCCCATTAGTTTGGCGATTTTAACACCTTTCGCCCCATTTCCTTGTCAATGTTAATACCTTTCGTGCCATTTAGGTGTCGATTATTTCCTGGCGAGCGATAGCGAACTTGTAATTGCTGAATAATATCGTCTAATAGTAGCCAGAAAAAAGGGGATTCAAACAACGAGATACAGTATATATATATATATATATATTCTATATATACATATACAGTATATATATATATTTCTATTACACATCATCATACAATGATAGCCTATTATTGATTTAACTTTATATGTGAGACTAAGGTGAGAATTTAGGTACAGTAGCAGTAACAAATTGCAAAGAGTTATTTATATCTATATTATAACACATGATCATACGATTATAGCCTATTATTACTTTAACTTATTAAGTAGTACCCAGTTCTTAACATTAATCATCAAATTACAAACCCCAATGGACTTGAATAAACTAATAAACGCATATGGTCCTCCCGGGATTCGAACTTGGGACACCACACCCAGAACATAAGCACCTAAACCATAACACCACTAACACAATTAAAGGTTGAACTAATAAACGCATATAGTCCTCCCTGGATTCGAACTTGGGACACCACACCCAGAACATAAGCACCTAAACCATAACACCACCAACGCAGTTAAAGGTTGAATACACGGTCACGATTAACCCATTCAGTACCAGGGACGTACTTTTCATCATATTCTGGCAAGTAGGCCTATTAGACGATTATATTCAGCATAGGAATAGCACTAATAAGGCTTTTTACTATCTCAACCAATCCATTTAATTACCTCAGATCCTTCCTAAGCTGCACAAAATCGTCTATATATAGCTAGAATATAGGCAAAATACGTCACCGGTATAGAAGGGGTTAATATCCATTTTCGAATTGGATATCAATCTAATCATGTACTCAGACCCAACTGCATTATGGAAAGCTTAATGTTTTAGTTAGTGAGTGGAAAAGAAACACAAATATTGGGGCCAAGATCACTAAGGCGATCGGCTTGGCCAGATTGGCTCAGAATCCGCCAGTTTTAGGGCCTGCTTCACGCTCACATAGGGTAAAATCTAGCTCCCAGTCCCTCCTGTCATATAACCTCCTTGCTCCGTTTGTTCGTACGTGTGCGCCTCCCACCACCGCCACACGAGACACAACCTCTCCCTTCTTTCTCTCTCTCTATATATATATCTCTCTCTCTCACACACACACACATACTCCCTCTCAAACCAACCCTATGAAATAAAGTGTTGCCAGAATGCTCAGCCTCTCAAACCCTTTCGATCAATCCAGAATCCATCAGTCTATGCCTACTAAAATTACTCTTAATGAATGCACTAAGCCACAACGGGATGCTACAAGCTTCTATGTATTTTGAAGAATATATATACTGAGATACCAAGGCTTAAAATGTCTATGTAAGGGTAAAATACGGCATATTTGAGATGCTGGGATGGGCTGTATGCAATATCTACTCTTGTATAAAATTGATAGCTATTGTCTCACCCTGAAAGTTGAACACAATTATCTGTCTACCTCCTGTAGTGCTGTGTAGGAAAACCAAGGCTGAGAAAGGCCGAATATTGCCGTACGAAGGTTAATAAATCCCGAGATGCCAGCCACAACACTCTCACTCACCGTTCCAATACTACTATCTCCTTGCATTTCTCAGATTTATCCAGGGAAGCTGAACGATATATGTCGATAAACTGCCGTCGAAACATTTATGAACGCTTCGTTAACAACCGAGACGATCACGAGTGAACAGTTCGAACTTTTGGTCGAAGGTTGCTTTCCGGGCAGGGCTAAAACCCTTGACGAAACAATACCGTAAATTCCAGGGTTGTTTACGCAATTTTCACCCACTTAGAGGCATCTTTCAGAGCTCTCTTGGTAACCAAAAGATGCAGATTGTTTTTCTCTATCCAACCGTATATAAAAAGTTTAAAATTGAGCCAGTTTTATGTCCTTTTTATCTATGAACGATGTCTAATGGGAATTTGCGTGGACGAGAGTTCTGGGATAATCGATGCACTATGAAACGAATCATTTCCGAATGAGATAGGAACATGGTTTATTCCAAGTTCACTTGATTCGTTCAAAGCACCTGAGTGAAGCAAAATTCAGAATTCTAAAACTAAAATTCAGATTACTAAAAATCAAGTGCTCATTTCTAGTTCTTTTAAACACAATTATACTTCGATTAATTTGATTACTGGGATTGTTGTGTGATAATTGGGGATATAGTAAATTGGCCAACCTATTATGTTTTCGAAATAATCCCTCCTTGAGGTCACTTAATGGCTATTCTGTGAAATATAAAGGGATGTTTGTTTCATTACATTTCTGTGAATTTTACTAAATATGTGCCCTGGGCCGCATTTATAGTATTTATAGGAAGTAAAATACACATATATACACTTATATATGACATTTAAACATGGCTTGGATGAATATATTTAACTTATGTTGCATATTTGTATATCCCCACTATTTGCTCGAATTAGGGCATTTCCAGGGATATTTGGACATATTTGATTGTAAATATGGTGAATATATAATATAGTTGAATTTATCCATGCCTAATCCATACGGAATCGATGTATTTAAGTTTGTATATTAGATAATTTTAACTGTGGACGGGAAGGGAGAGGGTTCAACACCGATCTGGCAACAGGGATTCAATGGCGACCAAAGTGCCCGTGTCTGTGCTGGAATTCTCAACACAGATCAAGTTTTGGGAGTGATAGTGGCCTTCCGCGGCATCTGCACCGTCACCACGTCATCGCTACGGAATCTTAGGACGTGTGGAGCCCCTTAGGAGGACGTGGAAGGATCTATTTAGCATATTACGGTAAGATATTCATCGTCTCTTCCCATTCTCATTTTTGCTGATGGCGAGGTGTAGGCCCCGAGGTGCGGATAATTCTGTATTTTATGTATTTATTTATGTTGTCCTCTTTTGCCGCATCGTATCTTTTGCCTGGGCTGGTTGAAAATTCGTTGTATGTGTTTTACGAATGATATTTTGTGTTGGAAAATTATATATGTGTTGGTCTGAAATGAGATGGTTTGGGGGAGGGAGAGAGAGAGGGGGGGAATGGAGGAAAGGGGGGGAGAGAACGGGGGAGGGAGTTATCACCCTCCCCCAACTTCCTTACAGCGAGCAAGGGAGAAAGTATAAAGGAGGAGGGTTTGACAAGTTGGAGCCAATCCGCCCTCGTTTTCCTCCCTAACACGCCTGGGCTAAGGCATGGATTTTTCTGGCTATATCAGACCGTCAATTTAATTTTTATTTTTGTTTGTATTTTTAATTTGTTGTTATTGGAATCGACAACTAGACTTAATGTACTGTAGGTCTATGCTAATTTGTACATTATTCGGATTTTAGGAGACGTAGTAAATATAGCCTACAACTTTACTTAACCCTTACAGTACCGGCGACGTTTTATTTTTAATATTGGAATCGACAACTAGCCTAGACTAAATGTACTGAATGCTAATTTGTACATTATTAGGATTTTAGGACTTAGTTAATATAGAACTTTACTTAACCCTTACAGTACCGGCGACGTGTTTTTTTTTTTTTTTGGGGGGGGGGGAATCGACAACTAGACTAAATGTATTGTACGCTAATTTGTACATTATTATTATTTTAGGAGACTGAATTAATATACAACTTTACTTAACCCTTACAGTAATGGCGACGTATTTTTATTTTTATTTCAGCTACATTTATAGACGATTTTATGAACTTAGGAAGGACAGATGATAGCTATTTTTTGTTTATTTCAGCTACATTTAGACGATTTTATGAAGCTTATAGGAAGGATATATGGTAGCTAATATAATGAATTGAGATAGGCTAGCGTGTAGACCTCTGTAACTGAAAAAGGGCCAGAGCAAATGGGCTGTAAGGCATTGAATCCCGGTGGATCACATACAGTATATTCTTTCATTACGGTAATAATAATGATAATAATAATAATAATACTTTATTTCAGACTCACACAGTACAGAGGGGACCATACTGGGGTCCATATATACCTTACAGTAACATAAATATATATAAGCTACCTGGTACTGTACATAGGCTACATAAAATAAAAGAAATTAAATAATACCCAGCTTGCTATCATGTAGTTCACAGCACTGCCTCAACCAAAAACAGTGGTCATCAAACTACTGTGTTACCAAAACCACTGTCCTAATTGTGTACAGTACCATGCCTCACATCATTTAGCTTCCGGTACAGTATGTTGCTACAGTATAGTATAGGAATATCGGTACTGTACTGCAATATGAGGTTCAGTACCGGTATGCTAATTCTGTAGAGTAGCAGACCTGAAATCATTACTTAAGGTTAAATATAGAGCAACTTCCTCCAGTGTGCCTGGATCCTAGAGGTGTACACTATGCTTGGAGTTTGTAGCATTTTAATGATACTGTTCTCAGAAGTGTTAAGGCGCTGAATGAATTTATATGTTAGCTTTCTAATGAGTGATTGGTAACAGTGTAAGTTCATATAGGCACATAGCGTACTTGTATTCTCATATTTTGAGAGCCCCAGAAACATTTTTATGATATTGTGATATGAGATACTTAGCCTATTCACTGTCATTTTCTTATAGTTCCACCATAGTTGTGCTGTATACATTGGTGAGCAGTAGGAGTTGAACAATGTAATTTTTGTATCCCATGTGCACATATGAAATTTTCTTAATATTGAATTTCCCTGCATGTAAAGTTGCCTTCGCTGACGACCCATATCCTCATCATCGGAGCGGTAATTTAATTGGAGGTGTTTGGTGTTGTGGTGAAATTAATAGAATATAGATTAGCTTGACATATTACTAGCTGGATTAGGAAACTATTACTAAACTAAGTCACACTCAAGAAGCAGGATAGTAGAATAGGTATGAGTGTGACAAATACATTCTCTCCTTTGCGAGACGAATGTGAGGGAAAAGATAGTCAGGATAAGGGAGGGTTAGCCGAAGTGCCTGCCGCCGACTCAGCTCCAACCACTAACGCTGTGCTACCTACCACCACCCCCACCACTAGTGGTGGGCGATACCAAGGTTTTTCTTTCGATACGATACCAAGTATTTTTTGACCCAGTATCGGTAGTATCGAGTACCGATACCAAGTACTTTTCAGTCAGTATCGGTTAATATGAGTACTATACAGTATTATATTTAAAGGAGAGTAATGTACACTTATATGTATTTTACAGATCCTTTATTATATGTATTTCAAAACGCTAACGTAAACAAAGACCAAATGTAAAAGAATAAGAAAATAAATTGCATCTCTTAAGTAAAATTACTAATACCGGTAACTACACTGGTAAAAAGTGTTTACTATAATAAAGATAATCCGAAAACACTGAGATAACTGATGAATTAAAGTGAAAAAACGGTAAAGATCGCAAAACGTTTTTTAATTACGTTATATTTAGCACGTTACCAACAACAGGAATCTCGTCCAAAGCTACTAATTTTTACAGAGGCACATCTGCTGCTTTTTTCTTCTCAGTTAGCTAACTTTGCTGCAATGTACAGGATTGCCAGACGCTCGATAAAAGTATTTTGAAATTAGGGATACAAATTTTTATTACGAAATGTTCCATTACGCTCAATTCTCAAGTACTCATAATACTCGATACTTTGACTAAAGTATCGATACTTTCGATACCAGCCTGGTATCGAAAGTATCGATATTTTGGTATCGATACGCCCACCACTACCCACCACCACCACCACCACCAAGGGAGCTTCTGCCACCACTGGGGGTTCTCCAACTGCAGCTGCTAGATCCTCCCGAGGGAAAGGTAAGTCTGTGTCGATTGTGGGCGACTCCATGGTAAGACATTTAGTTAGGGCTACCCGCACTAAACTTAGGAAGGTTGTGTGTCTGCCTGGCCATGGAGTTGGGAGGGTTTTAGAGAAGATGGACCACATCTTGGAAGATAGTGGAGATAACCCCATTATCTGTCTCAGTGCCGGGAGTAACGATGTTGGTAAGGGTAGAAGTGAGGAACTGCTGCAGCAGTATCGGGATGTGTTAGATAAGGTTAGGATGAAGGCAGGGATCCCTGTAGTACATTGTATCCTACCCAGAAGAGGAGTTCCCAAGGAATGGACATCCAGGGCGATTGGTGTCAATTGCCGGTTGGAGAAATATTGCAAAGAAAAAGCAATACCATTCATTGATAACTGGGATAGTTTCTATGGGAAAGATGGGGTGTACGCAAGGGATGGGGTTCATCTTTCACGATTAGGGGTTTCCACATAAGCTAGTTCTTTAGATAGGGTGGTTGTGGGGTTTTGAACAGAAATATTGAGAGTGTAAATGAGAGGTTAAATGGAACAATTTTAGCGTCAGGCGAAAGCGATAAGGATATTCAGTCTCATGCTAAAAATGATGACTATAATGCTAATGATAGTAGTGATGGTGCAACGGAAGATGGAAATGTCGTTAGAAATAAAGGTAAATTAGGTATAAAGAAAAGAAGTAAATTGAGAGTATATTACACAAACTGTAGGAGTCTATGTAACAAAATGAACGAACTTAGAGCCCTTGTTAGCAAAGAAAATATAGACATAATAGCGCTAACTGAAACGTGGATTAATACAGAAACCAGGCATTTTTTTTAGCAGAATTTGATATACCAGGATATAGTTTGTTTAAATATGACCGAACAAGTAAGAGGGTTGGCGGTATAGCAGTGTTTGTCAGGAGTACATTAGAAAGCTGCATTAAATCAGGTATTAGACTAAATAACGATAATGAAAGTGTTTGGGTAGAGGTTAACGAAGGTAGTGAGACCTTAGTTATTGGAGTTATGTATAGACCGCCAAATATGAGTAGAAATGACGGAATGTCATTATGGGAGGAAATAAAAATGGCATCAAGGTTTAGCAATGTGTGCATTATGGGTGATTTTAATTTTCCGAATATAGATTGGCAGCATCAAATTGGAGACTGATTCTGAGGAGTTTATAGAGGTAGTACAAGATAGTTTTTTTATTTCAATTCATAGATACGCCGACTAGAGGTAATAATATTCTCGATTTAGTTTTCAGTAACAATGAACATATGGTAAATAATGTAGAGATAGGGGACCACCTAGGAAATAGTGACCAAAATTCTGTGTATTTTAATATACAATGGAAAGGTATTACCAGAGAGAATACAACATTAATACCTGACTTCAGAAAAGCCAATTATGGTGGGTTAAGAAGAGCCCTATTAGCGGACCCTATGGTCAAAAAATTAAGTCGATCCAGGTGTCCAAATGAGTGTACCCCTTCTCAGGCACCTGCCATCTTAAGTCAGGAAGAGACGTCAACCTTGGTAGATACATACGATAATTTTATCGAGTCAGTATTCAATGCACAAAATAAATATATCCCCAAAGAAAATTTAGATCAACACAGAACCAACCCAAATGGATGAATAATAGACTATTAGATCGTCTAGGACAAAAGAGAGTAATATATAGAAAAATTAGGAAAGGCGAAATTCACCTACTTGCTTACTATCAGAATCTATCAAGACAGGTAAAAAAGGATATTAGGAAAGAAAAAAAAAATTATGAAATTAAGGTTGCCAATGACTCAACAAATAATCCTAAAGCTTTTTACCAACTATATAAATCCAAGGTTAGAGATGTAATTGGTCCCCTTAAAACTTCGATAGGAGAAATGACAGAAAATGATTTAGAAATGTGCAGTAGGGCCTACATTAAATAGTCAATTTCTTTCCGTTTTCACTAATGAAAATTTGGCACAGTTTCCAGAAGTCCGTAAGGTATATAGCGATAGTATAGAAAATAGGTTAAGTACGGTTACTATAAGTAGAAATGATGTGCTTAAGGAAATTGACAGCCTGAAACCTCATAAATCGCCTGGTCCTGATGAGGTATATGCTAGAGTATTAAAATAATGTAGAGATGAGTTAAGTTACCCATTAACATTTCTATTTAACAAGTCATTAGAGACAGGTATAGTTCCAGAAGCTTGAAAGCTTGCAAACGTAGTTCCGATCTTCAAAAAAGGTGACAAATCAATAGCATCCAATTACCGTCCCATTAGTCTTACATCAATCATAGGAAAGCTACTAGAGTCAATTATTGCTAGTAAAATTAGAAACCACTTAGATACATTTAATTTAATAAATTCTTCTCAGCATGGATTCACTCAGGGACGTTCTTGCCTTACTAATTTGCTTAGTTTTTTCTCAGAGGTATATGAAGCAGTAGATAATGACAAGTCATATGATATATATTTAGATTTCAGTAAAGCTTTCGACAGAGTCCCCCATGAGATATTGATGAGAAAGGTTGAGGCGCATGGAATAGGTGGGGCGTTGTTGGGATGGATTAGGTCATGGCTAATTGGTAGGAAGCAGAGAGTCAGCATAAATGGTACGAAGTCAGAATGGGGAGCAGTCAAAAGTGGTGTCCCCCAGGGATCTGTATTAGGTCCCCTGTTGTTTCTTATATACATAAATGACCTTGATTTAGGTATAACTAGTAGGATAAGTAAATTTGCAGACGATACCAAAATGGGGAGAACAATTGATTCAGATAGAGATATAGAGTGCCTCCAAAGGGATCTAGATACCTTACACGAATGTTCAGTAAATTGGCAGATGAAGTTTAACAATGACAAATGCAAGGTATTAAAGATAGGGAAGATGCATACAAATGTTAAATATAAACTAGCTAATATGGAATTAGAAAACTCGAATTGTGAGAAAGATCTAGGTGTGTTTGTTAGCAATGATTTGAAGCCTAGAAAACAGTGTATAAGCGTTCGAAACAAGGCAAACAGGATTCTCGGGTTCATCTCTAGGAATGTGAGTAACAGAACTGCTGATGTTATCTTAAAACTTTACTTGTCATTAGTGAGACCCCATATGGATTATGCTGTTCAATTTTGGTGTCCTTATTACAGAATGGACATAGATTCATTGGAGAGAGTACAACGTAGAATGACAAAAATGATCCATAATATTAGAAATCTTCCGTATAAAGAAAGGTTGAAGAAATTAGGCTTACATTCGTTAGAGAGACGCAGAGTTAGAGGGGACATGATAGAGGTATTCAAGTGGGTTAGTGGGATTAATAAAGGGGACATGAAAAATGTACTAAAGCTCAGTGATAGCGAAAGAACTCGTACAAATGGTTTCAAATTAGATAAATTTAGTTTCAAGAAAGATATAGGCAAATGTTGGTTTGGTAACAGAGTTGTAGATAGGTGGAATAGGCTACCAAGTGCTATAGTGGGATCAAGAACGATAGGGAGCTTTAACCTCTGAAGTGCGCATGGGGGTAATTAGACACCTCTCCCTGTTCGCATGTATTTGAGGTGTTTCCGTCACTAAAATATTCATTGTACCATTAATAGCATTAATACTTATCCATATGCGCCTATTATGGGTTGATTATAAAGGTATTAACCTGAAACAACAATAAAACAAGTGAAAACAGCGTTTGGATGGTCAAAATCGGAGATATAGCCTTGTATGGGTGAGGCAAGCTGCTTTCCCGCCAATTTCCCCCAAGGCCACTGAGACACAGTCGATCAATACTCTCTCTCTCTCTCTTGCACTCGCTTGCCATCAGTGATGATAACACCCTGCTTGCAACTCGCTAATGTTAGTACGAAAATATACCTCAGAATAAGGGAATAACAGGGAAAATAGGTGATAACTGAAGGAGAGGAGGAAAGTGGGGAAGGAGGGGAGGTAGAGGACTGAGATTTTGCATGGCCCAGGGGCCAATCAATTTTTTTTTTTTTTTTTTTTTCACTCACTCTTAACCCGTACAGCCCCAGCGACGCGTCTGACGCGTCGGCGATGTATGTAACGCACAGCCCCAGAGACGCGCCTGACGCGTCACCCTAATTGCGCCGACCGTAACCTCAGGTGTAGCCACTCAAGAGGGCTCAGATTTGTATGGGAACTGTGTACGTATCCCACGCAACCGTGCCGATGGTTGAAAACTCTCAAAGTCCACGTGCGTGCGAGCGCGCAATAACCTGGTTTTTTGGGATAATTGCCTTCAATTTTTTACTCTTGTAAAATCCATTTTCGGGGGCTCTGTAGGACCATTTTTTAAGCTTTGTGAGCGGTTTTTCGTGGTTTTTCCTTCATTCCTAACCCATTCGCTATTGTTTCTGGAATAAAACCATTTTTTGAAAACCGGCCGGGTTCTGGTGCGCAAACATTACAAAACTAGCCGGGGCTCCACGGGTTAAGAGTCTCCCCGCAGTCCGCCGGGGGAACTCTTAAGAGTCTCCCTGCAGTTCCCGGGTTAAGATACAAGTAGATAGGCATATGGACGAGATGGGTTGGGTGTGAGGGTGATCTGTCAGGTGTGGCCCAGGCATGGGGATCTGCAGATCCCCGTTTTTCTGACCTCTGACCGTTTCGGTGAGGTAAGTCCTACTCAACTGAAATGAGCTCCAAGGAGGTCAAGGTCGCCCTATGCGGTGTTGCCACATGTCGACCAAAACAAACCTTTTAGAAAACGGGAAACCAAGGAAAACCACATTTGAATTGCTATGAATGAGGGTTAGTGACCGTCTGACCTGGATGATGTTGATGTCGTAGTTTGAGGCCATTTAAAGCGTGCCATTACTCGTATCCAGCTCTCTCTCTCTCTCTTTTGATGGGATTACATTGTGCTATATTGCATTAAATTTTGGAGATTGTGTATGTATGTGTGTTTGTGTGTGTGTCTGTAGGGGTGTGTATGAGTGCGTGCGTAGCCAACCGCACCGCATTGACATTACGTGGCAACGTCGCATATCCTACCATCCCTTAAATCTATTTATAGCTGTCCCCAGAAAAATGGCAGGATGTTCTAAATAGTGTGCCATATGTTGTATAAATTCCTTCTATATATCCTTAAAATGATATGTTTCTTAACACCACATAACCTTTAAAAATTGTAATATAATATATATAGTCATACAAGCTAAAATTAATTTGTTAATAGCCTGAAAAACTAACATTTGTTGTTAAAGCTTTGAATATTTGACATCACCGCACAAGGCGAGGGACTCCACCTTGTAGCTCATTTCATAGGAGGATGACATAATGGTGTTTTTAAGCTGGGCTTATAATTAGGGTTGGGTGTGACAGGGATCTGCCTTGTGTAGGCCAATCGGCTTTCTGCAGACTCCCATTTTCTTATGTTCTTATGTTCTATTACCGAATCTAACACTAATTTTCCCATGTGTGTTTTTTTTTTTTTTTTTTTTATTTACCGTAGTTGAAATTAGTTACACATTTACAATCCCGGAATTTCGGATTGATTTTTGTTTTCCCATTACCGGTATATATCTAACGATATTAACCCATTCAGTACCAGGGACGTCCTTTTTTTATCTTATTCTGGCAACTATTAGACGATTTTATTCAGCTTAGGAAGGACCTCTAGCCATAATATGGCTTCACACTATCTCGATCAACCCTTTTAACTACCACAGATCCTTCCTAGGTTGGATTAAATCGTCTAAATAGTGCGCGAGAGTAGCGGAATTAACGATATCAGGTAATCAATGTTTACTAAGAAACCTTGACTAATATTGAAAACAATGTAAACTTAGGTTAGGAAAGTATAGTACTGGTACCGGTAGGTAAAGTTAGATAAGTTTAGTGAGGGAGCGAGGAATTTTTGACAAACCACTGTACTGTAGTACATTCATTTTAATCACTGAAATCACACACATAAACAAATGGAAAAGCATAATTTTCATCTCAAACTAATAACAAATTCTTTTCCAGGCACTGACCGATAGACAAGCAGAAACTCTCAGGAAGCAGGACACCGCTTTCATCGCACTTAGAAAGCAGCTAACCCTCTCAAAATGGTACGATGGTTATTTTTATCCTATCTGTATCTATTGCCAGACACATTGATCTCCAGGTTTCAGATTTTATATTTTTATTATTCTGGCTATTTTAATTAGCATGCCACTATTAGTCAGGGGGTTACAAATATGCCCTATACATCCACAACCATTCTAATTGTACCGTTACTACTACAAATATAAAGACACAAATCATCTGTTAAAGTGTATTCAAGCTAACTTGGCAGAAATTGGTTATGCTAGCTTTCTATATACAGTACAGTACTGTATGTGTATAACCAATATTAAATAAAGGCAACATTACACAAGCAGTTTAGAAAGGCTGTCTTACCAATTTCTGCCAGGTTAGTTTGATGAATACACTTTAATTAGGGTAGCTAACTATGGTGGGTTAATCCTTTTCTAGCACTGGGGGTTGCTGTTTAGTATACATCAATATAAATACTTTTTCTCATTATTGCCTCTCCACAAGTAGCTTTCTGCCCACAGCTCGCTCAGAGACAACTACAGAGGTTGAAGTACCGGTAACTAAACTAAAAATGTCTAAACACCCCAAATGGTCAGAAAGGTTTTTGAGTATCCCAGAAAGGGCACAAATTGCATCCTTTTATGCAAAAAGGTTAATTTAGATCAATATACAGTAGTTAAGTAGCGAGTTATTTTTTGCTTCTATAAATGTACACCCTATATGGTGGATTGTGTTCTTTTGTTTCATAAATTTTATTTTAGTAAGCGTTGTTTCCACATAGCGATTTTGATCAGTTATTTTGCCTTTATATTGTCTTTCTCCAAGTTTTGGTTTGTTTAGTTTGCAAGTTTTACATTTTAATTTAAACTAAAGGTTTCTACACTCCTGATGGCCACAAAGGCTTTTAAATATCACAGAAAGGGCGCAAATCACGTCCTGTGCGTGAAAGGGTTAATAGGCTCAGTTGGGTTTAAGCTACCCTATCCATTTAATCACTACCTTACCTCCATACTTCAGCATCTCGCCTCACACACTCCATCTACCCCTTATGCTTGACCCATCTTCACCCTCTTCACTGTGTCTCTCACTGCTTTTCTTCTTCCTATTTCTCATCCAATTATGTCTGCAGCTCGTTCATTCTCTTGCATTATTTTAATTAACCCGGGAACTGCGGGAAGACTTAAGAGTCAGAGAAAAAAAAAATCAACTTTAAACATCGATTTTTTTTTTTTTTCTTTGCCCCTGGGCCATGCAAAATATCACTCCTCTACCTCCCCTCCTTCCCCACTTTCCTCCCCTCCTTCAGTTATCACCTATTTTCCCTGTTATTCCCTTATTCTGAGGTATATTTTCGTGCTAACATTAGCGAGTTGCAAGCAGGGCATTGTCATCACTGTTAGCAAGCGAGTGCAAGAGAGAGAGAGAGAGTATCGATCGACTGTGTCTCAGTGGCCTTGGGGGAAATTGGCGGGAAAGCAGGTTGCCTCACCCATACATTATATAACTCACGGCCTGTATCTCCGATTTTGACCATCCAAACGCTGTTTTCACTCGTTTTATTGTTGTAACAGGTTAATACCTTTATAATCAACCCATAATAGGCACGTATGGATAAGTATTAATGCTATTTATGGTAAAATTAATATTTTAGTGATGGAAACAGCTCAAATACATGCGCACAGGCAGAGGTGTCTAATTACCCCCATGCCAACTTAAGAGGTTAAAGTGCTCTTTCTCTTCTTGCAAGCCGTAGCATAGCATCGGCTGCTGATCAAAAAGGGTCGGCGGATCGAGCCCATACTGTCAAAATATTGGTTGATGTCAAGCCCGGGCAACTTGACTTAGCGATTCGTGACAAACGCCTAATGTTCATGGCCACCCCTTCTCGGGAATTACGGCGTCTGGCAAAAGAAATACAAAAAGTGCTCTCAGTAATTACTTGTATAGTATTGTATATTAAGAGGTCAGAAGTGTGGGAAGCCATGAAAAGAGTGAAGTTGGGGAAAGCACCAGGAATAGATGGAGTGTGTGGGGAAATGTTGAGGTATGGTGGTGAGATAGTGATCGAATGGGTATGGAAAATGTGCAAACTAGCTTGGGAGAAGGGGAATGTACCCGATGACTGGAAGACTGGCATAATAGTCCCCCTATATAAGGGCAAAGGGGAAAGAGGAGTGTGTGGTAACCACCGAGGAATATGTCTTTTAAGCGTAGTAGGGAAGATGTACAGTAGGGTAGTGATTGAGAGAGTGAGAGTGAGAACGGAGAAATGGATAGGCGACGAGCAGGGAGGTTTTTAGGAAGGGAAGAGGATGTGTAGATCATATTTTTACCCTGAATTGTGTTGTGGAGAAATATCTGGAGAAGAAACAAAAGGTGTATGTTGCCTTTATGGACTTGGAGAAGGCCTATGACAGAGTGGATAGAGAAGGCATGTGGAAAGTACTTAGAATATACGGAGTAGATGGCAAGTTGCTGAAAGCAGTGAAGAGCATGTATGAGGGTGCAAAGGCGGCAGTACGTGTGGAGAATGAGCAGAGCGAGTTCTTTGACCTGAGTGTTGGGTTGAAACAGGGGTGTGTGATATCCCCGTGGTTGTTTACTGTATGTATGGATGGAGTCATGAAAGAAATACTAGGAAGAGCAGTGGATGTTAGAGTATCGCTGAAAAGGAGAGAAACGAGTGGAAGCTGCCTATACTGCTGTTTGCGGATGATACAGTTCTGATGAGCGATAATGAATGTGAGTTGCAGGGTCTGGTAAATGAGTTTGGTAATAAATTTGAAGGTAAATGCGGGGAAAAGCAAGGTTATGGTCTTCGAAAGAGGTCAAGTCACAGAGTGTGAGGTGAAGTTGAACGGTCAGGCTATGGAGATTGTCAGCTCTTTTAAGTATCTGGGCAGTGTGTTGAGTAAAGATGGGACTATGGATGAAGAAGTGCGGGAGAGGGTGCAACAGGGGAAGAGGGTTGTAGGAACGTTGAAAGCAGTAACAAGAAATAGAGTGGTCAGTATGGAAGTGAAGAAGTCCTTGCATGACAGTGTGGTAATCCCGACACTAACTTACGGAAGCGAAGCATGGACGTTCGGGAAGAGACTCGGACCAAGAGTGAGAGCGGTGGAAATGAGTTACTTGAGAAGTGCGTGCGGAGTTACATGGAGGGATAGACAGACGAATGAGGAAGTAAGAAGGAGGTGTGGTGTGGAGGTAGATGTGCTGGAAAGTGTGAAAAGGAACAACTTGAGATGGTTCGGCCATATGGAACGTATGGAAAGCGAGAGATTGACTAAGAGGGTGTACGAGAGCGAGGTGGAAGGACAGAGAGGGAGAGGTGCACCGAGGGAGAGGTGGAAGGATGGAGTGAGGAAGTATATGAATGAAGGCGGTGCTGGTTGGGAGGAGGGGCGTCGACTGACTGGGGACAGAGGTCCATGGGGGCGGTTCGTTCGTGGCCACCCCTTCCGGGATCACGGCGTCAGGCAATAGATAGATAGATAGATTATACTATGGGGCTAGTTTAGATTTTTTTTTAATTACTTATATCTTAATTTATGTTATGGTGTTAGCCTTTTGACATTTGTAACTACAGTACAGTACTGTACATTGCTCTATGAATAAAAACACCATATGAGGAGAACTTTATTGACGTTTCGCAGATAGCTTCTTCAGGTAACGTGACCTGAAGAGAGAGAGAGAGATGCAAAACGTTGTCAATAAAGTGCTCCTCCACAAGTGATGTTTATATTCATTCTGTTAACTCTTCAGAGTTCATTTTTACATTACACTATTTGTATGTTAAGTTTGTTTTGTGTATATATATTTCATAATATGAATATACTGTATGTTTGTATGTATATACTCAGGCACATACCCCATAGCTAGAGGTGGATGACAAGAGATAGAGCTCAACTCGAACAGGAACAACATTCTAAAGTTCCAATTCTTGAGGTCCGGGACCACTTTCGCATTCCCTCTCCCCTTTCTCTCTCTCGTCGAGTAGGAGAATTGAGGAGGATTCCTAGCCCATAATAATTATAGTTTTGCTAAATCTTCAATGCATTATTTCCACATAGTGATTTTGATAAGTTCTTTTGTCTTAATATTGTGCCATTCCTGATTTGGTTTGTTTGTTTTGCAAGTTTTACATTATATCTGATCCTCTCCAACAGATTGCAGATGAGTTAGGGATACTGATCTGGGAGGACCTGATGTTCGCATGCAGCATGTACCCTGTCGGGGACGCGTTCCTGGATAGTGTGAGGGCTGAGGTGGTGACCCAGCTGCGTCGCCTCCACCACCACCCCAGTACAGTATACACTATGGGCCGGGAATAATGAGAACGAGGCGGCACTTAGAGATAATTGGTATGTATGTATGTACTGTGTATGTGTGTTTGTATGTACTCAGGCCCATATTGCATAGCTGGGGGTCGCCGACTCAAGACCGTGACCGAGCCCGAACAGAAGCAACCCATTTTCCTGCAGTTTTTGTCTGGCAGTTTCTTAATGGGCGGTTGGGCTTGAACGACCCTCCTCCTTGAACTGGAACTAGCTAGATAATTTAATTAATTTCCTCAGCATATGGAAGCATATGAAAGCGGTTAATTCGTGGCCACCCCCTTGGGGATTAAGGTGTCTGGCAATAGATAGAATTATTGTGTTTCTTTAGTTGTATAGGAATAGGTCCACTTAAATTAATTCTATCGAAAAATCTACATATTTATCTTGAATGGGGATCTTGAGGATAATTGATTAAGTTCAATGGTGGTCTAGGGAGGAAACTAGAACCATGATAAATGAATAGATAAATACACAAATAATTAAACCCTACCCACAAGGGGAGGCTGAACTTTCGCTGGAGCCCAGAAATCAAATTTCTTGTTCTATAATGCTTTTTTCAACATAGGAGAATAGCATAGGAGGGAACAAAAAAACATATCGCATCCATAACCCCCCCGGGCCGGGGGTTCGACCTCGACCCCCGAAAAACTAAAACAAAAAATTTCAGCCACCTAAAATTTTGTTTTGTGTCTGTAGTCTAAATGGCTTCTGTAAGCAATAGAAATGACAAGGTAGGAATCCTTTGGTACTTGGTTTGTGCACCGCATCGAAGGCCAGAAAGGGGGAGCCCAAAGTGGGTTGCCCAAGCTAGTCCTCTTCCTGATGGGGGGAACCCGACCTGGTAGATCTTCGATCACAGCACACAACTGACAAGTTGAACACCAGCTATCTCTGGCTGTTCTTACCCTGAACTAAAGAATACCAAATGGCAAGCTTAGTTACTGATGTCCAGGGTGGGTGAGTATAAGGCAATCTTCTTGCCCCTACTAAAGGTGCCCGGCTTGAGAGGATCAAAGGCGCTGGGGTGGTGTTGGCGCGTGGTGGTTATGTCCTTGTAGCTCTGGGTGTGGCGCGCCTGGACTCTGGCTGTACCTTGTAGCTAGATGCCCCCGGGCAGATTCTGTTATAAGATGGGGGTGATCACTTCCTGGTGGGAGAGGAAGTGGATGAGAAATGGCATGTGCAGGATGATTTATATAAGAAAAGGTTTAGAACTGCTGCATGGGTTGAACTACTGGTTTATGCGCTATCCTAGCCCGGGAAAAGGACATGACTTGGATGGCTGCAAGATCCTGAGGGTTTTGATGGGTGATATAAATGGCTGACTAGGGAATAGAGAGTGAAAGTCTGGAGCAGTTTGGCAGTCCTTGATGGGGGAGATGAAAGGTAAGTTGGTAAATAAAGGAGTACCACCTGTAGCTGGTTGATCAGGCTGGGGAAGTTGTTCAAGGGATTATGAGGATAGTGTAGTAACTTTAGATCTACCAGATCGGGTTCCCCCCCATCAGGAAGAGGACTAATTTTGGGCAACCCACTTTGGGCTCCCCTTTCTGGATTCTCTTTTTACTGCATGGTTCTGATAGTTCCACGAACTAGCAAGGAAGGAAGACACTTATCCTGAACCCCCTTAGACTACCTATAATGTCACTATCTAGACTGCTTGCAACTGTAAGTAGATCATTATGCTAGTCACCCTAACCCCCCAAACCTTGTAGCAGAACTCCAGCATATCCTTTGGGGATCACTGCACTGTGGGAGTGCAAGAGGAACCCGGTTGTCCCGTGGTAGGCACCAAGGTCTAAGGAATCATCTTGTGACTCACCCTGGACCAGTAGCTGGAGTCATCACGCCCAGCCGCCCCCCCCTGGACCAACTTCCGGAGTCATCACGCCCAGCCGCCCTCCGGACTACTGGATCCTCCCTCGATCTACGGGCCCTCCTCTTCACTACAGCTCTCCTTTAAGTGCTTTTGTATAGTTTATGGGTATAGAGTTGACTCAGGGTTGTGGTAGAAGTTATCTTCAGGGGTTCTCATTAACATTACGTCTTGCGAGAGGTCTTTCTTCTCCCTACTTAAATTGACGTTAATTAGCCCACTTGCCGGGACACATTATACATACCTATCAGGGGATCCTTATATACGCACCTTCCCGGGTTATTGGTCTCCCATAGCCCGACAGAGGGGGCGTGCCTATATAAGACCCATAGCATCAAACACAAACACATATTTACACGTAATCTAGTTCCTTTGTATAACTTCTAGCCTAATTCATTTAACATTCTGTCAGGTTCATAACTCGAATAGATTTCACTCTATCTCAGCTCCCGACGATTGTTGCCTCAGCCTTCAGCACCTTGCTAGTACACAATTAGAGTTAAGGATTAATCTTTGCCAGGTGATATCTAGCACACCTATAGTATTAATATCATTTGTGAGCCTTTCCGAGCCTACTTCATTGTTGATGACCACTTGGCCATTATTGCTTTAGAGTCAGTTAACGTCACTATATGCCGGGGACATCATTGCATGATCCAGACGGCATTTGCCATACTGCACTCTTGTGCTCTTGTTGAGATCCTCTCTGAGATCTATTTGGGTAGGAGGTGTACCTCCACCATTTTGGATACCTTATAATTGTATCCTAGGAGTATTATTATTACCTTGAGTCCGGACCCATTGTCCGACTCCTATTGCTTACTTGATAACCTTATTATTGTATGTCTTAATTATTCTTATTGTTGTTGTTGATCTCCAGGTTACAGGTATAAAATATATGTCTTGCTCCTCCATGAACCAGGTGTTAAACTGAATAAAACCCATGTTAACTTGTTACCTGTGTGCTTATTATCCTGCCGTGTTGTCTCTTTATTTAAATTTTAAGGTATACCTATCCAGTTAGAGAGCTGCTCATTGTACAAAGAATATCTCGCGTTCCAATTTGGACCGGGCATAACATTCTTGTTACTATACTGCTTTTAGCTTTCCTACAACCCTCTTCCCCTGTTGTACCCTCTCCCGCACTTCTTCATCCATAGTCCCATCTTTACTCAACACACTGCCCAGATACTTAAAAGAGTTGACGATCTCCATAGCCTGACCATTCAGCTTCACCTCACACTCTGTGACTTCACCCCTTTCGAAGACCATAACCTTGCTCTTCCCCGTATTTACCGTCAAATTCTGTTTTTCGCACACTGTTCCAAACTCATTTACCAGACCCTGCAACTCCCATTCATTATCACTCATCAGAACTGTATCATCCGCAAACAGCAGTATAGGTAGCTTCCACTCAATTCCCTCCCTTTTCAGCGATACACCAACATCCACTGCTCTTGATAGGATTTCTTTCATGACTCCATCCATATATACAGTAAACAACCACGGGGACATCACACACCCCTGTTTCAAACCAACATTCAGGTCAAAGAATTCGCTCTGCTCACTCTCCACACGTACTTCCGCCTTTGCACCCTCATACATGCTCTTCACTGCTTTCAGCAACTTGCCCTCTACTTCGTATATTCTAAGTACTTTCCACAAACCTTCTCTATCCACTCTGTCATAGGCCTTCTCCAAGTCCATAAAGGCAACATACACCTTTTGTTTCTTCTCCAGATACTTCTCCACAACACAATTCAGGGTAAAAATCTGATCTACACATCCTCTTGCCTTCCTAAAACCTCCCTGCTCGTCGCCTATCCATTTCTCCGTTCTCACTCTCACTCTCTCAATCACTACCCTACTGTATACCTTCCCTACTACGCTTAGAAGACATATTCTTCGGTGGTTACCACACACTCCTCTTTCCCCTTTGCCCTTATATAGGGGGACTATTATGCCAGTCTTCCAGTCATCGGGTGCACTCCCCTTCTCCCATGCTAGTTTGCACATTTTCCATACCCATTCTATCACTATCTCACCACCATACCTCAACATTTCCCCACACACTCCATCTGTACCTGGTGCTTTCCCCAACTTTACTCTTTTCATGGCTTCCCACACTTCTGACCTCCTGATCCCCACCTCCACTACTTCTCTTCTTCTCCCTCCCATACCATATCCAGCTATGTTTGCTGGCTCTTCATTCCTTACATTTAGCAACTCACTGAAGTACTCCCTCCATCTTTCGACTCTCTCTTGCTTCTCGGCTAGCATTCTCCCATTCTTATCTTTCACACCCTTACTGTTTCCCTTGCTACCTTCCCTAACTTTCTTGACTTCTTTTCAGAACAGTTTCTTACTCTCCCTCCATTGTACACTCGGATTCCTTCCAAATTCCTCATCTACTCTTCTCTTACTTTCCTTCACTACTCTCTTCACCACCCTCTTACTCTCCACGTACCTCGCTCGTTTCTGTCTCTCGGAATCTTCATTCCCTCTACTACACAACCACTCTCTATATGCTTTCTTCTTTTCTTCCACAGCTATTCATACCTCTTCTGTCCACCATGCTGTACCTTTCACTCCCCTCCCTCTTCTCCTCACTCCACACACCTCCTCACATGCTGCACAGATCTCATCCTTAAACACCTTGCTCATCTCCTCCACTTCCTCCATAACTTCCAGGTCGAACCCACCTAGTCGTCTTTCCACTGCTCTCCTGTACTCCTCCCTGACTTCCTCCTCCTGCAACCTCTCCACCCTCCTCACCATTCCACCCTCCTCTCGCCTCCCTCCAGCTCTCCTCACCCACTTCTTTAGTATCCTAACCTTAGCTACCACTACATAATGATCAGACAGACCCCCTCCAATACCCCTATACACCCTAGCATCCATCACAGATTTCTTCATTCGTTCATCCACTCATACATAATCAATCAATGACTTTCGTTCCACCACTGTCTCATCCTTCATCGTCAACATCCGTTTCCACGTGTACCTGTGGATCATTCTGTGTCGGAAGGTGTTGGCTATCCACAGCCTCCTTCCCACACATACGTCCACAAGTGCACTACCATTCCCATTCACCTCTGATGGTACCCCCCACCCTCCCACCACTCCTTCAACTTTCCTATCACCCACCTTACCATTCATATCCCCAATCAGAAATATTCTTTCGTTCTTGTCAAACTTCTCCAGGCACGCCTCCACATTCATCCAGAACTCCTCTTTCTTTCTTTCAAGTATATCCTCTGTCGGGGCATACACGCATACAATCACCCACGTTTGTATTCCTACTTTCATTCTTACCCACACAATCCTTGAACCCACAGACCCATACTCTCTTACACATTCCTTCCATTTGCTACTTACAAACAAACATGCACCTTCTCTCGCTGTTCCTTCACTCACTCCAGCACACACACCCATTCTCTCACATCTGAACCTTTCCATTTGGTCTCGGTCATTCCACATACATCCAGCCTGGCATTCACTAACACTTCCAGAACCTCTCTCTCTTTTGTGCCATCATTCATGCCACTAACATTTCACGTAGCCATTCTCAGAATGTCCGAAGGCATGTCCTTAGTCGGTCGTGGTTCGTCAACGTTGGTTCCGTCCGCATCCGAGGCTGTTCGTTCGTTTTTCTTTGCTTAGATATTTTTTCCGGGTGGGGGTCGCAAGCCCACCGACCCAACCTCTTTAGTCGCCTCTTACGACACGCAGAAGGCACGTGGGGCATATTCTATTCCCTAACCCCCAGGGGGGTAATTTTATTAATTCCGGCTGTCATTAGACGATCTCATACAGCTTAGGAAGGATCTGTGATAGTTGAAATGCTTAAGACTGTCTCGAATAACCTTCCTAATCTGAATAAAATTGCCTCATAATAGACAAAATATATAATGCAATCACGAATTTCAAGGTTACAGGCTTGTGCATCACACATTTAGGCAAGGTCAGCTGAGGTTGTGTGAACCATACAAATGGGCGGGACGGTCTAATCTTGGAGGGCGGAATCAGCCAAGGAAAGATTGATTGCTTGGCTCTTCCCGCCCACAACATTCAGGCGGGAAGGACCTAGCTAAGCGGGCGGGATCTTCTAGTCGGAATGGTCTGTGGGCGGGAAAGACCTGCTCCCCTGAGCGTCCTTCTTTAGAACCCGCCCGCAGACCGTGCAGATCCACAGGGCTGACCTTTGTATCGGTACTGGCTCAGAAACGTTAGTAGGAGGGAAAGTTTAGAGTCGAAAGATAGTTTAAGGGACAGTTTTTTTTTGTTTTAGACCTACCCCTCACTTCCTCCCCCCCCCCCCCCTAATCCATTTCTCTTCCTCCATATCTTTTCTAGTATCCTCTTCATCAGTCCGCGTAGTGTGAACAAGACGGGCGGTACACCCGGTAAATACATTCTTGCCCAGACCTGCAGTAGCGTATAGCCACAGCCCTGTTCCAAGTTACCAAGTAGGTCGCTCAGAAATCATGAATTACCTTTGAAGAATTCCGTCTGGGAGCGACGCAGCTAAGGTGGACCTCCGCATGTTCCGGGTAGCGCTCCCCTCCTCATCTCTGGGTCTTGGACTCTTGATGGGAGATTGTTGTTGGAGCCTGGGTAGCCTGATGCTGGTGGCTGGTCTGGGATTCTAACCAGCCACTTGTCTAGTTTGTGTTTGAAGATGTCAACGGTGACACCAGTTAGATCCCTAAGCTCTCTAGGGATGCTGTTGAAGAGTCGGGTCCCGTTGTGTTGGAAGCTGTGGTGAACTAGCGTCTTCATTCGCTGTGTGGAGGCTTGAGTGCTTCTGATGTAGCATAGGCCTAGGCGTCCTCTTCTTGGATTTGCATTTTCAACCAAGCCCACATTTGGAACCCTTCCTTCTAGTATCTTCCATACGTAAATTACAACGTATCTCTCTCGTCTATTTTGGAGAGAGTAAAGCCCCAGTTCTTTGAGCCTTTCCCAGTAATTTAGGTGGTTGACTCTTGAAATTCTGCTTGTGAAAGTTCTCTGTAATGCCTCGATCTTTGCTATGTCTGTTGATTTGTGTGGGGACCACAACTGACAGCAATATTCGAGTTTGGGCTGCACTAGAGATTTCCACAAGGTCAGCATAATACACACCCTTTCTCTTGTGTTAAAGGTCCTAAGGATCCATCCTGAAAGTTGTCGTGCTGCTTGAGTGATTTTGGAGTAATGGTAGGAGAAGGTGGCATCATTACTCATGTAGGCTATACCCCAAGATCCTTAGTGTGGTCTTTGGCCGGTATTAATTGTTGACCACATTGGTAGTGGGTCGAACTTTTCATAAGTTCTTTGCCCCCATACCTTAAGAGTTCAAACTTTTCTCCGTTGAGAGCCATGTTATTATTTTTTGCCCAGCTTACGACTCTTTCTAGGTCTTGTTGGAGTTGTCTGGTATCTTCCTCGGTCCCTATCTGCCTCTTTATCCTCGTTTCGTTGGCGAATGAAGTGGCTGATGAGTGTTTTAGGCCGGCGTCGATGTCGCCAACCATTATGAGGAAGAGGAGAGGACCCAGTACAGTGCCTTGAGGTACACCGCTGACCACTTTACTAGGATCTGATAGGGCCCCCTGTACTGTCACTCTTTGGGTCCTGTCCTTAAGGAAACTGTGGATCCAATGTCCTACCTTCCCGGATATCCTGTGAGATCTTAGCTTGTGGAGGAGGATTCCATGATCTACCTTGTCGAATGCTTTCGCGAAGTCCAGGTAGATCACGTCAGCATTCTTCCCATCCTGCATTTCTTCTAGAATGGATTCATAATGGAGTAGTAATTGGGAGAGGCAGGATCGCCCCCTCCTAAATCCATGCTGTCCCTCGTTGAAAGCACCGGTCTTTTCTAGGTGTTCAGTCATTCTGTCACGCAGGACCCGTTCGAAGATTTTTATCAGGTGGGAAGTTAACACCACTGGTCTATACTGTTTGAGTGACCCTTTGCTGCCTCCTTTATGTATAGGGGTAATTATTCCCACTTTGAGTGCTGATGGTATCAAGCCAGAATTTAAGGATTCTGACCACAGTAGTTGTAGGGGTGTTGCTAGTTGGTCTTTGCAGTTTTTCAAGAAAAGTGTGTGGAATCCATCAGGTCCGGCTGCCGAGTTTGATGCTATGCAGTCAATGGCTGTCAATTCCTCGAAATGTCTACAGATGGGATTTGTTCTTGTCGGGCTGTTGGGGTGGGCTCCGAGAAAAAGTCGGTCAGGTTTTCCACTATTTTGTTCTTGTCCGGTTGGCTGAAAGTGTCCTCATATTGCTTGCTTAGTATTTGTGCCATGTTTTCTGGGTCTCCGTCAAGTTCATAACCTCTGTAACTCAAAAAGGGCTAGAGCAAATGGGCTCTAATTAAGTTTCCACACCCATGCTCTGACTGACTCTTCCCAAATGGTAGAAATATTAGCTCGATTACTCAAGTCGTTTGTGAGTTAGCCTGTAGCCTAGAGGTTAGTGGTCAAGAGTTGTGGACTACTTACATGGAACAAGCCCCTCTTTAAAAGAGCCGCGCCTCCTGTGCATACCTCGGTGCTCCCATTATTTGCCTACTAACACTATTCTCTATCCTTTGCACCAGCCCATAAAAGTTTGTAGAGGGAACCACGAACAAGTTGCTCTCAGAGCAGCTGAGCCTCGAAAGTTGAAATGTTAACACCTGTCGTGCCGAATGCTAGACTACTCGGTCCACGGGACAGCTCGGCCCACGGCGAGACAGCTCGGCCCAGTAAAACCGAGACAGCTCGGCCCAGTGTTAATTGCGAGACAACTCGGCCTTCCACAACATAAGAACGATATAGATGGCTATATTGATAATTTTGGAATCACTATGTCCCTATCTATTTATGTATCTATCTTTTCGTTTCATCAAACAAGTGACAATTCATTAACTTGTATTTCTCGTATTGATCATTTTGGAATCACTATATAGGCCTATGTCCCTATCTAACCTAACCTAACCTAACTTAACCATAGCATAACATGGGACCCAGCTGTCTCAAATAATGGGCCGAGCTGTCTCGCCGTCGTGGCCGAGTTGTCCAAAAGTGGGCCGAGCTGTTCGAGCCGAGTTGTCCCATGGGTCGAGTCGTCCAGTCACCATCGTGCCATGTTTAACATTTGTCAATTTTTTCCTGGCAAGCGATTGCAAGCCTGCAATTTAGGAGGAACCGGCCTTTGGCCGGGAAATTTTTCTGCCAAAATATTTACACATATTATCTTGGGGGGACATTTTTAAAACCTTGATTGAGGTCTAGGGAGCAAACAAAAAATCTCCCCTTAAAATAGAGTACTACACTAGAAAATATACTGTTAATATAATCCTACTAATATTCCTTCCATATATAAAATCATGAAGTGTACATTAAATATCTGACAGGCGGAAATTTCACTTCATCTGCTTTATGGAGGGGTGATATCGATGCCCATGTTTCGATTTAAGAAGTAAATATCCCTGCATCACAAGTCCTATATGCAGCTATCAACACCTTACAAATACATAACTTAAAATAGACTATGTGCTGTGAACGTCCTAAGCTTGAAGGTAATCCGGAAGTTGATTAATTAACTATAATAAAATTCGAACTGGACTCGTGGATCGGGGGGGGGGGGGGGGGGGGGGTAGGGGGAGGACCAGCTTGAATGTGACGTCATTATTTAGTGCTGACATTCGACTGGTAGCAAGAGGACGTACCTGCGTTGGCTCTTCGTATTTTCCCGTATTTAAGGTGTGTATGGGGATTTGTCGTGCATATATGACATGTGTATTGATATTCTATTAATGTTCAGGCGGCCATACATGTAATTCATAAGGGTAATATACGAAAATTGTGAACTTATGACTGTTTGAGCCGGTTCGCGTATGCCGTCTCGTCTGCTGCATATATTCTAACCGCTAGTAATTACGCTAAAATCGTTGACCTAGACATTTAGATAATAACAAACTATTTGGTGTGTGTACATTGCGTTGGTGAGGTGTGTGAATATAGAGGGGGTTATTAACTCGTAATTCAAGGTACAAACTAGCGAACGAGGTGACATCGCTGTTGCCCCCCCCCCCCCTTTCCTCTCTCCCTCCCCACCTTCCCTCACCCTTTCTTGTCAATTCCTTCCCTGCCCCCACCCAACCTCAATCCTCTCCTTTCCTCCTCCTCTCTCTCTCTCTCTCTCTTTTCTCTGCTCTTCCCCCTCCTATCCTCCTCTCTTCACTTCATTCTCTCTTCTGACCCCCCCCCCCCTTCCTGTCCCCATGCTCTCACCCAGCCTTCCAACCCCCACTACTTTTCCTCCCCTCCCAACATCCCCTCTCGTTTTCAATTAAGGATTTTTGGTATATACAGTATACGAATTATAGGTATATCTAATCATTTTTATTGGCTTGGGTTTTCTTCTACGGTGATTTAGATGCTGCCTTAACACGTGATCCTGCCTGCTCCTACCTCACCCCCACCCCCTCCTCTTTCACTCTTGCACAATCACTCCCCCCCCCCCCCCCCCCCCCCCAGCTCTCTCTCTTTCTCTCTCTCTCTCTCGCTCTCTCTCTCACTTTAGACTAGGGGTAGGCTTTGTTCTGTATACCATGTAGATATTGTTCATGATTAGTAAACCACCACCTCTCTCTCTTACTCTCTCTCTCGCTCTCTCTCTCTCTCTCTTACTCTCTCTCTCTCTCACTTTAGACTAGGGGTAGGCTTTGTTCTGTATACCATGTAGATATTGTTCATGATTAGTAAACCACCACCTCTCTCTCTTACTCTCTCTCTCGCTCTCTCTTACTCTCTCTCTTACTCTCTCTCTCTCTCACTTTAGACTAGGGGTAGGCTTTGTTCTGTATACCATGTAGATATTGTTCATGATTAGTAAACTACCACCTCTCTCTCTTACTCTCTCTCTCGCTCTCTCTTACTCTCTCTCTCGCTCTCTCTTACTCTCTCTCTCGCTCTCTCTTACTCTCTCGCTCTCTCTTACTCTCTCTCTCGCTCTCTCTTACTCTCTCTCTCTCTCTCTCTCTCTCTCTCTCACTTTAGACTAGGGGTAGGCTTTGTTCTGTATACCATGTAGATATTGTTCATGATTAGTAAACCACCACCTCTCTCTCTCTCTCGCTCTCTCTTACTCTCTCTCTCTCTCTCTCTCTCACTTTAGACAAGGGGTAGGCTTTGTTCTGTATACCATGTAGATATTGTTCATGATTAGTAAACCACCACCTCTCTCTCTTACTCTCTCGCTCTCTCTCTCTCTCTACTCACGGGCGGCATCTTTAGAATAACACCCAAACGTAATTAAAAGGAGATACTCGCTTTTTCTGGACCCCCTTCTCCCTCATGTTTAGCATATTAGGTTTGAGATTTTAAGACGTTCGTTCCGTTAGTTTGGTGATTTTGAGACCTTTCGCCCCATTTATTTGCCAATATTTAGACCTTTTGTACCATTTAGGTGTCGATTATTTCCTGACAAGCGATAACGAGCGACAAGCCTGTAATTTTAGAAGGAACAGGAAATTTTTCGGTAATTGTTTAGTGTATGGCCTCCTAAAGAAAATAGATTTTTGAGCACAGACTAAACCAAAAGTTCACTACTGTATTTACATAGCTGGTCATTAACCTAACCTAAGCTAACCTGGGCATCCAGACCCCCGCTGATTAAACAATTACGAATTTTTCTACTGAAAAATGTACAAATCTAGCTTGAAATGAGGTCTGTTTTTTTTTTTTTTTTTTTTTTTGAAGCTTGATAATGCCGAAATAAAGGTCATATAAGAATAGAAGGGCAAATTATCAATATACCCAGTGATTTTATATGTATGTAGGCTATATACTCATGCCCAATCTCAATTTTGTTTTGTTTTTTTATACCTATTTTTATATATCAATTCACTCCGGCCTTTAGTTTTACCGGCCCTATACTCTGTTTAATTTCAACTGACGGTAAATTGCAAAGTTCCCATCAAGATTTCTCAGTTATTTTGAAGATTTTGTAATGAAACATGGTGCTAAGTATATAAACTTGATCTTAACATGATGCAGAGACGTATTAGTATCAGGGAGAAGGGAGCCAGAAAAAGCAACCACCTTCCCCTTAACTCCTCCCCCCACATCACACACAACGCGCAGGTCTACCACGCAGTCCTAGCAACCAACCCAACATGTCTCTAGCAACCCACACGTTCCTAGCAACCCTCACATGGCCTTAGCAACCGACATATATCCCTAGCAACCATCCCACACGTCCATAGCAACCCTCACATGCCCCTAGCAACCTACATATGTCCCTAGCAACCATCCCACACGATCATAGCAACCTTCACATGACCCTAGCAATACACTCCTCCCCTTTTCTGCTCCTCCCCCACACTACACACAATGCGCAGGTCTCCCACACAGTCCTAGCAACCAACCAACATGTCCCTAGCAACTCACACATCCATAGCAACTCTCGCATGATCCTAGCAACACTTTATATATATGTTAGCTTGTTCGGCGCCATATCTATCAATCAATTCCGTCCTCCCTCCCCACTGCATTCACGCTCTTCCTCCCTCCTACCCCAATGCATTCACCCTCTCCCTCCCTCCCCACTGCATTCCCCCCTTCCTCCTCCCCCCACTACATTCACCCCCTTGCTCCCTCCCTCCCCGCTGCATGCACCCCTCCACACTCCCTCCCTCCCCCCTTCATGCACCCCTCTCCCCCCCCCCCCACCGCCACACACACACACACACTACATCCATCTCCCACCCTCCCTCCCTCCCCCTATACTTAATTGAAAATATGAAGTTTCTATGTTTCAGTATTATATTCCACGAAATGTTAAAATATCAATGGTAGTACTGCATTGCTCTTACAACTAATTATTATGTTCTCTCCACTAACCAACTTTACTCCTAAACTCGATTAATGAAATTAACAAACATATGTGGCAGTCCGGGGATTCGAACCCGCCCTAGGGCGCTCACACCGAAAATCAACACACTTATGCATTGCACCACGAAGACATATTGATTGGCTAGGAATACGACATATGTTTCTTAAATGTATATTTTATTATAAATCTGACTTAATTACTAATTATTATTTATTCTTCCTTCCAGAATGTGTGGGTTATGGTACTTATCAGTTAACTGCCAACGCTACCACCAACACGAATACCACTACGACTACCACCGAATCTACTATTGCCACCACTGAATCTACTATTACCACGGTCACCACCACCATGGCTACCACTATTTCCACCACCATGGCTACCACTATTTCCACCACCACCACTACGTATACTAATACCTCCACAACTGTTTTGGTTTTCTATGTATGGGAGACAGAAGGCAAAACTACCTGTAGCGAGTGCCTCTCCCTAAGTTCAAAGAGTGACAAGGCCAAAATCAAGGGACGTTTGAGCCAAAATGCCTGGACACACGGAGTTTGAAGCAATTTTAGTCATAGGAGGAGGGAAATACTGATTCTTGGAGAGAGTTCCAGAACTCAGCTGTTGAATAGAAGAAAGCCTGAGAATAACGTTTCACTCTTGGGTTGGAGAGTTGCACAGAGTAGGGGTGGGATTGTGTTGCAAGACTACCACCATTCTACCAACAGTACCATCTCTACCTCATCTGCCATCAGAACATTTTTACCGCAGCTACCCCCACCATCACTCCGACCATAGCTACCGTCAGAACATCTCTACCGCTACCCCTACCACAACTACCCCTCGTACGATATCTACCACAACGACCACCATCTACAATCTCTACCACCACCTCGACCACAATTACTACCACAACTACCATCATAACTTCTCCACCACTACTGCTACTACCATCTCTACCACAACTACCAGCAGAGCATTTGTACCATCCCTACCACCACCACCACCACCACCACAACTATGATCAGTATCATCTCTATCACCACCAGTAGTACCAGAACATCACCACTACAACCACCACTACTACCACTCGTACGATCTCCACCACCACCATCATCTCTACCACAACTACCAGCAGAACATCTCTACCACCACCTCTACTACCACCACTACCAACAGAACATCTCCACCACCATCTCTACCACAACTACCAGCAGAACATCTCCACTATTCCTACCACCACCACAACATCTAACCCAAGGTGAGTCGTTGATCGCTTGATATTCGGCTAACAAATCTTCTATAGTCTATTTTTTTTCCAGCTGATGGCAAATTGCTATGTTACCGTCTTGATTACTCAGTTATTTCGAAGATTTTGTAGCGAAATTTGTTGTTAATTATGAAAACCTAGCATTCATATAACTTGGATATGTAATAGTTTCATATATTTCCTTTAAATATCGGTGAATTCGCTGCTAAGGGATTCAGTTTACTATCAGCTGGGAACAATAGACTATAGTGCAGCCTTATAATATTAGTTCTTCTGAAACGGAGTGTATATGAAGTAGAAAAATATGAAAGAAAAACATATAATTTCAGCTCTGTTAATTTCAATAATGATAAAACCTAAGTGCGTGAATTTTCAGTACGGTACTTGGATACTATATTCTTCTTTCATATTTTAAAATTATAATCTGAAACATAATGCATAAATAAGTAGCACACTGCAATACAAAATAGCGTCACTTAGTTGCAAATCGGTTAGGGTAATGTCGCGGTAATTGATTCATATCGATAGTACACATAAACAAAAGTAAAAATCCGAGTAAACTATTGTCTCTACATAATTAAAACTACCAGTTAAAGCTTCAGCCTTGCTACGTATAAACTGTAATATTATATTAGGCTACTTTCAAATTTGTGACCGAAAAAGGCGATTTGCGAGTCAACGAATGGGATTGGAGAAAACCGGTTTAATGTTATTTTAATACCACGAATTTTGTTGATATATTTGAAGATAAATATTGAATCTATATGCTCTAAAGATCATATTTTTTTTTTTAACCCTCGTCAAAACCTAATAAAAAAGTATGGTACTAAAATGTCTTTTTCGTAAGAAGGTTGTCAATACGGTACTTTCAGTCATCGATAGCTCTAAAGATCATATGCAAATGTGTTAAACCCTCGGAAAAACCTAATATAAAAGTATGGTACTAAAATTTAATTTTCGTAACAATGTTGTCAATACGGTACTTTCCCGTTATCAATGTACAATCAAGCTGAAGATTGCAGAGCAAACACCGTAGACTTCATCGAATTTTCTTTCACCTTCGTATAATTGACAGCCAATTTTTTTTATTTTTTTATTAAGGAATTAGTACTCAACCAGCGGGGGTGTGGGGGCGGCAGCCCCCACCCATAATACTAGGTTAGGTTAGGTAAGGTTGTTAGGTTAGGCTAATGTCTTTTCAAATCACTATCTGGGAGCGAGCGTGTCTCAACATCGATCGATAGGCCTAATGGGGAAAATAGGTTTTCCCGAGATTTCTAATTAATTACAAACACTATATATTGATGCAAATGACCAATTTTGTTTATAAAAAAACACTGAAAACAAAATGGTGGTATTAAAATAAAATGAATCCGAAAACCCCGCTATTTTAAGTGATATAATTATATTGTTACGGTTAAATGATGCGGTAAATCGATTGTAATAGGTTAGAGAGGTGTAGCATTAGTTTAGGCGTGATGAATAAGGGCGTTTATGGCTGGAAAGGGCGTCAGGCAGACAGACACTGAACCAGAGCTCGCCTAGTAATAAGTACTTTAATACCTTGATTATTCAGTTAATATTTGATTTTCTTTGGTTATTAAGTGTTCATATGGAACGGAATATATACTTGAGTATACAATTGTGTGAAAGAACAACTTACTTCAACCACATTTACTTATAATTCACGTTTTATGAATAAAGCTGCACTAATTTATTCATAACTTTCTTAAAATACAAAAAATTAAAAATCTGAAAAACTGCATTTCTAGAAATAAATCGAACTACCTATTGTCAAAGTTTCAGCGTTGTAACTCGAAAATTGCAAAAGTTAATGGACTTTCAAATTTGTGACTGAAAATTTCTATTTGTGGCTCAGGGAAGGCGAATTTGGAGAAACTGACACAAGTCCAGCAAAGAAAAAAGTATAAAGAAAGTATAAAATCATACGGTAAATCGATTGGTGTAGGTTAGAATGCTGTAGCATTATTTTGGGCGTGGTAATTTTGGGCGTTTTAGGCCTTTTTGGGCGACTCAGGCAGCCAGCCAGCCCCAGGACCAACGCGCGTGCTACCGTTTTCTATACAACCCAGTTCAGCAGAGACGTTTAAGTGCAACTCGGTTCTTTTGTACTGTCAACATATCCCGCAATATTATTGATAATTAGACATAATCAGAAAGTTTATAACTATTCCTTTCATTATTGATGCTTGATAATTACCATCGTATTTCGTTGCTTACCTCGCATTACTGAAAAAAACCCCATTCCATTTGTGAAAAATAGTAGTTTTATTTATTATTTATGTGAGCTCTCATCTTGGTAATCTATTGCCCAAATTAATTTATTGTTTCTTGTTTTCAGAATCTGCTTGTGGACTCTGCCAGCTCTACGAGACTGCCAACAACTATGGACTCTACCAACACACCACAAGCTACCAACACCATCCCCGAATTATGGACTCTGCTACACCACAACCTACCAACTGTCTGGGGTAAGTCACTGCCCAACTCATTATACTCTGTGCACGACAAGGAGGCCAATAATCAGTTTTTATTTCCACAATTTGAATGGTAAAAAGTTTACTAGAAATATGCATCATAATCGTCGCTTAATAATTAGTATCTTATATCCATATGTTAAGTAACTGTTGAACATTCAAAATAATTAACTTAGAAAAACTACTTGAATAACTTAAAGTAATAGTAATTATACAGTATATAACTTAAGAATTTAATAGACAAAATACTGGCCTACTTGTCGTGAACAAAGCATTGTTTAATTTATTATATATGATATCAGCGCTTGTCAATCTATTGCCCAAATTAATTGTTTTGTTTCTTGTGTTTCAGGATTGGGGTGGCTGCCTGTGGACTCTGCCGGTTGCTGCCTGTGGACTCTGCCACCGCTGCCTTAGGACTCTGCCGCCGCTGCCTGTGGACTCTGCCGGTTGCTGCCTTAGGACTCTACCGCCGCTGCTAGAGACTGCCCACGCCACTACGATACAAGGGGAGTGATATTTGTGTTTTGTTTGTAGTAGTAGTAGTTTGTAGTCGTAGTATGTAGTCGTAGTATGTAGTCGTAGTATGTAGTCGTAGTGGTGGTGGTGTAGGTTAGGTTAGGAGGGTAGGTTAGGAGTAGGGTAGTTAGGTTGTAGTCGTAGTATGTAGTCGTAGTATGTAGTCGTAGTTAGTAGTCGTAGTATGTAGTCGTAGTTAGTAGTCGTAGTATGTAGTCGTAGTATGTAGTCGTAGTATGTAGTCGTAGTTAGTAGTCGTAGTTAGTAGTCGTAGTATGTAGTCGTAGTTGCATGGTATGAATGGTGTGTGTTAGGTTAGGCTAATCTATTTTTCCCTTTCAGATGAGATAGGTCTTATTACCTTTACTCTAATCTTTGCTATTTTTCTTATTACTTCACAGTTTTGTTGCTTTGATGATGTCCCCTCTCCCCCCTTCTTCCCCGAGTTGGTTCCCTCCTTCAGCTTCAATATTTTGCTTTGCTTTAAATTCAATAATGATTGTATTTGCCTTAAATGTAACTTATATATTCCGTCATTGTACCGGGTCATATATTATCTTTGCATCACTTGAATTCATAACTCTGTATTTGCTATTAACTTCACTTGATATAATATTGTTATATATATATCGTCTTTGTCACGCGAACTTTGCTTAATAAAAAGAAAAAAATTACTTCTATCTTTTATTGATCACTATATTATAAGCTATGACTTTTATAACTGATAAAAACTTAGAAAAATAGTTCTCAATTATTAATAAAGTTCCAATATATGGACTTAGAAAAAAAATATGAAAAGAGAACTTAGAAAATAAAACAATTAACTTAGAAAAACTAGTTCTCAATTATAAATAAAGTTCCAATATATGGACTTAGAAAAAAAATATGAAACTATACACATATAAGAGAACTGACAAAATATACTGAATATAAAAAGTTCCAATATTTGGACTTAGAAAATATACTGAATATGAAAAGAGAACTTAGAAAATAAAGCAATTAACTTAGAAAAACTATACTTGAATAACTTAAAGTAATAGTAATTATATTGAACTTGTAATAAAAAAAATATGAAGAGAACCAAGATAATTAACTTAAAAAAACTATACTTGAAATAACAAACAATTATAATGGATATTAAAAAGAATATATCGACTTAGTATTTTATTGATCAGATTCAGACATACATTTTTATAATATCTTACAAAACACTACATACAGTATATACTTTAAATAACAGGAGAAACAAAAATATAATGGATATTAAAAAGAATATATCAACTTAGTATTTTATTGATCAGAGTCGGACATACATTTTTATATTATCTTACACAAATCATATACTTTTAATACTGTTATTTTTGTATTACCCTTACTGGTTGTATATATCTTATAACTAATGAAGTTTTGCTTTTATATTACGTACCTAAAGTACTTTATACCGAACTTGGCTTTGTGACCATGGTATAACTTTTGGTTCACTACATGATTTGCCCAATATTTATATGTACAGTAATTTTCTTTAAGTACATCTTTATAATTATTAATTTTCCAATAACCATTGGGCTTTCGGTAATTTTTCATAGATTTATTTTGGATTTTAAGCATATATAGTTTCATTGGCAATGCAGTTTGCATTTTTTATATAATTCTTAATTATTGATTTCAGTTTAACTTTTTTCTTTTAATAGCCAAGCTGTTAATACTTTTATAATATTTTTAATGTTAAGTGTGCTGTCCTTATTTAATTCATTCTCAGCTTTAATCCAGTTCATCAGATAAGTTACCATTAACCCTCTCAAACATATGACGCGATTTTGAGCCTATTAGGGATACTTTAAAACCTTTGTTACCATCAGGGGTATTTAGAAACCTTTAGTTTAGTTACTGCATCCTCTGCAGTTGTCTTTGAGTTAGCTGTGGGCAGAAAACTAATTTTGGAGAGGTATTTATAAGAGTAAGAGAACTATTTCTTATTGCTAATCTGGCAACCTCTGGGTCATATGAGTGAAGGGGTTAAGTAGTCTACACCTGGACTATCTCCCTCTCCCACCAGCCAGTACTGAGGTAAGCCTGTGTTAACTATCTACTAGTTTATAACCCAACTCTAGCCTATTCAGTTTATGAAGTAGTGTTTAATACTTTTGAAACTAGCTAATTATATAGTGTGCAGCTTTTGGGGGGAGGCTAGTTTTCCGAATGATTGGTTGTGTGAAGGAATAGTGTTAAGTGGGTGAGGGATGTTGGCAAAATGAGAAACTTGACATTGTGGTCAAGTGTGTATTGGACGTGTGATAGAATTTGTGGATGTTGACAGTAAGTGATCAAAGTAGGAGAGGGATATTTACCTAGAGACTGATTAAGGGTGTATGATTAGGTGTTAATAGTGTATGGACAAAGTAGGGGATAGGTAGTGATAAGCTGATAGTGTATGAGGGTTGGCAGTGTTTAGCCTAAATGTGTGTAAGACTTGGCATAGTAAAGTGTGGATTGTTGGCAGAGGTGTTGACAATTATTGAACCTAAATTTTGGCAGTGTGATATGGTGTGTTAGCAAAGTAAAGTGTGGATTGTTGGCAGAGGTGTTGACAATTATTGAACCTAAATGTTGGCAGTGTAATATGGTGTGTCGGCATTGTTCTTCGTGATTACTGGAGATGTTGGTGAATTCAACCATTGAAGGTATTATGCAACTGGAGCCATGTACAATAAACAAGCATATGTGTTGGCAGTGAAATGTGTTGAATTGGTAGTGTTATTTTAGGTGTTGGTAGTTATATTTGATGTGTTGGCAGTGAAATTAAGTGTGTTGGTAGTGTACTTTGTGTGATGACAGAGGCATTTGGTGTTTTGGCAGTGATTTGGGGTGTTCTAATATTCGTTGTGTTGGTAGTGTTCGGTGTTCTCAATATGACATGTGGAAGTCTCAAAGTATTGCCTATTCCAAAGTTAATTATTTAAATCCTAAAATTATCATGTGACTGGAGCTATGTGCTAATTAAGATTCAATCTCTTATCCCCATGTATTTGTTTTTACTGGCCGTATCCCATATAACTTAATGTTATTTTAAGTTATATATATATATTTAAGTTTGACTAAGATGGGTTATGTAATTTGAAACTATTGTATATATGTAATTACTGGGGTCACTAAGCTATATATTCCTGAACTATATCTCTACTGATCTATTCTTCCCATGTAACAGGTGTATATCTACCAATGTAACTCATGATCTATCCCATGTAACTATTGCTATTTGCCTGTTGATCCCAAACCCATATAGCTCTTCCTACCTACCTCTCCAAGAATCTAGATATATTAGGTATTGAAAGTCATCCCTCCTCACCCAGACATTTTATTTTGTAGTTCGTTTCGTGAACTTACCGTTTCTATTCTCTGGCAATGTATTCCAATATTTCAAATTTTTAATTTATAATCATTTGTAAAGTATTATTTAAATTTATCGACGGTATTGGCGTGTAGTAATTTGTTCAAATATATTTTTCTATTAATTCCAATATTAATATTAATTGCTATTAATGTTAGTTATCCAAAAATATTTGCGCTATTGGATTACAATAATAATTAGTTCAATTTGCTGTCATTCAAAGTTAATATGAATAACTATCAGAAATATATAGGATACAATATTGGATTACATCAACAGGTTGGAATCAATAGTCAAGATTCAAATATTTCTTCTTTATTTTTTCTTAAAGACATAGGTAGTGTTGTCCATTGGTCCAGGGTCCTTAGTCTGGTCACAGCAACACATCACATCTGTAAAAACAAGAAAATATTGAGGCACCAGAAATACAGGAGTTTCACGGAGGGGGTCGGGGGTCCTGAGTGTGGTAAAGGGGGGTCCTGAGGGGGGAGGGGGGGTCCTGAGGGGGGAGGGGGGGTCCTGAGGGGGGGAGGGGGGTCCTGAGGGGGGAGGGGGGGTCCTGAGGGGGGGAGGGGGGTCCTGAGGGGTAGAGGGGGGGGTCCTGAGGGGGTAGAGGGGGGGGGTCCTGAGGGGGACCAGGGGTTGGGTGGGGGGTACCAGGGGTAGGATGGGGGTCCTGGAGAGGGTGGGAGGGGGGGGGGGGTTCTACTTTTTTCTTATATATTAATATTTTTCGTTCATTCTCCTATATAACCATTCCACACCCGCTACGAGTTTTTCTTTCCCTTCCCTGGTAGTTCATCCTATCCCCATCCCAGATAGACCTTCTCTTCATCCCTAGTCTGTTCTATCCTGTTCTATTGTGCCTACTAGTTCTATTCTATATTCTGGGTAAATCTATTCTGTCCTCCCTCCTTCCCTGGTACATCAATACCCTCCCTGCAACACGCCCCCAAACACACATAAGAAAAGTCGGGTATATATTTTTAATGTATTTTTTATTGTCAGGAAGCAGTCAAGAAGTCGTCGGTGTCAAGTATGGGATATGAGCAGACAGTATCAAGAAGGACAAACGGTAGGAGTAAAGCAGATGCAGCAGACAGCAGAAAAGGCTAGGCACAGCAGAACGGGTGACAACAAACAGCAGAACGGGTGACAACAAACAGTTCATCAACACCAGACAAGGAATTAACAACGAGGTGAGCTAGCTATGGTTGGTCAAACAAATTGATCTGTTTTGACTAAGATTTGTTTGGTATATTGATCATCTGTCTTTATGCAGATGTTTATGTGTTGAATATATATGGAGAGATATTGAGTGAGCTTGATGAGTATTCAGTATCAGGATATAGGTATTCCAATTGAGTTGGTTGGTATTGAAATGTGAGCATAATTTGGCGGATGGTGAGTCTAGTTATTGAATATGATTTTATTCAGGTTGAAAGGTGGGATTCAAACGAGATGTGGACAGACGAGAGCAAAGCGATAGTGATGTTGGTTGAGGTTGAAAGGTGGGATTCCAACAGATGTGAGCAAATCAAGGTGACAACGGAACTATAGATGGACAGACATCAACGACTGCCACAACATCAATGAGACCATCAACAGTGAAGATTGACAGTGATGGACACATCAACTGCGACAGAGAGACATCAACAGCAACATTAGCAGTGAGGCACCATTGCAGCAGACAACAGCGACGATTCGGTGAGCAAAGCTATATTGTTGTATGGGAAAAACAGGTCAGTCAGTCTACCTAACTTCATTAATAAGTCAAGGGGAACAAGAGGCCCCTAAGAAAAGGAAAGACATAGGAAATAGAAAACAGTGTGCCCATCAGAGTAGGCCACCCTTCATTCACTCTGATATATTCCAAATCAGTGCATCAACTTTATGATTGACATTTTACTTTACAATTACAGTATAAATCTGTATTAATGGAATTATGAAAGCTAAACAAATAATTAACAGATTAAATTTAAATATTAATTAACCAATGAAACTAATTATAGCTAGTTAAATTAGATCGTAAAGTCCATAATTATACCAAATTCCTGTAAAGTGTTTATCATATTGTTAATGCAATTACTGATAATACTATTTAAGACTTGGGCAAACACTGGAGAATAATGGTTAAGAGTTTATGTTTAATCTTCTAACAGGATTTCTTGTAGAATTTATGTGATATATGAAAACATTTATTTTATCACACTACAAACAAGACTATGCCAGCTGTAAAACAGATTTATCAAAGACTTTAATATCTGTTATCAATATTTACCTAAACAAATGGACCTTTTAAGTAAAGCATTAGGACTGCTATTATTCTAAAGACAGGAGTCATAATTATAAAGTTATATCCGTTGTACGAATAGGCTTGAATACCTTTGAAGTAGTCATAAGGAAATACTCCTATTTACAGTACAACAATTTACGCTTTTGAATATTTATCATTAGGCATGTAGGCTTGACGTTAAGTATTGCAACAACTTATAAATAAAATTAAAGTCCTTAGGCATGGGGGAACTGATATTTGCAGATATTTTGTTCGAATCATGGGGATAACTGCTTAAAACGAGGCATAGGTGCTCATCAAGGCCATCTAAAAGATTACATCCGAGTCCACCTAGGATTAACATGAAATCAAAATTTGGATGGCCCTTGGTAATTATTTTGTAGTCATAATGGCCTGTGTTTTATTCGTCAGTGAGACAAGTGGTACAGTGACAATATGAGCAGCCTGTTTTACTAATTACATTAGAGGCCTAGTATATTGTTCTCCAGTGAAAGAGAAATTTGCAAAGTATTTTACGTGGAATTGAGAATATAAAGATGGTTATCTGGGGTTACTTTAGACACTAATAAGATTATGCCGATATTGAGTTTACTTTAAGCTGGTCTAATATAATCTTCATCTACAGTGGCATTTATAACTATCTCAGCAGGCTAACTATGATCTATTCAGTTATATGGTAAATCTCTATTATATTATGTTTCTTAGTCTCCAGTGGTTTGCATATTAGTATAAAACCTACCGTATTAACTTCCAAGACTGAAGTGACTACATACTAATATTAACAAGGGTACAGTCAATATAAATAGTTCGCCGATACTTATGACATTAAACAAATCTTACTAATCACAGGCTATATTGGAAGCACATGAGAACTGTCGAGGGAAAGTGTATATTAACTTACAATTCCACTATTTGAGGATTTTGGGCGAACTATTTTGGTTTCGACTAACTGGCAGCATTTTTCTAGATCGAACTAAAGGAAATTCGTACATTTGGCAACACTGATATAACAATTTAAAGAATGTATGAACAAGGTAATTCATATTTTGTTCAACCAAATTTACATCTAAACTCAATGAAATCAACAAATACATGTGGCACTCTAAGGACTCGAACCTAGGATACTCACACCGAAATTCCGCGCATTTATGCATTACGCTATCAAGACTGATAATTTAACCTTTGAAAGCATACTGGTAATCATAAACCCATCTAAGGCTAGGCATATATATCTAATTATCAAGGGAACATCTATCAATATACAACTATTCGATTTACCAATATTATAGTAATCAGTCAACCATAACCTATGTTGATGTATTCAAGACTGGATAACTCCCACTATAGGATGACCAAGGCAAAAATTCCTCAAGGTTACTTTAACAGACATAACTTCTCAGGATCTTTGAAGAGCTACGTAATGTGAGGACTATTGATTCAGATGTGGAAGACTGGAATTCAGTAATAGTCTTGACAATCATTAATTATTATTATAATTTTACCCAATTCCATAACCCATTTAAGCAGAGGACCCAAACGTGTTTTTCATCATTGCTACCTCCAGACGATTTTAGTCAACTTAAAAAAAGGACCTGTCAGCGTTTGAGGGTTAATTTGGATAATCTTAAGCTCTTGATTCCCCGAGTTTAGTAAATACCGGTCAGTAATTTTGTTTTTGGTTATACTGTCACTATGATTAATTACTTTATTATGGGTACCCATAGACAAATTTACTCAGTTTAGGAAGGACCCGTTTGATTCTAAGGATCGCTATAATGTCTACCCCATTGATTCCTAGTGGTCCTTAACTGATCGATAAGATTAATGCTATGACTTTATTATAATGAAACTTAATTCTTCTAAATATATTACGCCGAAATTAGGTTATATTTTTGCTACCTCGAGACTATATTATTCAACTTATCAAAGGCCTGTCAGAGTTAGACTAATAATCAAGATATTCATTAGGACTTTCATTCCCAGTGGTTCTTCCAAAGCTGATTAAAATTATCTGGTTGGAGCATTGATCAAGAATTAGTCACAAGATTGAAATTCGATATTTATTCTTAATATAATTTCAGTTGACATTTATCCCCAATTTACTTTTCCATTTGTCCATTTTTTGTCCTTCTTGCTACTATAATTTCATTAATTTGTTTCAATTACGTTTACAAAATAAGGGTTTCAATTGTGATGAGCGCCAGTTCTCCACATTACTAAGCATCCAAGAGTATAAATTAGTATCTTCATTCACGATAGATTCTTTAGTACCATAAGCTCTTCCCCCAATGACTACTTAATTTGCCATCTTAAATTGAACACTGACGATAGTTAAATACGGTACTAATTTAGGAAACTATTGAAAATATGGTGTATTAAAACTAACCAATATTACTTAAGAAAAATCTCCGCCTACCTATAGGGAACCGAGTCTAGTTAATTTAGTTAATTTTCACCAGTCACCCACTTCCACAGATCTCAGTTTGGGAAGGATCTGTTACACAATACTAAAATTAAGTGTTGCCATTTGTACGAAATACTTTCAATTGATTAGATTAAGCTGCAGCCTATACCCTGTCCACCACTTATGATAGTCTATGGAATATTTTGAAGTTTCTTCGGCATTACTAAACTGGTCTACTTAAGCCAATTTTTCATTCAGTTTTTTTGGCCAATGTAGGTTAAGTATAGAATTATTATAATAGTTTAACCAAGGAGTTTTGACAAATTAAAGTTACACAAACTAGCTTCGAAATTCCAGGATGCACACATTTCAAACTACCATATATGCCATGGTAATAACTGAACTGAAAGTCACCAAATCCAATTTTGAGAATTGTGATGGTGAACATTTCTAACTTAAATTTTAGGATTATGGGATATCGTCGACCAGTTACAATGATATTTTAAACTGTAGCCAGCAAAATTAATCTTACTTTGGGGGATAAGGCACAACAGTTTAATATTTAGGAAGTTATAAAGGCTACATCCACTAAGACAGAAACCAGCCGCCTGTGTGTACTCCAGGACAATTATTATTCAGGCCAAAAGGGCACCAATCATTAATTCAGTATCCATAGCTATTAAATTTGTCGTTTTATTAATTTAAACTGACTTTATAGACCAAACTTCAAAATATTACATTGCATAGACTTTCATAATAAGATCGTATTAAAACATTTTAGTGACAGACCCGTATTACAGTTATCATTGATGAGAGCTGTTGGTCCACGAGTCGAGTCGCACCATCCGTCTGTTGTCCCCCTCAGGCTGGACGTCTATCATACATCTGAAACATTAGGTTAGTATTAGTTAACATCCTGATGTACACGCTAATAACTATAGTCACCACTGCATTAAGGGGGGTGACCTGTTTTTTTTATTTCTCTCCTTTTCTCTCTTTCTCTGCCTTTTACCCATTTGGCCCCATTCAGCCTACGGTTTTAAGAAGTTTATCCCCATCCAGGTGTAAACATTTTACTGGTGAGCGGTAGTGAGCCAGCATATTTTTTAGTTTTGTTTGACAATAAGCTAAATTTGTAAATTTTTCGATAGAAAATTTTCTCCGGCGAAGCCGGATTTCTTCATATAATACTGGCTCGCTATCGCTCGCCAGGAAGAAATAGACACCTAGATGGGGATAAAAGTCTTAAAATAGTTGGCTGAATGGGGCCGAATGGATTAAAGCCAGAGAAAGAGAGAAAAGGACAGAAATAACAAAAAGCCAGGTCACCCCCCTTAAGGCCTTTTTCTGGACCCCTTAGCTCGGTTTGAGATTTTATGACAGTCTACTTTTCGTTTTGACTATTACAAGACTTTTTGCCCCAATGTGTCAAAGTTATGACCTGTCATGCCATTTAAGTAGCTAATTTTTCCTCGCGAACGATAGAGAGCCTGTAATTTTGGAGGAAACTACCTTTGACCCGGATATTTTACTACCGAAAAATGTACACATTTATCTCGATGGGGGGTCTTGATGGAGGTGTAGGGAGCAAACTAAAAAAAAATCCCCTTATCCCGTGATGTTGAGCAGCTAGTCAGTCCTCTACCGTATTGTCCAAGGTTCAGGTTTTGGTAACTATACATAAGCCTGCAGTAATAAGGAGTGTCAATTTTAGAAACGTTTTTGATTGAAATTATCTGCAGTGTAGTTTATTAATATATACTTCTGAATTTGTTGAGGCAGGGGGGAGAATTTAATTAAGTGGCGGGTACTGTTATTGACCCTTCATGCTTTTTTTCTATGCGAGTGAGGGAGACAAAAGGCAGAACTGCCTGTATCGAGTGCCTCCCCCCAGAGTTGAACGAGTGACAGGGCCAAAATCAAGGGACGCTCGAGCCAAAATGCCTGGACATACGAAGTTTGAAGCCATTTAAGTCACATGATCCTAAGTTGTGTTCTACCTATAGAAGTTAAAAATTTCTAATTTCTAGTAAAAAATAAACCATCCACTGACTAAATTCCACAATATTATTATTAAAACTTTCATGCACAGGCCGCCATTTGCACCCTTTCTGGGATACTTAAGCCTTTGTGACCATCAGGGTCTTTAGAAACTTTTAGTTACTTCAACCTCTGCAGTTGTCTTTGAGTTAGCTGTGGGCATTAAACTAATTTTGGAGAGGTAATGCCGAGATTGAGAGAACTATTTCTGAATACAAATATGGTATTTGTAATGAACCCTATGTTTTAGTATTAATACAGTATATGGAACACCAGAATTCGTTTAAGAGGTCCAAGCTCTAAATAAAAAACTTAAAAAATAGGTGCTCATAATATAATGAATACAGTATATGGGAACTTAGAGACAACTATACACATGGTAACCTAAACTTTTAATATTGTTAAGGAGAGTTGGGTAATTTTTCTGGTCCCCTTCATGTTTAGCCCCATTACTTTGCCGATTAGAAGACCTTCAGCCCATTACTTTGGCGATTTTAAGACCTTTCAACCTATTTGTGTCATTATCAAGACCTTTAGTGCTATTTAGGAAACTAATTATCCTGGCGAGTGATACCAAGCCTGTGATGTAGGAGGAACCGGCCTTCGGCCTGGACAATTTTCTACCGAAAAGTTTACAAATTTGTCTAAGGTGGATCTTGGGGATGTTTTTTAAGCTTGATGGATGTCTAGGAGGAAACAAATTTACAAATAATTAAATCTATATACCAATAAATAAACTAACCATTAGCCATTAACCCTATTAACCCTTTCAAGCTCCAATACGCGTTTCTGTTCTGTTTTCTGGCTACTATTAGACGATTTTATTCAGATTAGGAAGGGTATATGGAAGTCAAGAGGGTTGATTGAGATAGTCTACCCTTTTAATACCCACAGGTCCTTCCTAAGCGGCATAAAATCGTCTAATGATAGTCAAAATAAACTGCTAAAACGTGTCAGAGCTTCAAGGGGTTAATATTGTTGTGTTCTTACCCTAGTTTGTTGGTGAAGGTGGTTAAGGCTCCGTTTGAGTTTCTTAAGTTGGTCTTCAGCAGGGTCTTCCTCCGCCGAGCCTCAACTGTACTGGGCGCCCCTCTTCTCCCCCTCACATCTGTTAGAAAATCCAATATTAATAATACAGCTTAAGGATTTGACCACTTGCAAGTTTCAAGCTATACGGAAGTTGGAGTTTTTTATATCGACATTTAGCAGAATTACGAGCTAAAATATGAGATGTATTGCATATATAAACACAGGAGCTGTGGTGGTCAAGTGGTGAGCACGCTTGCGTGTGAATCTGAAAGACCCGGGATCGAATCCCTGCCACGGCGGACATTTAGTGGGTGCGGTAGTACGTCCTAGCATGTTTCACATGCTTGCACCCAGTCAGGGGACATCCTGACTACGTATACAGACTAAAACACATAACAAAGCCACTCCAACACCTTCCTCGCTCTCCAACATCCCTTCTCTCCTCTCAACACTCTTCTCTGAGCTAGTGCCGATAAAAATGGTATGGTCAGTCCTGTAAAGAATCGTAAGATTCAGAGTCTTAAAGATTCCAGGACAAGCTTTTTAGCGGCGGATCCCCAGATCGACCGTGGTGTTGTCACCTAAACATCTACAAAAGTACAAAGGTACAAGTACATAAAGCCAAATTCACGTACTTTCTATCCATCAAAAATCTACATTACATTACTGCATTTCTGTTTAATAACTTTGTATACGGCCCAAACTTCCTTATAGCCTGAAACTCACAAGTGGTCAATTAGGCCAATATTTCTGATATGCAGATTTTCAAAATTTATCAATTCATAAATATGTTTGCAACAAAAAAAAAACAGTATATCTCAACCATAGTCAAGGTGGTCGTGATGCCTGGAGTATCGGGTCGTCTTGGGTTGGCCAGGGTCGGGTAAGATCGCGACGGTCCTCCCATCTCTAACCTGTTGGGAAGATTTAAAGTTACATTAGTCAGTTTCTCTGTCATACCTTATTTCACCGTTGTTCCTCTTCCGTCGGGCCATCCAGCTCATTCCTGTTGACAAAATATTTAATTATTACAGGAGCGCCGTTCTGCCAGCAACATCGGTCTTCAAATCTGCCACAGCGGGTCTGCAAGCTGCCACATCGGGTCTGCAAGCCGCCACATCGGGTCTGCAAGCCGCCACATCGGGTCTGCAAGCCGCCACATCTGAAAACCTGCAACCTTCACAACCAACGAACAGACGACCAGAAATGCACCGGCCGGATTTCAACCAACTGAAAACAAACCAAGCTAACCCTATACTAACTAAATTTAACTAACTAACCAAACTAACTAAGCTTCTACCCAAGCCTCTAACAGACTGCCAACCAACCTCCTCAGCAAACCGAATAGAGCAACGCCTAACCAATACTAAACTAGAACAGACTCCTACCTATCCCTACCCCTTTAACTAAGAGCTACCCCCCCCCCTCCCCCCCCCCACCTCAGCATCCCTACCAGAAACCTCTTCTAATTCGAAGCCAACGACGATAGGATAAAAAGATTAGTGCATGGATTAATTATATTATATTTCAATATATATATTTCCTTATCAAAAAAATTATGTTACGTTATTGGAAATATTATAGTTATAGCAAATGTAAAAACTTATATATACCAGATTTATTTATATATACATTATTGCAAAACAATAAATATATCATTTACACTGAAATGTATTAAAATAAAAGCTTACCTTAAATTTGCCGCCTATCTAACGTAATGTCTATACACATGTTAGTAGAAGGGAGGTGGTTTAGGTGTGACTAGGATAATTGAAGGAAGGCGGTGGTGGGGGGGGGGGGGGGGGGGGGGTGAGGATGGTTAGGATTAAAGGGAAGTTTGCTCCGGCCCCTTTCTCCCTCATGCTTAGCCCAGGTTATTTTGAGACTAAGACATTCACCCTCTAGTTTGGTAATAAAGACCTTCTGTGCCATATAGCAATATTTTTTTTCCTGGCGAGCGCTAGCGAGCCTGAAATGAATGAGAAACTGGCCTTATTATTATCATTATTATTTCGGCTGGGACATTTTTCTATCGAAAAATGTACGAAATTATCTCTAAGGGGGTCTTCGAGGTATTTGATATAAGCTTGACTGAAGGTCTTGGGACGAACAAAAAAATATATATACAAAATCAAATTAAAACTTCCTTTTACAGATAGAGGAGGGAGAGGATGGTTAGGATTAAAGGATGCTAATTGTTGCCGTGGTGGTGGTGGTGGTAGTGGTGGTGGTAGACTGGTTGAGTGGTCTGGTTGGGGTTTCCATCACCGTTCGACACCTGTAAAAGAAAAAAATACATAGTTAAAATATATCTCAATCAGCCAAGTATACTGTATATAATTTGGGTAGAAATTGAAGTGACCCCGGACAGCCTTTTTACCTAACCTAATCTGTCTTGATAGCGTATGCATAAGTGCGCGGAATTTCGGTGTGAGTGTCCTAGGTTCGAGTGCCTTTTTACCTAACCTAACAAATCGACAAAAAATAACTAGTCTGGGTTTTTTTCCCAGCTGATGGTAACAATTGCTAGCTCTCCATCCTGATTACTACGCTATTACCATGATTTTGTAGCGAAATATGTTGCTAATTATGAACACTTTGCTATTATATGATGCACAGATATAGCAGTAGCATATTTGTTCAGTAAGAATCAAGAAATCGGATGCTAAAGGATTCAATTTACCATCAGCTGGAAAAAAATATACTATAGTCTCTTAAATTTTTACCATAATTCGTTAGTGTTGGCATTATTATTATATTTGTGTATATTTAGAAACTGTATTTTTCCCAGTGCGTATTACGTAATGCATAGGTGCGCGGAATTTCGGTGTGAGTGTCCTAGGTTCGAGTCCTTGGAGTGCCACATGTATTTGTTGATTTAATTTTTTTTTTTGTTTTTTTTTTTTTTTAAAGAGAATGAACTGAGGAAGGAAAAACAGATAAAACAAAAAGGTCCATGTGCCTAAAGGCATCCTCCATTCATAAAATGTTTGTAACAACTGGATTTAAACATTTGTAGATTGTAAGTTTGTGGAAAGCAATTCGAGGGAAGTGAATTCCAAAGAGTATTAGTTCTAGGGATAAATGAATTTTGATAAGCAGAAGTTCTGCATTGTGGAGGAGAAAGTGTAAATTCATGGGCGCTCTCAGCTGCCCTAATTCTACGGGGAAAGATGTGGAGAGGCGGCACAATTGAAGCAAGTTCCTCGGAACAATTGCTGTGAAAATATCTGTAGAATAATGCAAGGGATGCAACGTTTCTTCGTATGGATAATGTAGGAAGGTCCTGTGTGATTGCAGGGTTATTGATTAATCTAATAGCTTTATTTTGAATTTTGTCCAACTGCCTCAATGCAACTACTCCACTTCCACTCCAGAGGTGAACAGTAATCAATCTGAGAACGCCCATGACTTATATATTACGGCCAACTGCTCGACAGTGAAGAATTCTCTAACTCTGTACAGGAGTCTCAGTTTTTTAGAGGCATTCTTAGCAATGCTTCAAACATAATGTGTCCAGCTCAAGTTAGTAGTTAATGTTACACCGAGAATGTCAATACTAGGGGAAGTGGGAATATTTACATCATTAAAAAAATATATGGGAGTCAGTGAGATTCTGTCGGTTAGAAAATTGAATGTACTTGGTTTTCTGTGCATTAAAGGAAACTAGATTCTTTTGTCCCCATTCCTCAATTCTAGAAAGGTCCTGGTTCAGAGAAATTGCAGTGTTTATTTTTGAATTTATAAGATCGGGTTGGGTGAAAGAATTGGTAAATGTGAAGGAACTGTGGCGTGTTGAGTCATCTGCGTAGGAATGTATTGGATTATGAGTGGTAGATACGAGATAATTGATATGAATGAGGAACAGAGTTGGGGCCAAAACTGATCCCTGGGGAACACCAGCATTTATTGAGTGAAATGGAGAATAAAGGCCATCTACCATTACACGTATTTTTCTGTTATGAATTAATTGAGTTTAAATGTGAAGTTGGTTGGTGTTAAAAACATAATAATTCTGGCTATCATTAGACGAATTTATGTAGTTTAGAAAAGACCTCTAGGAATCAAAGGGTTAAAATTTCTCTAAAAATCCTTATGGGGAGATTGGTAGTTTTTCTAGACTCTTCTCCCTCATGCTTAGCCCCATTAGTTTTGAGATTTTAAGAAGTTTGCCCAATTAGTTTGTCGATTTTAAGACCTTTTGCTCCACTTCTATGTCAATATTAAGAACGTTCGTGCCATTTAGGTGTCAATTTTATTTCCTGGCGAGTAATAGCGAGCCTGTAATGGTGCAGGAACCGGCCTTCGGCCGTGACATTTTCGGTATAATCTCTAAGGGGGATCTAATGGATTTTTTTAAAAGTTTGATGGAGGTCTAGTGAGGAAACTAAAATCAATTATGACAAAATCGACCAACAAATTAGACCCTTCCCCTGTCATTATATTGGTGTTATCTGTTATTCTTGGCTGACCGTTAAGGGGTGTTTGACTTTTGTTATTTCTGTCTTTCTTTCTCTAGCTTGTATCCATTCGGCCCCATTCAGCCAACTATTTTAAGACTTTTATCCCCATCTAAGTGTCTATTTCTTCCTGGCGAACGATAGCGAGCCAGCATTATATTAAGAAATCCGGCTTCGCCGGAGACATTTGTCAATTGAAAAATGTACAAATTTAGCATGTAAAAAAAAAAAAAAAAAAAAAAAAAAAAATGCTGGCTCGCTATCGCTCACCACTAAAATTTTTACACCTGGATGGGGATAAACTTCTTAAACCAGTAGGCTGAATGGGGCCAAATGGATACAAGCCAGAGAAAGATAGAAAAGAGAACAAAAACAGGTCACCCCCCTTAAGTGACATGTATAATCAGCCTAATAAGTCATGTCTCCGCACCAAGTATATTTTGATTAATAATTGGTATCAGCAATTATCTAAACTTTATTTATTAATTTCGAGTGAGATATACAAACATTGTTCCTACACTTACCCACCCTATTCAACATCTGACCGACATTAATACAGCACATTGAGCCAAACGAAATGACAGCCGACACATGACTTATTAGCGCGACCATACTAATCTGGATTATTCAGCTATTACGAAGATTTGGTAGCTAAGCATGTTAATGATAAAAACAGAATTATTAGGATTCAGAAACATTTAGTACTTTCAGAAAGTCAGAATTTTATTAACATTTGCAACATTCACCTACATAAATTGATTAAAGCTAAATGCACTATGAAGAAGTAATCCAAACTAAATAAATTGATTGGAAGAGCTAAATGCACTATGAATAGTCTGTTATATTTCGGCCAGCGATAAATTGTCATGCTCCCATGTTCACTACTCCGCTAATAACATGCTATAGCGAAATATGTTTTTGTTTATGAGAACTTTGTATTAATAGTTTGCAGATCCACAACTGTTCATTGTTTGGCGCTAGGCATTGGTATTTTAGCGGCAAAGGAATTTAATTTTCCGCCAGGTGCAAAATTAATCAGGCCTTATCCTTAAAATATAACCGGCCATGTGGTTAATGGAGGCCCTGTGAGAGAACGGCCATCTTTGTCTTTGGCCGCCATTTTGTTGTCCTAATTATCAAACGGGGCGATATTTAATGTGTGACAATGTAGAAACTTCGATCCATGGAGTAAATTATATATTATATTCTGTGCCAGTATTACCGAATGTTTGTTATGGGTGTGGAATCTATGGATATATTGGAGTGTAAAGAGAGTATCACCCTACTGGTTACCAAAATGGCGGAGGTTGGCTGACCGCTTCTTGCCCCCAAATCACTGCCTTTGTTGCAAGGTTAGCGTTTCACTGAACTATATTTTAAATCTACTCTACATACCTTTAATTTTAACCTTTAACTTAAGTGATTCGATAGAGCATGTATTGACTGATGTAATATTAAGGGGGGATGGTTCACTTTTTGGGCGATTTTTGCATGTATTAATTATTTTTCTAGTTTCCTCCCTGGACTATTAAAAAAAAAAAATCCATTAGATCCACCTAGATTAATTTGTACATTTTTCGGTAAAAAAAAAATCCCGGCCGGAGGCCGGTTCTTCCAACAATACAGGCTCACTATCGTTCGCCAGGGAAAAAATAGACACCCAAATAGCACGATAGGTCTAAATATTGACGGAGAAATGGGGCGAAATGTCTTAAAATCGACTAACTAATGGGGCAAACATCTTAAAACTAATGGGGCTAAACACGAGGGAGAAAGTGGTCAAGAAAACCGGCCCATGTCCCCTTAATGATCGCATATGCTTAAGTGGGATAACCTAACCTTATATTTTGTAAATATTCCTAAATTACGTGTGAATAAAACAATGAATATGCCAGGTTACAATATTGTAGTATGCTAATTGTGAAAAAATAATCATAGGCCTACGTCTATCATCGGGTTTGGTGCTATCTGAACAAATTAAATAAAAACTACGTAAATATTATGACTTGCTTTAACCTTAAACTTGCAATTATCCGGTAATTAATATAATTAATGAATTATGCAGACGATAATGCCCCCGAAAGTGAAAACCTGCCGGCTTCCTAGGTTTTCACTCGGTCGCCATATTGTTTGCTCAACCCGCCGGCTTTCACCTTAACTTTCCTTAAATATACCGAGAATACACTAAACATTACGAAAACACTGATCAGAATGTGATTAAAAAGACTTATAAAGAGGATAATGACCCCAATGGGTACCAAAATGGCGAGGAGGTTGACCGATCTATTAACAAGCTCCAAATCGTTGCCTTGTTTGTTAAATTACCATTATTTAACGTATGTATATTAATATTTACTCTACATATCGATTTATATAAGGCATAATTGAGTTTAACCCGGGAACTGCTGGGAGACTCTTAAGAGTTCCCCTGGCGGACTGCTGGGAGACTCTTAAGAGTGAGTGAAAAAAAAAAATCAACTTTTGACATCGAAAAAAAAATATTTTGTTTATTTTTATTTTTTTATTTTTTTATTTTGTTTTGGCCCCTGGGCCATGCAAAATCTCAGTCCTCTACCTCCCCTCCTTCCCCACTTTCCTCCTCTCCTTCAGTTATCACCTATTTTCCCTGTTATTCCCTTATTCTGAGGTATATTTTCGTGCTAACATTAGCGAGTTGCAAGCAGGGTGTTGTCATCACTGATGGCAAGCGAGTGCAAGAGAGAGAGAGAGAGTATCGATCGACTGTGTCTCAGTGGCCTTGGGGGAAATTGGCGGGAAAGCAGCTTGCCTCACCCATACATTATACAACTCGCGGGCTATATCTCCGATTTTGACCATCCAAACGCTGTTTTCACTCGTTTTATTGTTGTTTCAGGTTAATACCTTTATAATCAACCCATAATAGGTGCATATGGATAAGTATTAATGCTATTAATGGTACAATGAATATTTTAGTGACGGAAACACCTCAAATACGTCAGCACAGGGGGACGTTTCCAATTACCCCCATGCGCACTTGTTAGGTTAATAGGGGGAAATATTCGAAGGCCTATGTCTCTAACCATCGTCATATTTGCAGCTATGTTTATGTAATCTGACCAAATAAAATAAAAAATGCTTCTATATTATGACTTTCTTTAACCTTAAGCCTGTAATTATCCGGTAATTAATATATTTAATGAATTATGCAGACGATAATTGTCTCCGGAAGTGAAAACCTGCCGGCTTCCTAGATTTTCACTCGGTCGCCATATTGTTTGCTCAACCCGCCGGCTTTCACCATTAACTTTCCTTAAATATACTGAGAATACACGAAACATTACGAAAACACTGATTAGGCACCTGGCGCAAAGTCGCGGACATCAGAAAATAAGGCACTTCACTAAATTAAACTATAAAAGCGGCTAAAAATAGAGGATAAAAGGAGGAATATTGGACTTACTTGTTGTCAGGTCGATGGCTGGAAATCAAATGGCAAGGGCGGTGGAAAGTACTCACCAAATCACAACTGCATACTTGGCAACCTTTTACAGTGGTGCCACATCTCCAAACCTGGCCACGAAAATTATTAATATATGATTAATAAGCCGTTTCTGATAAAAAATAAGATACGTAGACTATGTAATTTTTTGCGCTGAATTCAACTACATAAGTGAAATGTTGATTGAATGCCTGTATATGCGATAATTCAATGATTTTTGGTAGTGCGACGCTGCCACTTTTCCGAAATGCCCCCAGGGCAAATTTGAGGATTTTCTCGTCTCGATTTCTACGATTCCTGGCCGAGAAATTTGCCGATACAGTTGGTATCAAAAGTTTGGTCCTTTTTTTTTTTTTTTTTTTTATGCTTGAATAATTAGTATGATTTATTATGCAGTAGCTTGGCTTGAATTTATAGATACAGTTGGGCTCAAAAGTTTGGTCCCACTTTTTGTTTGTTTTCCATTTCCGTAGATGTAAAGGCTTTATATATATTTAAACGTGATTATTTTATCTGACTATACTTGATTATAATTGTGTGATATAAGAGGAGTGTGATGATCTGTGTGTTTCTCAGCTGCTTCACCTCGCTAAAACTAACAAGCCTACCCCCCCTACCTCCACCACCACACCCCCTCTCTCTCTATCTATCTATCTATCTGTCTGTCTATATCTATCTATCTATCTATCTATCTATCTATCTGTCTGTCTGTATATCTATCTATCTATCTGTGTGTCTCTCAGCTGCTTCACCTCGCTAAAACTGACAAGCCTTCCCCCCCTACCTCCACCACCACACCCCCTCTCTCTCTATCTATCTATCTATCTGTCTGTCTGTATATCTATCTATCTATCTATCTATCTGTCTGTCTGTATATCTATCTATCTATCTGTGTGTCTCTCAGTTGCTTCACCTCGCTAAAACTGACAAGCCTACCCCCCCCTACCTCCACCACCACACCCCCTCTCTCTCTCTATCTATCTGTCTGTCTGTATATCTATCTATCTATCTATCTGTCTGTCTGTATATCTATCTATCTATCTGTCTGTCTCTCAGCTGTTTCACCTCGCTAAAACTGACAAGCCTACCCCCACCACCACACCCCCCCTCTCTCTCTCTATCTATCTATCTGTCTGTCTGTATATCTATCTATCTATCTGTCTGTCTGTATATCTATCTATCTATCTGTCTGTCTCTCAGCTGCTTCACCTCGCTAAAACCGACAAGCCTACCCCCCCTACCTCCACCACCACACCCCCCCCCTCTCTCTCTCTATCTATCTATCTATCTATCTGTCTGTCTGTATATCTATCTATCTATCTATCTGTCTGTCTGTATATCTATCTATCTATCTGTCTGTCTCTCAGCTGCTTCACCTCGCTAAAACTGACAAGCCTACCCCCCCTACCTCCACCACCACACTCCCCTCTCTCTCTCTATCTATCTGTCTGTCTGTATATCTATCTATCTATCTATCTGTCTCTCTGTATATCTATCTATCTATCTGTCTGTCTCTCAGCTGTTTCACCTCGCTAAAACTGACAAGCCTACCCCCCCTACCTCCACCACCACACCCCCTCTCTCTCTATCTATCTGTCTGTCTGTATATCTATCTATCTGCATATCTATCTGTCTGCATATCTATCTATCTCTCTCTATTTATCTATTTATCTCTCTATCTATCTATCTATCTGTATATCTATATATCTATCTATTTATCTATCTATCTATCTGTCTGTATATCTATCTATCTATGTATCTATCTATGTATATATCTATCTATCTGTCTGTATATCTATCTATCTATGTATCTATCTATCTATCTGTCTAATTGTAAATCGTTATTGTATTTTCATCAGTAATTATTGTATTTTAAAACAACATATTGTATTATAAATAAATGAATATTGATCGTATTTGTCTTTGGTGTTTTATCCTATTTATTTATTTTATTCATTAAAGATCAATAGTTTATTTGAGTTTATTGTGGCTATCATTAGACGATATTATGCAGCTTCGGAAGGGTCTGTGGGAATTTAAAGGGTAGAGACTATCTTAACCAACCATCTGACTTACATACACCCTTGCTAATCTAAATAAAATCGTTTAATAATAGCCAGATTATACTATCAAAACTTATCATAATCCTTAAGGGGTTAATGTATACACTATATAGCCAAACATTATAATGTGTTCAATGATAACAAAAGATACAATTATCAGTTTTTATTTCCATAATATCTACAATAGTTTTGGTATACGTTATAGAAGCATATATCAAATGGGTTGGGTGTGAAAGGAATCTGCCTTGTATGGGCCAATTGGCTTTCTGTAGGTTCCCGTTTTCTTTTCTTATGTACAGTACCCATATTTGAGATGCATGGTAGTTATGATAATGGTAATATAATTAGGTGGAAAGAGGGGCGCCGGTTGACAAAGGTACATGGAGGCGATTCATTTGTGTCCATCCCTTCGAGGATCAAGCTGTCTGACAATAGATAAATATAGTAGATATAAATCTACGGGTGCACCACAATCCTTCTTGTTTAACCAGAAAATATCGCCTCGGGCAGTATGTGACGTCAGACAAAACTTTCAATGTTCAGCCAATCAGAAGCGAGCAACTTTTTCAGGGGTGTAGAATTCATACGCTATGGCCTCTCGGGTGGACGGGTGGCGTTCATCCTACTCGTGACGTCACTGGCTTAGCTCTCGTGGGGTTCGGAGCGTGGGACACTGTTTCCGACGGTCGGAACCCCACGAGAGCTGAGTCAGTGACGTCACGAGTAGGATGAACCACACCCGTCCACCCTAGAGGCCATAGCGTATGAATTCTACACCCCTGAAAAAGTTGCTCGCTTCTGATTGGCTGAACATCGAAAGTTTTGTCTGACGTCACATTACTGCCTGAGGCGATATTGGCTGGGCAAGAATGACAGTGCTTCTCCCATAGATTTTTATGTGATATTTTCTGAATGATAAATATATCTAGTAGTTCAGTTTAGTTCATTTGGGGGGGGGGCGCTGCGTAAGGGGCTGTTCTCGGGCAACATGATGTGCGGTGGGCTATACTGTATGGGGGGGGGGGGGGGGGGGGGGTATGTACGATCATTGGGTATAATGATGGTGATTAGCCTTCTATCCTTGTATAATATGGGTTTATTACCACCAATATTCATCTTAACCCTTTGAAGCTCTGACGCGTTTTAGCAGTTTATTTTGGCTACCATTAGACAATTTTATGCAGCTTAGGAAGTATCTGTGAGTATTAAAAGGGTAAATACTATCTCAATTAATCCTCTGACTTCCATATACCGTTACTAATCTGAATAAAATCGTCTCACTGTAGCCAGAAAACGGAACAGAAAAGCGTACTGGAGCTTGAAAGGGTTAATTAATGGGTATTCCCAACAACACGCTGATAATAAGTTAGTACAGTGGCGCTAATAAGTAATGTCTCAGTTGTCATTTCGTTTGGTTCGTTCTGTGCTGTATTAATGTCTGTCAGATGTTGAAAGGGTGGGTAAGTGTGGGAACATGTTGGTATATCTCACTCAAAAAAGAAGAAATCATGTGTAGATATTGCTGATACCAATTATTAATCAAAACATAATTGGTGCCGAGACAACACTTATTAGGCCGACTGTACATTATGTTTTTGCCTGTGTCCGGAACCGACGACAGGCTTATTTCCGCTCGTTTTCTCTTCTTGTTGTTGATCTTGTGCTTGTTCTTCTGGATCAGTCGAAAGAGTTGTCAGGCGGGAGAGAGACAAGAAAGGAGGAGGATTTGGAGCTGCTGCGTGATTGACAGCATTCGACGGAGGCCTTCGGTGCTTTACAACGTTCCCCCTTTTGTGCTGGCCAATAGTAAGCGATTTTGTCCAGCTGAGGGAAGACGTGTGGTAGACCAAATGCCGCCTTCATTCTTCTTACCGCTAACCACGCCATCTGAAATTAATAATAAATATAAGTAACACCCCGTTTTTAACATTAATCATCAATTACAAACTCCAATGTACTTGAATAAACTAATGAAAGCATATGGTCCTCCCGGGATTCGAACTCGGGACACCACACCCAGAACATAAGAATCTAAACCATTACACCACCAACACAGTAATGAAAGCATATGGTCCTCCCGGGATTCCAACTCGGGACACCACACCCAGAACATAAGAATCTAAACCATTACACCACCAACACAGTAATGAAAGCATATGGTCCTCCCGGGATTCCAACTCGGGACACCACACCCAGAACATAAGCACCTAAACCATTACACCACCAACACAGTAATGAAAGCATATGGTCCTCCCGGGATTCCAACTCGGGACACCACACCCAGGACATAAGCACCTAAACCATTACACCACCAACACAGTAATGAAAGCATATGGTCCTCCCGGGATTCCAACTCGGGACACCACACCCAGGACATAAGCACCTAAACCATTACACCACCAACTCAGTTAAAGGTGGAGTACACGATCACGATTAATATCCATTTTCGAATTCTGGATATCAATCTAATCATGTACTCGACCCAACTGCATTATGGAAAGCGTAATGTTATAGTGAGAGGAATGGGGCCAAGATCACTAAGGACAATAACGACATGAATTACCTCTTTCAGTATTCAAGGACTCACTTATTCATATTATTTTGCTATCATTAAACGATTTTATTATAAGTTGGAAGGATCCGAGGGAGTTCAAGGGTTAAGGGGAGATTTCCACTTGAGGGACTTTTTTCTTGACCCCTTTCTCCTTCATGTCTAGCCCCATTGCTTTTGAGATTTTAAAATGTTTGCCCCATTAGTTTGGTGATTTTTAAGAATTTCCGCCCATTCTGTCAATTTTACCTTTCGTGCCATTTAGGTGTCGATTTTATCCTGGCGAGCGATAGCGAGCCTGTAATTTAGGAGAAATCGGCCTTCGGCCGGGACATTTTTCTACCGAAAAATGTACAAATTTATCTTGAAAGGGGGTCAAGGGGGTGAAATATTAAGATTGCTGGAGGAGTAGGAAACAAACTAAAAACCTCCCCTTAATTGAGGTGATATTGGAAGGATCCGAGGGAGTTCAAGGGTTAATTGAGGTGATATTGGAAGGATCGGAGGGAGTTCAAAGGTTAATTGAGGTGATAATGACCCCTCTGATTGTTCGAGATCCATCCTAAGCTGCATAATTATAATCTAATTATAGACTGGAACAAGACCTCACGGGCTTCACTGTTCATTGTAAAGCGGTGAATGTTAAGGCTCTCAGCCTATGCCCGAGAGGAAGTAAGTTGGAATATAGAAAAAAAAAAAAAAAAAAAAAAAATCGTCTATTGTTAGCAAAAATATACTGTAAAAAGGGTATATATGATCATTGGGTATATTGATAGTGATTTATCTTTGGTTTACACTGCCAATGTATATTATCTTCCGCTGGTTACTATTACACCACCATAGTATTCAGTTTACAAAGGGCCTCCAGCAATTAACAGGCTTCGAACTATCTCACTTAAGGGGGGGTGACCTGTTTTATTTCTCTCCTTTTATCTCTTTCTCTGGCTTGTATCCATTCGGACCCATTCAGCCAACTATTTTAAGACGTTTATCCCCATTTAGGTGTCGATTCCTTCCTGGCGAGCGATAGCGAGCCAGCATTATATGAAGAAATCCGGCTTCGTCGGAGACATTTTTCTATCGAAAAATGTACAAATTTAGCCTGCTGTCAAAAACATTTAAAAAATATGCTGGCTCGCTACCGCTCACCAGTAAAAAATTGACACCTGGATGGGGATAAACGTCTTAAAACAGTAGACTGAATGGGGCCGAATGGATACAAGCCAGAGCAAGAGTGAACAGGAGAGCAAAAAAAGCAGGTCACCCCCCTTAACCCTTTTTACAACCACAGCTTCTTCAGAAACTGAACAAAATCGTCAAAATAGTAGCCAGAATAAAATGAAAAAGACGTCGCCGGTACAGAAGGGGTTAACCTATTCAGTACTGGTTGTTAGAGGACCTTCCTAACTTACTAAAATAATCTACTAGTTACCAGAAGGGTTAGCTAGTGTGGTCTATGAAGGGGGCGGGGTCACTGTAGGCCTATCACAATGGTAGGAGGAAGTGGGCGGAGCTTGATGACTGATATAATTTTGTCACTAAACTCCGCCCACTGTTGACAAAGTGGGCAGAGCTTGATGACACTGATATCATTTTGTCACTAAACTCCGCCCACTGTTGACAAAGTGGGCGGAGCCTGATGACACTGATATAATTTTGTCACTAAACTCCACCCACTGTTAACAAAGTGGGCGGAGCTTGATGACACTGATATCATTGTGTCACTAAACTCCACCCACTGTTGACAAAGTGGGCGGAGCTTGATGACACTGATATCATTTTGTCACTAAACTCCGCCCACTGTTGACAAAGTGGGCGGAATTGGATGACACCTAAAATACCCCAAGAAGAGAAAGTACCAAAAGAGAAAGGACCTGCCCAAGAAGAGAAAGCACCAAAAGAGAAAGGACTAGCCCAAGAAGAAAAAGTACCAGAGGAGAAAGGACCAGCCCAAGAAGAGAAAGCACCAACAGAGACAGGACCAGCCCAAGAAGAGAAAGTACCAGAGGAGAAAGGACCAAGAAGGATAAAAGACGAAAGAGGCATCCTGCTTTAAGTGTAATTAAATGAATAGGAGGAGGAGGTGTTTGTGAGATTTGGCTGGATTACTCTCTGTGTAGGTGAGGCACAAATAGAAACAGTGAGGGAAGCCAAGCAAACGAAACAGGAGTTCCAGCAACTCTTTATCATATGACTATGCGGCCTCTCCTGGGTACTGCCCTGCACGATTGGTGCCTACAATCTCCCAAATAACACACACACACACACACTCTATTATATATAATAATGTTAAAAGTAGCTACGTAACAGCTGGACGTATGGACAGCTGTACATGTCTGTCCCCAAAATGGCGTCCGACTGAAAAATCCCCTGCGCATGCGTCAGTGAGTCTTCAGGTTCCACAAGAATAGTAAACGCTTATTTTAGGTGTTATTCCAGCACACCATGAATGTCTGTCTGGTCTACAATGATCTAAGATGATACTATACCATATTTATCAGCCTTTGGTATCGATGAAGTGGTCCAGATGTTGAGCAAGATGGTCTTAATAACTATAATTTGATATCGTCTGCTTCTATGTTGATATCCCACTATCTGTGCCATCTATGGGGTGAATTTTAGCCTACTCTTTTATCGACTCCATGTTGTATACCTTATGATAGACATCTTGTATACCTTATTCCCTCATAGACCACTTACATAGCTTTTAATCTGTTTTTCTTTCCTTTTTTCTTGCCTACCGGGAAATTGTTTCATCCCCTTTTTATTACTTGGCTATTAACCCCTTGAGGATTATTACTCTGGCTATCATTAAACTATGTTATTCAGCTTAGGAAGGATCTGCAGGAGCCAAGAGTCGTAATTGCGTTAATTTTGACCCATTAAATGTATAGAGATACTTCCTAATTAATAAAATCATGAAATAATAGCCCGAATGAGCCAAATATATTTTTCCTACGATACTGAAAGGGTTAAGAAATATTGTCGTGAGATAAAGTTGTAGGACATTATTATCATGCAGAGACAAAACAATGACATATCATCCAATTTATGTCCAAGTTTCATCTGCTAAGGGACTAAACTTTACGCCAGAGGAAATAACAGGGGTGAAAATGATCTCGATTAATCTTTGAACTACAATTCATTCTGAAATTCCACTGGTCCACTGTCAATAAGATTAGTTAGTTAGTTAAAATAGGACTTCAGAGGATATCAACCCTTCTGGATTATTAGGTCAGCACACTGTAAGTCAAGAATAACGTCAGGACTGGAGCCCCTTTTCGAGAACTCCAGTCCCTTGTCAATATGAATCATACACAAATTTATTATTTTTGCTTTGCAATTCTTATTATGTCTTCGGAAGTAATGCAATGGTTAGAAATTCACTTCCATGTAAATATTCTTGTATCCTATATCAATTTCATTAAATTTGTCCCATTTGACGCCCCATCTATAATCTGTGTTTTTTTAAAGCTGGCGAGAAACTGACTTATTCTTATCTTAATTACTTCGTTATTACAAAGTTTGTATAATCAAATATGGTGTTAATTGTCAAAACCTGTCTATAATATGATCCAGAGACATAGCAGACCTCAAAACTACCACTGCATCAAAATTGGACTGCAGCTCACACTTAGCTATTTGTTCACTTGATGTGCCACTGATGGAGGTGGTTCTGTGTACCCCTGGCCCTGGCACCAGCACTTGTTGTACCACTGGCACAAATTTAACATTGCTTTGTGTAGTCTACCTATCTATATACTCGGGCACATACCCCATTATTTATTTTTTGTTTTGTAAACTGGGGGTGGCCGACTCGAGACAGATTTTGTGTAGTACTGGCAATAATCAAATGGCTTTATATACCAATGGCACACCCGTTGCTTCGTATGAGACTGGCAGCCATTTAACGTCTTTGTGTACCAATTGCACCAGGCTTCATATACAACTGTCACCTCCTTGCTTTGAGTGCCACTGGCGCCCTGATTTATGCACCACACCTGTAACCACCCTGCAGCCTGTACACATCTGTCCACCTGTAGAGCCCAAGCCAACATCACCAGACTTTTCTAAGTCTACTACACCAGAGCCCTTGCCACACCTGGGCATCCCAACTCCGCCTACTTCAGCTGCAGAGAATGACGCCATCTGGTTGCCCAACAAACCTCCGCTGCCAAAACATACACCTTAGTCACACTTGGACCATGATCGCCTTGCTCCCCAAGGCCTGGGCTACAGCTATGGAGTTTATACCCACAGGTGTAGCGCGGTTGGTAGAGCACTCGCCTGCAAACTGTGAGGTTGATGGTTCGAGTCTCGGGCCAGCCTGTGTGTTATTGGCAGACGCCAGTGCTGTTGGTGAACGGCGCTGTCTAGCAAGCAGTGGCAACTGTTTACTGAAGTCCTTGATGCATTAGGGCACCCACCCTAACCCAACTCTTGTGCATGGTGGTAAAAACACACATCAGGTGTAGCCAGTATGGACTTATAATCAATACACAATAAAACTGTCAATGAGTTTCTTTACCAGTTAAAATAGTGACCACATATCAACAGTAATATATATGCACGTTATTATTGATCCAATATTGCTTATATTTTGTCTATTGTCATTAAATGTCAGTTCTCCACATCTTCAGATTCAGTAGCACTCACATCACATGACTATTCAAAGATCCTAAAGTTTACAATCTCCATTTACAGCAAATTCCACATTAACTTCTCCTATAGTAGAGGACAATTTGTTTAAGTGTATGTCAAAACTTCTATTTGGCTGTATAAATTTACTTAGATACTATACACTGTTCAAATTTACTTGACAGATTTTCCCAGGCTTTATTTTAACAGTTAATGCTGAGTGGTTCAATTTACTTAAATATTTTGGATATAAGTTGTTCATAAGTTGTATTTTGTTTCAAGATCCATGCCACACACCACTGCCAAACAATCATCTGCTGTCAATATCATACTTATTGTGGGAGGATGCACTGCCAAGTACATTTGAACAGAGTACAACAAATACATCCATAGTAAATCCATTGTTAATATGACAAAGCTAGGCTAATCATGAACAAATATAGCTCCTTGTATGTTTATTTAAAATTTAAATGGACATCAACACACAACAAATGGCAACAATATTCTGAACTTTCTCCAATTGCATATACTGTATATATATATATATATATATTTTGTTTTTGTTTTTATAAAATTTGTTTAACCAGACCACTGAGTTCCACAAAAGAACTCTAATAGGGCTAGCCGGAAGGATTAGATCAAGATGGACAACTAATCAAGTCAAGATAGATAGGGAAGAGCAGGCGGTGAACAAATCTAGGAAGGTGAAGACACGCAGACATTTCTCGCCATTTCACCAGTTCAGCCAGACCACATGAGCTCCACAGCAGAGCTATTATAGGGCAGGGCCGAAGGATGAGGCAAGAACTGCTACACTGCAGCACCAACCAAGAAGTGATCAAGGGCGAAGAATGAGTGATCAGGTCTAAGGTAGAAAAAAATCACAGCGAGATGCACAAAAAATGCATTACCGAGGGGAATCAAGCCAGCTCGGCCGCAGCAGCTGCGACCTAAGAGACAAATCAGGTCAGGAGCCTACAACCTAGCCAGGCCAGGGAGGCATGTGATATAGGCTGCCGGAAGGACAACCGATGAGACAGAATAAGAATAGAAGGGGGAAAAAATGGAGACGAATGAAAAACTACGCAAAGTTAGTCAAGCCGACGACAAAAGCTTGAGGGGAAAGGGAAACATCCAGAACCCTCACCCATCAAACTCCAGTCGCTGGCCCCGAAGCCCCTCAACCGAGACAAGGGGCGTAGTTTTTATTTTGTTTTAATATTAGTTTAACCAGACCACTGAGCTCTACAAAAGAACTCTCATAGGGCTGGCCCGATGGATTCGATCAATATATATAACTAAACGAGTCAAGATAGACAGGGAAGGGCAGGAGGGGAACAAATCAAGGAAGGTGAAGACACGCAGCCATTTCTCGCCATTTCATCAGTTCAGCCGGACCACATGAGCTCCACATCAGAGCTCTTATAGGGCAGGGCCGAAGGGTGAGGCAAGAACTGCTACACCGCAACACCAACCAAGAAGTGATCAGGGTGAAGAATGAAAGATCAGGTCGAAGGCAGAAAAAATCACATCGAGAAGCAAAAAATGCATTACCGAAGGGAATCAAGTCAGTCCGGCCACAACAGCAACCGAAGAGACAAATCAGGTCAGGAGTCTGCTACCTAGCCAGGCCAGGGAGACATGAGATATAGACTGCCCGAGGACAGTCGAATGGGAGGGAATAAGAATAGAAGAGGAAAAACATAGAATGAGGAATGAAAAAACTACTCAAAATTAGTCAAGCTGAGGACGATAGCTCGAGGGGAGAGAGGGAGGGAAATAACCACAACCATCCCCCATTAAGCTCCAGTCGCCGGCCCCGAAGCCCCCCAACCGCGGCAAGGACAGTAGTATCAGGGGGGAGGGGCGTAGTAGTAGTAGGGGGGATCTTGATGTGCTAATCAAACACCGTATTATCATACAAATTATAAGTATTACATAATAAGGTAGGGATCAAAATACATATAATTAGGATTATAATGTAAAACTTGCAAAATAAACCAACCAAAACAGGGACGATACAAAATATAGACAAAAGAACTTATCAATATCACTACTGTATGTGGAAATAACGCTTTAGTAAAATATAATTTTGAAATAAAAGAGCACAAAACCACCACATAGAATGTACATCACAATATGAGTAAGTTAATTTTGTTTCCCAAGCAAATTAGTCGCACATATATTAACATACTCTCATCATGTTCAAGGAATTAGTTAATTTGGGAATTTCAGGACGTTCTGGTAAATTTGTTTAAATTCTGTATGAATAAATGTCAAAATGTTCTATTCAAACAAATTTGCAATTTGACAAGATATTAACAATAGTATAAAATACATACAACACTCACTAACGATAGTGACATTTGGAAGCATGGTATCATCATCACATTCCCCAAACCCAACAAAGACCCCACGCTACCCTCCTCGCACCGCCCCATCACACTCCTTTGCTCCCCCTCCAAAGTCATGGAATGCCTAGTATTACAACTAATTACACCTGACCTACCCCTAGCTCCAACACAACATGGCTTTAGGTCACTGCACTCCACAAACACTCTTCTCACAGACCTTACACAAAGAGCTTTCGACAGCATCAACTCAGCTAGACCACCACACAGATCACTATTAGCCACACTCGACATTAGTAAAGCCTTCGATGCCATCCCCCGCCACAACCTAACAAACAAAATCTACAACACAAACATGCACAACACAAAAAGGTGGCTGGCCAACTTCCTAGCAGATGTGCACACGTATCTTTTTCCGGTCAGTCATCTAAAATCAGAAACTTTCCAAACGGAGTCCCACAAGGATCCGTCCTATCGCCCGCACTCTTCAATCTGTACATGCACGATATAACTACACCCAATACGCCCCAAATAAACTTAGCCTCCTATGCAGATGACATAACACTCACATGCACACACCATGACCCAAAAAGAGCAACAAATCTCCTTCAACCCTATCTCAACACACTATGGCTACAAACAGACTTAATCTAGCCCAATCCACCGCAACCCTGCTCACAAGTTGGACAGGAGAACACGAATACATCCCTCAACTCACCATAAACAACACACCCCTAACACATACACACACCCAAAATCCTAGGAGTAACATATGATACTCTGTACTCATATGACATTCAAACAGCACACCACAAACATTAAAAAGAAACTGACAACCAGACTTAACGCCCTCAGGTCACTTGCTCACACAAAATTTGGACACAACAAAGAAACTACCACCACAGTATATAAACAATACATAAGATCAGTGATGGAATACGCAAGCCCAGCCTGGGCTTCTAACCTAGCTGAAACACATCATAAGACCTTACAGACTATTCAAAACAAAGCCCTGAAGATCATTACAGGCTGCACAGCTACTGCACCCACAGATCACCTACATCAAGAAACCAAAATCCTCAAAGTCAAAGACCATCTGGACATGAGAGGCACTCAATTCCTGGCAGCAGCCTCCACGAACCAAGACCATCCACTAAACTACATGGCAACACACCCACAGACCCCAAGAAATATCAAAACAACACCCAGCACACGGTATCACACACAATTATTGTCCTCTCTCCCTCCTGCCCACCCCGAACAACTCCAGAAGCACATCCATATATCTCTCACCGATCCATCCACTCACTCACAGACAACACGCAGCTGCATGCACGACCTCCCGAAATCCATCCTTCCAAATCCTCCCTTCCTCGCGAGGACAGAGTCCACCTGGCCAGGCTGAGATGCGGACACCATCCAGCTCTCCTGAGCTATCAGAAGAGACGGGATGACTCTGTTGTCGACGCCTGCCCGGGATGTAACACAGCACCCCATACCATTAAACACATCATAGAAGACTGCATTTCACACAACCACTTACGCCAACAACACAATCTACACTCAATGAGAGCTCTGTGGGAAAGCCTGATCGTGGCCATGGCCTTTCTCAGGGACTCGGGGCTGTTAGGCCAGGCAGCTTAGGGAACAACAACAACAACGATAGTGTAAGCATAGCATGAACACATGACATGACCCCAACCAATTACAACCCTACATTTTTTTTTATAAAATCAGTTCAACCAGACCACTAAGTTCCACAAAAGAACTCTCATAGGGCTAGCCCGAAGGATTAGATCAATATGGATAACGAATCAAGTCAAGATAGATAGGGAAGGGCAGGAGGTAAACAAATCTAGGAAGGTGAAGACACACAGGCATTTCTCGCCATTTCACCAGTTCAGCCGGACCACATGAGCTCCACAGCAGAGCTCTTATAGGGCACGGCCGAAGGATGAGGCAAGAACTGCTACACTGCAGCACCAACCAAGAAGTGATCAAGGGCAAAGAATGAGAGATCAGGTCTAAGGTAGAAAAAAATCACAGCGAGATGCACAAAAAATGCACTAATGAGGGGAATCGAGTCAGCTCAGCCGCAGCGACCAAACAGACAAATCACGTCAGGAGCCTATAACCTAGCCAGTCCAGGGAGGTATGTGATATAGGCTAAGCTGCCAGAAGGACAACCGAATGAGACAGAAAAAGAATAGAAGGGGAAAAACATAGAAAGAGGAATGAAAAACTACGCAAAATTAGACAAGCCAACGACAAAAGCTCGAGGGGAGAGGGAAATGGAAAACTCCAAAACCCTCCCCTATCAAGCTCCAGTCGCTGGCCCCGAAGCCCCCAAACCTTGTCAAAGGGCGTAGTAATAGGGGGGTACAACCCTACAAATAACCCACATTTATAGTACAAATAAATTAAGGATATCACAAAGGCAAGCCATTGATACTATCAAAAGTGAATAGATACAATAAAATAAAGTATAACATTGCAAAATATGAAGAAGCAACAACAGATTTAAACAAAGAGTAGCCTACCCTTTTAACAAGAACAATGAATTTTATAGAAAAAATCAATAACAGTAGAAGTACTGTAGATAAACAATAAAAAATACAGACAAACAGTACGCAGAGGTTATACGAGAAACTTCAAGTAAAAATATGCTTGATTAAAATTATTGATATCAAAGTTAAGAATAGTCACAATAGTTGACCTTACAAATAAACAAAATATGCAACAATATACTTGAAACAAAACCTCGTTTACTAAGAGTCTGTATAGTAATATAGCTCTAGCCCAAAAGTCGTCATCTTAGGGAATAAAAACAATTATATGTTATTTTATTATCAATATTACTAAGGAAAGGAAAGTTTATTATGTTAAAATTATAATTGTCAACTTTGTGATATACTTTAAGTGTGCACTGTTCATTATCAATCTGTGTATATCAAGAACATTTTCAACTTAATCATTTACGTTACCTTGTTTGAGGGGGATGGAATTTGGATAAATTAATTTATCGACTTGATTAAAATCTAACATATTCAAACAAATTTGCAATTTCACAAGATGTTAACAATAGTACAAAATACATACAGCACTCACTAACAATAGATGGAAGTCCATGAATGTGGAGGGAGCTGCACCAAGGGGCGGACCAAAAAAGATGTGGGATCAGACTTTGCAATCTGATCTTAAATCAAAGAACCTGATAAATGAGGCAGCTCTTAACAGGGCTGCCTGAAACGCCGCCATTAGGACGTGAAACCAGGACCGCAGTTTGTGTGGAGCACTCGATCTTTAAGTTTATGTATGTACTGTATGTATGAATAACTACTACATAACTCCTGAATAACAATATACACTCTTAACCCCTTTGGTACCGGCGACGTCTTTTTTATATTATTTTGGCTATATTTAGAGAATTTTTTGCAGTTTAATAAGGATCTGTGGTAGCTAAAAGGGTTAAGCGAGATAGATCGAAGGCTGTTAATTGTTGGAGGCCTTTTTTAACTGAATAAAATTGTCTAATAGTAGCCAGGATAAAAGATGTCGCTGGTAGAAAGAGGGTTAATTCGATCCTGCTATTTACCCTTCCATACATATAATCAAGGGGTGGATACAAATGTAAGTGGACAATTGACCACTTGCGAGTTTCGTTCTATAAGGAAGTTGGAGCCGTGAACATCGATATTAAAGAGAAATGCAATAATAATGTGGGTTTCTAATGAATAAAAAGTATGTTCAATTTGGTTTTATGTATATATCAATGTACTGTATTATGACCGTATTTTAGCTGGTAATTCTGATAAATATTGATGGCTAGAGCTCCAACTTCCTTATACAGTATAACGAAACTCGCAAGTCGGGAATTGTACAGTTACCCAGAGAGCTGTTACAGAACTACAGTACAGTACTGTACTTTTAATTACCGTATACAGTACTGCTTTCCAACATATCTTATATAGAAATGGAAAGAAAACAGCAAACTTTATCTAAATCGATGGTTAAAGCTGCATAATTTGCTTGCCATTCCATAGTCCTTAAGGGGATTTTTTTTTCTGGGCCCTCTTCTCCCACATGTTTAGCCCCATTAATTTTGAGATTTTTAGAGACTCTCCGCCGCTCACCCCATTAGTTTGGCTATTGTAAGACCTTGCACCCCATTTCTTTGGCAATTTTTTTCTGGTGAGCAATAGCAAGCCTGCAATTTGCTGGGGTATTTTTCTACTGAAAAATTCACATATTTATCTTGAAGGGAGATCTTGAGGATATTTCTTATAAGCTTGATAAATGTCTAAGGAGGAAACTAGAAAAAATCTATATGTGCGATTAGTTTGCTTGGGAAACGGATTAACTTGCTCATGTAGTAATGTACACCCTATGTGATGGATTGTGTTCTTTTATTTAATAATTTTAATTTTAGTAAGCGTTGTTTCCACATAGCGATTTTGATAATTTAATTTGACTTTATATTGTCCTTGTCCCAATTTTGGTTTGTTTAGTTTGCAAGTTTTACATTTTAATTAATAGTTGTAAAAACAAACCTAACTATGTAACAGCCTTATTTGTGGGTAACTATCATTCAGATTAGATAAATTAAGACTATCTAACACTTAAACCTAACTATCTCTGTAACAGCCTTATTTGTGGGTAACTATAATTCAGATTAGATAAATTAATACTATCTAACACTTAAACCTAACTATCTCTGTAACAGCCTTATTTGTGGGTAACTATCATTCAGATTAGATAAATTAAGACTATCTAACACTTAAACCTAACTATCTCTGTAACAGCCTTATTTGTGGGTAACTATCATTCAGATTAGATAAATTAAGACTATCTAACACTTCCTATTATACACAAAACATAATTGAGATCACTCACTAAAGCCACAGATGTGCATATATACTGTACATGTTATTTTTTATATAAAATTAATTATAACTCTCTGTCAACCTCTGTCAACCTTTGCCCCTCAACTTTCTCTTCATAATTGCTGAGGGGTACAGGGCCCTGGGTGGGGCTTTGGTTTCCCGGGCGTTCTGTGGGGGCGCTCGGATATGACCATGGCCTTGCTCGGGGCCTTGGGGCTGTTCGGCCAGGCAGCTTGGGGAACAGCAACAACAACAACTCTCTGTCAACCTTAATAAAATCTCAGCCAGAAGTGTAATCCTCACATGGTTGATTTCCAAGACAAGAGACTTTCTCTAAAGTTAAGTAGGCAAGGAACACATGTCGGCAGAGGATGTCTTTAGAATCCACAACAATACTAGATTAAATAAAGAAAAACAAAGGCCTAGATACATAATATTCATAGTATCACCAACCCAACAATTAACTTACAAATAAACTTAATTAATGAAATAAATGAAACTAATGAATACATGCGGTACTCCAAGGATTCGAACCCAAGATACTCACACCAAAATTCTGCGCACTAAACATTACGCTATCAAGACAGTTAAAAGACTTAGGGACAAGCTCACGATATGTTATGACAGACAAGGCAGGGTGTGGTGGTGGTGACAGCGTTGTAATGGTCGTGATCGGAGTGTCGTAGTGGTGATGATCATGGCTGTAGTGGTGGTGATGAAGGTGGAATGGTAGTAGTAGTGGTAACAGGGTCAGTGGCAGGGATAGAGTACTTCTGGATGTTGGTGAAGATAACAGGTGAGGATGATGTAGGGGTAGGTAGGGTCATCATGTTGGTGAAGATAGCAGGTGAGGATGATGTAGGGGTAGGTAGGGTCATCATGTTGGTGAAGATAACAGGTGAGGATGATGTAGGGGTAGGTAGGGTCATCATGTTGGTGAAGATAACAGGTGAGGATGATGTAGGGGTAGGTAGGGTCATCATGTTGGTGAAGATAACAGGTGAGGATGATGTAGGGGTAGGTAGGGTCATCATGTTGGTGAAGATAACAGGTGAGGATGATGTAGGGGTAGGTAGGGTCATCATTTTGGCCACTCTCTTATCGCCTCTTGACTACTCATCCACATAACCTGTTGAAGAAAAATATAAAAACAATATTATAAATTCTCTACTTACTCTAGAGATCTTTAAACACTATTAGTTACAATTGTGAAGGGAAATCAAATACATACATACATAGTGCGCGGAATTTCGATGCGAGTATCCTGGGTTTGAGACCTCGGAGTGCCACATGTATTTGTTGATTTCATTAATTGAGTTTAGATGTGAAGTTGGTTGGTGTAAAAAACATAATAATAAATCCAAAGTCTAGTTCACCTAAAACATTGATTAAATCTTAGATATCTTCCACTATGAGGAAGTTTGTCTTCATTATACTTTTCCAAATTTTTTATTCATGCCATTGGTGGTATTCTACTATCAACAGCTCCTCTCACTACAGTACAGGTCTCCCTCACTATCCGATGCCCCAATTTACGATATTATTATACGTTTTTAGGTGTTTGTGTTTGTGTTTTGGCTGGTCCCAGAATGCATCCCCATTTACCCCATTAATTTTAGGGTTTGCTGTATGATTTTTCTATTTAATATCGGGTTTTCAGGAACGTAACCCAGTCGTCAATTGAGGAAGACCTGTATATTATCATGAATATTTCCTGACCTTCTCTTCTCATCTATTCTTTGCACATGGCCATGTCACCAGAAAATACATCTTTTTATCTATACAACCAATCTACATTCAATGGCCAGAACTTGCACTGTAATTCCAAAAGACGTAGCAAAATTAAAGGTAACTACAGGTAAAGGTGTTTGCGAGGTAAAATATGAAGCTATAGCCTATATGTCAAAATATCAAGCATTGCAGACATCCAAGAAATACTGTACTGAATAAATAAATTGATAGATAAGAATATAAAAGAGAGAGAAAGCTTCATATATTTGGGAGCAGTACAGTGTACAGTTGGCTACATGAATGTGAATACACTCCTTGATTTTATGTATGCAAGCACAAATAGAATGACTGAATTAGAAGCTTAACTATCAGTATAAGAGATACTTCATATATGATCAATTGATGGTTTTATACCTAATTATTCAGTAAAAGAAATACTTGATATATGATCAATTGATGGTTTTATAACTAATTATTCTTGTAAGTCAATCACACTAATTGTACTGTACTTCCATACATACACTTTTTACACTTTTATTCATGTGGCCAACTGTACATGCCATAGAAAAGAGTTAACTAAATAGGAAATCAATTCAAGGGAACTGATTCAAGAGATTCCTGGCATCTTCAAAGGAAGAATGGTTAGTGAGGAAGTGTAGGAGTCATTGAGGAACAATTTGGTATGGAAGTGTGACAAGGAAATCCACAAGCTGAGACCTGTGGAGGTCATGCAGAATTACAATAAGTGTAAACAGGCCAGATGTAGTAAGATAACTATTTGGTTCTTTTGGATTAAAAGAACATACTCTGGACACTGAACACAAAGTGGTTAAACAGATATAGAACAGTATTCTATGGTATACGTCCATGTGTAGAGACTGGATGAAGACAAAATGCTATGAGAGATAAATGTAAGTCAAGTGAGAGAAACAGGTGGTAGTGGAGAACACCAATGGTTTGGGGAATCCTTAAAACAAAAGAAGTAAACTGTATAGAAACACAGGTAAAGGGAACATGACTAGAGAAAAAGCCTGGAGGCATTTTTGTTATGGCTACCCTGAAGTGACAGAGCTTGTGTTAAGTGATGATCCTGTGGCTGTGAATTTTGGAAATGAGTCATTGGAGCTGGTGAACAAGTTTTGTTACCTAGGAGATACCATCTCTGCCGGTGGTGGGGCAGAGGCTACCACTGTTGCTAGAATTAGATGTGGCGAGGGGAAGTTCAGAGAACTGCTGCCAATCCTGACCATGAAAAGAATGCCTCTCCCCTTGAAGGGAAAGGTGTATGCCTCATGTGTTAGAAGTGCAATGACGTATGCCTCAGAAACATGGGCCGTTAAAGTAGAGGATGTCAGCAGAATGGAACGTAATGAGATGAGAATGGTGAGATGGATGTGTGGGGCCAAGCTACAGGATAGAATAACAAATGTTGAGCTGAGGAGACGTTTAGGTATAAAGAGTATTAGCGAGGTGATGCGTACAAGTAGACTGGGATGGTATGGACATGTGGAGAGAATGGATGAACAAAATTGGGTGAAAAAATGCAGGTCTGTGATTGTGGAGGGAGCTGCACCAAGGTGTGGACCGAGGAAGACCTGGGATCGGACTATTCGTGCCGATCTCAAATCCAAGAACTTGACAAGTGAAGCAGCCCTTAACAGGGTTGCCTGGAACGCCGCCATTAGGACAAGAGACTGAAACTGCACGTATGTGTGGAACACTCAGTCTTAAAATTATGTATGTATGGCTAGGCTCCTGAAACTTCTCCTCATAGGGTGGGATGGCGGGTTCCTGGATGTGGGGTGGTGCTGGGTGAATCATGTTCTCCTCGTCAGGTCCACTGTTACTCTAGCACCGTATGCTCTGCAATTATTCAAAATGTTAGCACACTTTTTGTATTCATAACTTAATCCCACACAGGCTAGTAAAGAATGTACAAAGTAGAAGTCAAACTTTATGCTCATTTACAAGGGACATTTATTACTTGTTAATGAAGTCAGAATTTTCCAATGTTTTCTTTATGCCTCATGTGAATAACCTTAATGCTTCTCTGTCATCTGTCAACTAACACCCCTCCTCTCACCCTACACCACTTTCACTCATATACCTCTCAACTCCATCCCTACATCTCACTCTCAGTCTGCCTCTCCCTCTCTGCCCTTCCACCTCACATACATACACCCCCAAGTAGTAAAATAGAGATGGGTTCTATTGTATTGTTAAGACTCCTTCATTATGTAGGTATAATTTCTCCAGTAAATGTCTAACCTGTGGCCCCATAATAGATCTCCCAGTAGTAGGATGGGAAGTTCCGTCATGGTGGGCAGGTAGGGATGGACGAAGGTTCTGAACGGCAGTCTATATCACATCTTGCTTCTTGGACTGGTACTACAGCCTGCGGAAAAAAGAGGCTACGTAACTAAAATCTTCCATACTGTATCTTTCGTTCTACTACCATCATCATAATGCATGAGGAAACAAATATCAAGAAAAGAGAAGTACAAACTTACATTATACTGAATACTGTAATGAGTGATCAAAGGGCAACTTAGTTTTCTAGATATAATATATTGAAGACAGTGCACACCTTATGATATAGTGTAGCACATTGTAGAGGCTAACTTAATAAAAAAACAAAAAACTATTAATAGATACATAAATCAATGTAACCCTGTGTTGTCTATGTCTTAGTGTGTGCCTAGCCTGTTGTCTGATTTCAAGCATTGATACATTACTTTTATTTTTTATTATAACGTAAAACTTGCAAAATTACCTAACCAAAACTGGGACGATACAGGATAAAAGCAAAAGAACTCATCAAAATCGCTATGTGGAAATAACGCTTAATAAAATAAAATTTTGAAATAAAAGAACACAATTCACCACAGAGGGTATACATCACTACATGAGCAAGTTAATTTGTTTCCCAAGCAAACTAATCGCACATATAACAACGCACTATCGTCACTTATAACTTATATATACTTATTAAAGTAAGTGGTACCCACTACCCAGTAGGCCTATATATATAATTTACCATACCCTACTCTTAAAGGTGATCATGATCATATTTAAGAACAACTATAAGAGCGAATGATGAAGAATATGAAGAGTTTCAGGAAAGGTGCGGGTCCATCAAGGGTCAGTGATGAGTGGGAAAAATACTGTTAACAGACTTTGCAATGGAAATGCTATATGCTGATGACCTGGTGTTGATTGCAGATAGTTTGGAGGACACTATACAGAAAATTAAAAAGCCAAAGGAGGGAGTAAAAAGCAGGGGTCCTAGAGTTTATGTAGGAAAAACAAGCTTCTTTGAGAGAGGAGCAGATAGTGGAACTACAGTGAAGATTGGGGTATGGCTATGAGATGCATGTAAGAAGGGAGTAGGTAACAATTATATCCAGTGTGTTGTGTTGAATGGTGGGTGCTTTATATATAAAGTGTAGTGGTGTACCGTGTGGAAGGTGGTCTGAGTCTTGTGGTTAAATACTGCCTTGATGGTGTAATGGTTACAGTGTTTAAAATCTGTATGTGGTATCCCAGGTTCGAATCCCGGTAGGATCACATGCTTTATTAATTTATTTGGGAGGTGTTTGGTGTGTGGAGTGAAATAAATATATTAGAATATACCTGTACTGTATAACATGCCGTGGGAACTGCCAACCTGAGCTTGGTGGAAAGAGTCCACATTAGGAGTGTGTTGAATAACTTTGCTGCCTGAGTGACATGATCAGCACTAGGGGTGGTGCAGAGGCTAGCTTGGTTACCAAAGTTAGAAGAGAAGTGGAAGGAAGAAGCTTACAGAATTGTTACTGGTACGGTACCAATATTTACAATGAGAGGTCTCTCACTCCATACTAAGAGAAACCTGTATGCTGCCAGGCAGGGTGTCAAACGGAAGCCGAGTCCATTATTTTTAGTCATTAATATTGTTTATATGGAGATAGAATTATGGTTTATAGTTCAAATTATGTCTTTGGAAGTGATAAAATGGCCAAAACAATGCTATTTTATGTTAATTTTTTTATATTCCTTCTCAGATTCATTCCAGCCTTCACACAAAATTGCTTCGGTTTGACATCCATCTGCCGGGTGAGAAGTGTGCTTCTTTATGGTAGTGAGACATGGGCAGTTAAAGAGGATGATAGCCAAAGACGTGAGTGTACTGAAATGAACATGGTGAAATGTAGGCTAAGTGTAATGTTGCAGTGAGTGGGACCAACAAGTGCAGAGTTTAGAGAGTGAATTGGTACAGTGTGTCGGTGAGGTGATATATATTGGTAAACTGCTATGAACAATTGAAGATGATTGGATGAAGCACGTTAGAAGTAAGGGAGTGATCGATAGGACGACATTTGGTAGACCAAGGAAAACCTGGGATGAGGTCCTGAAAATGGATTTCAAGGTTAGGGGATTTGACAAGGACATACAGCATTAAGATTGGCCACCAGGTAAAACATGGATCAGCCTTTCAACCGATATCAATATACTGATCCCTCTTAATTACTAATGTGATACATTAACTCTACCAAGGAATGGGGTGAATTGGGACATTTTATGGGATGGATGTAGTTACCGGGTGTACCACTACCGACATACAACATAAATCATCTATAAATACTTATAAATCTATAATACTAGGTTAGGTTAGGTTGTTTGGTTAGGGACTAGGGTAATGTATTTTTGTATCCAAAGGCAGTCAAAATAGACGGGAACATGATGGTGAGCGTCCGCGTAGTGTAAACAAGACGGGCGGTACACCCGGTAACTACATTCTTGCCCATTTTATTGGTAAAAAGTATTAATGTTGCATATCTTTCACACAAATAAATACAAAAGTATTAATGTTGTATATTTGTTCATACAAACAATTGAGGAAATATCTATTTTATGTTTGTTTATGCTGTTTTATAAATTACGGACCGTTCTTCCCTAGCTACATATTGTTGTCAAACTGATGTCTAACAAGAAACAGGATGTTTAATTTTAAGGTCCCGAGAATCCAAGGACAGGGTAAGCAAACATTCTTCTTCACTGCCATCAAAGACTGGAACGACCTATCCCAGTCAGTCCGTGAAAAGAGAACACTGTATTCCTTCAGACGTAGCCTGAAGGAACACCTGAACCGGACAGCTGCGAGAAGGGAGCACCAAGCTTATGTCTACTACTAAATACGACATAAGAGATAGACAAACCAAACTGAAATGATTACTGATATTTACTATAGGATGTAAGGTATCTTAAAATAACCCCCTAGAAATACTTTCTCTAAAGTATCTATTTCTTTATCCTCCCCATTTCCCCAGCTAACCTAATCCCACAAGGACCCCAATGGAAATACACCTAACGGCCTTATTGGGCTATCCTTAGTTGGAATTATGCAAGGCTGGTACATGTCATATTTATAACATACTATGTGGTACCAACTCTGTAAATTGCTAACTGAATAAATATTATTATTATTATTATTATTATTAACAGATGATTCTACACAGAGTTATGACTTAAAACACCCCCAAAAAATCCGAAATCACCCCAGTTTATGGTACAATACCTTCTTGATGTGGGTAGCCCTCTCCAACATTCTCCTCATAGGGTGGGCTGCTTGGTTCCCCTGGCTCCTGGTTGTGTGTGATGCATGTACCGGTATGTCCCCATCATCAGCTCCATTATAACTTGATCAGTGCCGGCCGGGCTCTGTAATTATTAAGCATTTTAGTACACACAATGTATACTCATAAACCGTCCCCATACAGTGACAGTATACGCAAATAAATTATGTGTAAAAGTTAAACTTTATAAAAATATATATGGCCCAGTCATAGCTTTTTCATGAAATCTAAGTTTTGTAACTTGTTGATGGTGTTTAATAATGTGATTAATTTGCTTTGATTACATTCACATTCACAGCCATTCAAACAGTACGATAACATTCCACAAGCACCCCAAACAGTACGGTATACTGTAAAGTTCTGTACGCAGCAATGGGAGGTTAATTGGGCTAGCAGCTCTTCTCCGTAACTTCCGTAAACAAACTAGAAATTACAAATTAATTGTCTCGGATATAGCAGAGGCGATTCATTTGTGGCTGCCCCTTCAAGGACCAAATGCATCTGACAAGAGACAGATAGATAGCATTAGAAATAATGTGAATGTAATAATATTAATAATAATAATCGTCTGGTTTCTTATATAGCGCCGTATCTCCTCCTTCGAGGATTCACAAGCGCTTGGCTTTCTTTAGTCTACCAGAGACCATTACCCATCCCCCTTGCTCATGGGGAGATGGTAGCCGCTGGCTATATCCCAGAAAAACCTTTTCAATCTGAGTGGGGATTGAACGCGAGACCTGCAAGATGTGAATCAGGCACGCTATCAACTGAGCCAGCCGGACGGCTAAATGTAGGCCAACCTAGTGTCACAAAAAATGTTCATAGACCTAACAGTTACACTGTTAGGCCTTATCTATATACCGGTATTTATCTATTACTGTACCAGATGCCTTGATTCCCATGGGGCGTGGTCAAGAATGAGCAACCTCCATCGAGGCAATTTGTTTAATTATCTGGCTTAATTGTTTCCAGGGAGGGAGGGTCGCAAGCCTAACTGGCAAGTACCCATTCGGGAAGGATGTAGCATCCGGGCGTACGGTCGTCATATTTAGAAAGGTTGTGCCCTTGTGCGCTTGCGGTTATGTTTCCGTCTATTTTGACTGATTTTTTATTCTGTAATTTGCCCCCTGCGGGCAAATTATATGATGATGACAATAAGTCATCAGGGGGGGGGGAGAAAAGCCGCCTTCAACCTATTATTGTATCCCACGGCACTGCTGGCAGTCAAAATAGACGTGAACGTAATCGCGAGCCTGTGATCTAGTACTGTAGTGTAAAAAGGCGGGCGATACGCCCGAATACTACTTCCTTGCCGCCTATCCTATTACAGGCTATTAGGACCATTAGCCTATGCTTTAATAATAGGCTAATAATATTAACATATAGCCGAGCCTAGCCTAAATAATAATAAAGTACCGGTAATACACCGTAATAGGCTAATAGCCTAATAACAATTTCTGCCTATGTAATAATAATAATACCGGTAATAATAATAATAATAATAATAATAATAATAATAATAATAATTAGCCTATAATAACAATATTAATGATTACATAAATGGTAGGCCTATGCAGGGGTTGTTTAATTGCTGGAGGAAGGGAAATAATAATAATGTGCGTCCGTCTCCTTTAATAATACCGGTAGGCTATCTCACCTGGTAGGGCCGCCAATCGGTAGCGCATGACAGGCCAAGGATTAGGCAGCCCATGTCTCGGTTATCACTGATAATTTTTGGCATTTTCTGCCAAAAGCCCAATGGCTTATCAGTGGTGGTAACACAAAATGCAGCTCAAGATTATATAAAAAAAAAAAAAAAAAAAAAAAAATCTCTCTCTCTCTCTCTCTCTATATATATATATATATATATATATATATATATATATATATATATATATATATATATATATATATATATATATATATATATATATATATATATATATATGTGTGATGTGGCATCACTACCTGGAGATCGACTGTAGTCGACATACGCAAGATCAGATGAAGAAAATATAGATATAGAAAAAAGAAAAAGAAATACAATATAATATAACAGAGCACGTCAATGGTGATGGGCTGGTCTATCAGAGTGAGAACTGAGCGATCTCTGCCATACCCATAGCTTACTCTGACTGTTCCTTCTACTTATATATTTTCTAGATCTCAAGTGACGGCGTCTCTTGCGTGGATTGACCTCCTAATCTACCAAGATTGGAAGCCAAAGCGTCACATCTTTCCTTTGCCCCTCAACTTTCTCTTCATAATTGCTGAGGGGCACAGGGCCCTGGGTGGGGCTTTGGTTTCCCGGGCGTTTCCGCACCCTCCTCAGCTCCCCGCCATGGAGTGGCTTCGGTCACCCAGGCTTTATTGTGGTCGGCGGGGGAGGTTCTGTGGGGGCGCTCGGTTATGGCCTTGGCCTTGCTCGGGGCCTTGGGGCTGTTCGGCCAGGCAGCTTGGGGAAAAACAACAACAATTGTTATTTGTTGAGCACGTTGAGCACAGAGCACGTCACAAAAGGAAAATTACAAGAACCTCTCAGGGAAGTGCCGTTGTTAAGGCATTACTTCCCGAACCACATCTGATCTTTGGCTTCGGCTTCTGCTTGAAATTACGTGTATATTCTATTCATTTATGCGAAATTATGACAGTTATGACATATGTCACTAAATATAATGAGGTAGGCTAGGCTATATGGAAAACAGGAAAACAGGAAAAACAATAAAAGCAACTAGCATAACAATTGATTGAAATAATAATTTCATTAGCCTACAGCATTCATAGCATTCCATCTCTTCCAAGTTCCAACTCCAAGTTCCATGGAGCCACAGGGCAACAGGGACCAAAGGGGACTGACAACCTCTGCTAGTTAACTTGCATAAACCTAAGGTAAGATAATTTGATGAGTAGGCCTATATATAACTTGGATACTCCCACGATATAAAGACAATGGAGTAACTATACCATGGATACTCCACAGTCCACTCAGGTCACAAAACACACCCATAGGCCTACTGCCAGGCCAACACAAGGAATAACCACATAAGAAGCCAGGTAGGCTAGGGTAAAGACCGTAAAGGATAAATATACAGTTATACTACCCCTATTTTGTCGCTATTCTGTTGGTACTAATGGGTTGTTGTTGTTGTTGTTGTTGTTGTTCCCTAAGCTGCCTGGCCGAACAGCCCCGAGTCCCTGAGAAAGGCCATGGCCACGATCGGGCTTTCCCACAGAGCTCTCATTGAGTGTAGATTGTGTTGTTGGCGTAAGTGGTTGTGTGAAATGGGTTAATATTATTAGTAGTAGGCTAGACTTAGTATGGTTTGATGATGCGCGGAAATGTATATTTGACTTGAAATAGATACATTGAAGTATTACAAACCTTCGCAAACTCATAAACAGGGAACGTGAGCAGGGTTTAGACCGTCGCGCACCCATAAACAGGGAACGTGAGGGGGAGTTTAGACCGTCGCGGAGACAGGTTACTTTTCGGTTAGGTTAGGTTAGGCTAATGTTAAAAATACTAAAATGCGACGGTCCTCGGAATTAAACAACACTAGGCTATATCAAAGAAAACATTAAAAACAACAACAAATTACCTGAAAAACTCTTATCTGGTTGGTGATAATTTATTATCAAAATACGTTTTTTTCCAGTTTCCGCGTCTGCTGAACCATCCAAAAACACGCTAAAAGGAGTGTTTTGAAGGGGGGAGGTGGTGGAGGGGTAGTATAACTGTAGATTTACCCCGTGAAGTTCTAACATATTTTAGGGGGTGGTTCCCATTCCTGTATTTTTATAATTTTCACACAGTAGGCCTAGGCCTAGGCCTATGTGTATTATGATGTCTGATGTCAATAGTGCACTGTTATTTGTATCTTGATCATAATAAATACATAAATAGCCTAGCCCTGTGTTACAAAGAGTTAAGAATAAAGTAGGCCTATAGCCTAGACCTAGACGTCACTATAACCTGGCAATTGTAGTAGCCTAGGCGGGCCTAAGTATTGTTTATAGCCTACTGTATTTATATTTTTCTTTAAGATATAGGCTAGGCTAGTGTTGTATTTTGATGGTTTGGAGCATAGCCTATGTAACCTAAGTATTTACCCATTACGCCTACAGGACAGCAAAAAGGAACAACTTCTTTGATGCCAGAGTACAGTAGGCTACAGTAGTAAATAAATGGAACAGACTCCTAGAAAATGTAACTGTAGCCTAGGCCTACTAGGCTAGTGTTAATGCTTTCAAAAATAGGCCTAGTTATGACAACAGGACAACTACCTTAAAGAATCCCTGAGAAGAGGCAGCCTTATGAGCACAGCTCCAGAGTCCCGACTACCTAGCCTCTTATCCATCACTAAAGGTAAGCAATCACTAAAGGTAAAGCCATCTAATGGGTAATAGGCTAGTAGTAAGTAGTAGCACTGGCAGTACGGTAACACTCCCCGAGTCCCTGCGGGCCGCGGCTCGCCTATTAAAAGAAGCACTTACAAATACCAAAAGAGTAACGTACATTTTTCGATAGAAAAATCCTACTTAAAGTATGGTTAATTTGTGGGTGCGTTTCAAATTAGGTTTTTACAATAGGCCTAGCCTACCTATTTATTATTTTTAAGAATAAATTCGACGCTACGTCGCTACCACGCGAGATTTGTTTACGTACTGGTACGCGGTTTCGTTATTTTCCTTTAAGAATCGTTTTGGTTTTTATTAGCCTAAGGAGACTACCGGGTAACTTTAGAATTTTCCTAGAAATTTTGAAGTTCATTCGAATGACCATAAGTTCTTATTAATATACCGGTATGTGACAACCCTCGCGAGTCGCTTATCAACATTAAGGGATATAACAAGGTATCATCCAAGAAGCCTACCTACCACCACGGTTCATACGCTCGCTGTGTTCGCTTCTTATTTGACCAATTTTGAGGGGGGGTGCCCCCTCCAGGACTTAGTGTCATTATAATTACCCGCTAGAGCTCTTGAAAATGGCATTGTAAACCCCATCTTGAAATAACCATTGCAGTGGTTATGGAGACATTCACAAGTGTGTTCTCAGATAGGATACGGTAGAAAATACCTTATAAGCGTGAATGATGCTCTTGTGGTTATAATTTTAAGTAGTAGTACAATAGCAATACTCACAGATACTCGCAGAAGATACCCGGGTAGGATACACTATTTGAGAGCTCTGTGGGAAAGCCCGACCGTGGCCATGGCCTTCCTTAAGGACTCGGGGCTGTTCGGCCAGGCAGCTTAGGGAACAACAACAACCCGGGTAGGAGGCTGTTCAGCCTATGAGACCCGGCTCATAATTTATTTCATTACTTGGTGTGTGGCTTGGGTGGACGTGTCTTAATTTCTTAATTTTGGCTTTAAAATCATTGAACTTTAGGCTCTTGGTCACCCCAAACTATATCTAATGCTTTTTCAAATTTTAACACACTGTTCACACTTATCACTTCTTCAGGAAGGTCATTCCAGTTCTCCACCACTCTATTACTAAAAAAGTTCTTCCTGACGTTGAGTCTTGACCTCTTAAACAATTTCTTGCTGTGTCCTCTGGTGCGATCATCCTCCTGCAGCGTGAAGAGTCCCCTACTCGCCTCCTCCTCATACACCCCTTGTAAGATTTTGTAAGTTTCTATCATTTCCCCTCTGGCTCTTCTATATGCCAACATTGGTAAATTTAGCTTCCGAAGTCTCTCTTCATATGTTAAGTCCTTTAAAGATGGTACCAACTTAGTCGCTCTCCTTTGCACTTTTTCAATAGCCGTGATATCCTTAATTTTGTAGGGACTCCAGACAGGACTTGCATACTCCAGAATTGGTCTGACCAGGGCCACAAACAATGGTTTAAAAATTGTTTCATCCAGACTAACAATAGTACGACGAATAAGCCCCACAATCCTATTAGCACAGTTTATTTTTTCTGCCATATGCTTTTCAAAGGAAAGGTCATGATCAATTATAATTCCGAGATCCTTTTCTGCCGAGGTAAGCTTCATACTCCCATCCATACAATAATCTCCATCAGGCACCTCAGATTTTCCAATTCTCATTGTTTTACATTTGTCAGGATGGAACTTAAGGAGCCATTTGTCTGACCATCCCTTCAGTGCAGTAATGTCCTCCTGCAATCTTCTACAGTCCATAATGTTCTCGACCTTCCTAAATATTTTTGTGTCATCGGCGTAGAGAAATATGTCCCTATTATTTTCTGTAACCCCGGGCATATCGTTTATAAACATGACGAACAACAGAGGTCCAAGTACGGAGCCTTGCGGAACCCCACTTATGACATTTCTCCAACCCGACGTTTCACCATTAACTATAACTCTCTGCTGCCGTCCATGCAAAAACGATTTGATCCACCCTAAATATTTTGGCCCCAAATTGTACATCCTTATTTTTTCTATAAGTCTTCGGTGTGGTACCTTATCGAACGCCTTCATAAAATCGCAGTATGCAACATCCACAGCAAGTCCCTCGTCTAATGCCTCTGTCCACCTTCCGATCACTTTGAGCATCTGTAGAGTTGTTGATCTTCCTGATATAAAACCAAACTGGTTTGGGCTGAACAAATTATTAACTTTCATATGGTGCATTACATTATCTTTAATAATAGATTCCATGATTTTGCCAATTATGCAAGTTAAACTCACCGGTCTGTAATTGCTTGGGTCACTACGATCTCCTTTTTTAAAAATTGCCGTGATGTTTGCCTTCCTCCATTCCTCTGGTAACTGCTGCTTACTGAAGGAAAGATCAAAACAATTTCTGAGTGGTGTCCCTAATTGATCTGCCAATTCTTTTATAATTCTGCAGTTAATACCATCCGGCCCTGGAGATTTATTCCTTTTTAGGTCTGCGATTTTCTTTTTTATCTCTTCCTCACTCCATGCGATATCATCCAGCCTGGGTACCTGCTTCACCTCCACTTCCGGTGCATCCCCTGGAGGCTCTTCTGTAAAAACTTTACAATAAAAATCAGATAACGCTTCGGCCTTTTCTCGATCTCCTGTGGTTTTTTCCAATTTCTGCTCATCCAAGTAAAGTTCCGGAATACAACACGCACTCTTGATTTTTGATTGCACCGCTTTCCAGAATAATTTGGGGTTTTCTTTAACATTTCTAGCTATCATTTTATCCTGATTGACACTCTCCTTTCTGGTGGCTCCTCTTACTTGGTTGTTTAACAGGTGTAAAACAGTTTAACAAATAACAAGACCACTGAAACTGAAGCGACTCTCACAGGGCTCGTCTTGGCATATATGAACCTGAAGTATTATGAATGCTATTACAGTACAGTAGTTAAGAAACATTCTACTGTATTACTTGTTCTTAACCCTTACAGGACCGGTGATGTTTTGTTTGTTTATATTTGAGATGCATTTAGATGATTTTATATAGGTTAGAAAGGATATATGGTAGCTAAGAGGATAAATTGAGATAGTCTGTAATCTTTTAATTGGTAGACATCCCTCCTAAGCTAAATAAAACTGTCTAATAGTTGCCAATATATAATGAAAAGGATGTTACCGATACTGAATGGGTCAAGTTTCTCTAAGTGTATTTAGCGAAAATCTCAAAAATCTCAGTTATTGTGATTGGAAGTGTATAATGTATATGTTTTATATTATGCAGTACTGTACAGTTTAACAGTCATTAAAATTATAACTAGCTGCTCATTGCAATAGTTTAATTTTAACAATACAGCTACAATATTTTTTTGTTTACAGAACAATGCGTGACTCCAATGATTCTCGTAGAACATCATCAGCAAAAAGTACTGGAGGAAGCCGGCGAAGGCGATGGGAAGTTAAATCAAAGGAAGCTTTTGAAACTTCCCTAGCTATTGAAATTGACTCGCCCCAGTCAAGAACTCCCCGTTACAGAAAGGATACAAATTCATCGGAAAGCAAAAATAGCTCTAGGAAATCTGGGCAACATCCAACAGAGACATCACCAAGTAAGCATCCAGCAAAGAATAGTGCTGATGATGTAGATAGTGATCCGGACATCTTGGCTGAAAAGCTTTCTACCTTGATTGAAGAGGCCAACAGTACCGGTAAAACAAAAGATTCCAAGAAATCCTTCAAGGGACATAGCCAAGAGAATTTCGGGACTCCACACAATGAGAAAAATACAGCTAACCAAGATAGTAAATCTGATATGATGTCCAACACTGACTCCAAGAAAGCACAGGTTCTTAGTGATAAGTTTGAAATAAAATCACTGAAAGTTGTAGAAAGCCCTAAGATGAAGGATACACACAGTGACTTACATACTTACAAGGCCTCTGCTCCACCACTCTCACCTACAGTAGCAGAACCCTCACCCAAAAAGAAGAAACAGAAAAATAAAAATATTCCTAAGTTGGTAGTAATGAGCAACAGTAATGAAGAATCTTATATTAGCCTGCAGTTAAAAGAGATGAGTGACGACATCATAGACATAAAAAAAGAGGGCAACATTTGTACAATATCCACCCCAGGCATCATTTTGGGCCCCTCCCCATCTCGGATCTCTGGTCACGTCAGCACTATCTTTAGGGAGGAAATGACAGGCTTTGTGGTAGCTAAACATGCTTTTGAAGGAGCCCAGAGGAAGAATGAAGATTTGTACGATGTCAACCAGATCCCAACCAGAACCTCTCATGCTCTCTTTCTTCAAGGTGGTTTCAGAACATTCTCAGTATTGTGCCAAGGACTCCTAGCAGGAATAGCCATAGCACACTGCCTCATGGTCAGTCAGTTTTCAGTCTATAATGACAAACTAGTACGGTGCCATATACTGCCGATAAACTGAGTTGATATATATTGTACATACAATGCAAAGTAGAATTGATATAAAATATGTGTAGCACAAGATGTTATACCTGTAGTGACTACAGTATTGTAATATATACAGTATGTAAGTATTAAATAAGGGAGCTGGTGAATATTGCTGATTAGTTATGTTTTCATGTTTTCTACAGATATTCCTTCTAGATGGGAGTGCTAGTGGCATCTATAATGTTTACACTCCAGTCATGGCTCATGTCTTTTACACATTAATAATGTTCCTGACAACACTCTGTCTTGTGGCTGCATGTGACAGGTATGTATGAGATTACTTTTATGTTTTATTCTACACCTGATCCCACGTCTTTCTAGGTCTACCCTTACACGCAGCTGCCCCCTTGTTCACAGTCTGGCATTTCTTCACCCAGTTCTGATCATTCATTCTCTCCATGTATCCAAACCAACCTTCTCATATCTTGAATATTGAAAATGTATATTATATATTGTAAATGAAGAGTTCACTAACAATCTTGCTCACAAGCTGTGTGAATTGCTACTGTATCTCTTTCTTTGACAGCCCTCACGTTTCTAATAGCCTGTGACAGTCCTTTTTGTTTTATGTCTTAAAAATATCAAGTTATTAGTAATGTCCATATCTGGATTTCACATAAATTATAATTAAGAGTTTTGGAAATTAGTTATTTTGGCTGTACCATATAATAAAGACAGTACCGGTACACACTGGTGCATGAAAGGATCACTTCTTCATATAAAATTTCACATTTATTTTATTCAGTTCTATACAAAAGCCTTGTGAGTAGGTTCTGAGTCATGTAACATCATAACTAATTATGAACCATTATTATAGTATATAAAGTTTATTATTTAAATATTAACTTTCTCAGGTTCGATTAAGTTTGTTGGAAACTTATTACCACAACCGTTCACTCTCAAGCGCTAATTGTACTACCGGTACCGCGAGACGATACACATGTTATCTCTGTTTTTTCAACCCACAATAATCTCTACATACAATGTATTATACATCCAAAGATAGAGCAAGACCCATACTAATATAAAACCTGAAGAAAAATCCTGTAACATTAAATTATCTCATTGAAAATTAATATATAGGAAATATTAAATAGTTTTCTGAGTTTAACCGTCATAATTTCATTATAAGCTGAGCAATAAATTTTGTTATACCTGTATATGAAATTAGAAGCATTTTTCACGCTCATGCCAATTGTGTCATCATAATTTACTTATCATCAATAGTTGTCTTTAGATGAATACAATAAATAAGGTATTTGGCTAACAAAAATGATGCATGCGCAACCAAAATATTCACTCTACTCTATATCGGTTATCAGCAACAACTATTTTTTTAGTAGCCTACAATCTATTTCTATTTCAATAGAAAGAGGAAAGGTTGATACACCACAAAAAGTAAATTATGGTCGATAGAAGCGATGTTAACTGAAATTTGTTTGTTATTCCAACATCGTTTCATTTTACACCATCATAAATATAAAATTTCAGAGACAACAATGGGTTTTTATTTCTTAATCAACAAGTATTTTTCAAGCACTTTCGAATAATGCAATCAGAATTTGTCTATTGTTAACAGTTTTTATTAATGAATATACAGTAATAGCACATGCGCATTTGATCACAGTTCTTGGACTTTCACTCTTATACAGTTGCCTACATTATTTGTGTTTAATAGCTATATCGATACGTATGACTTAGGTTATAAGGAAGAGAATAATACTTGTTAAAAGTGTCTATCTATCTATCTATTGCCTGAAGCCGTGGTCCCCGAAGGGGTGGCCACGAATGAACCGCCCCTATGCACCTCTGTCCCCAGTCAGTCGATGCCCCTCCTCCCAACCAGCACTGCCTTCATCCATATACTTCCTCACTCCATCCTTTATGAAATAAAAGAATACAATCCACCACATAGGGTGTACATTACTACATGAGCAAGTTAATCTGTTTCCCAAGCAAACTAATCGCACACTTAACAACGCACTATCGTCACGTTCAAGGAATTAGTCAATTTGGGAAGTCCGGGACGTTCTGGTAAATTTTTACTAAACTCTGCATGGGGGCGTTTCGTTCGTGGCTACCCCTTCGGGGATTACGACATCCGGCAATAGATAGCTAGATAGATAAAATACAGTATATTGCCTCCTCAATTGTACTATTTAATATACCGGTACTGTATATCAAGCTTGTGCAGGTCATATTTGTTACTATGGTTCATAATTCCAGGCATGATCTACTTGGCTTGGGTGTATTTTCTGGCCATGGTATACGCATTCCGTGGACGCCAGCCTTCTACATCTCCTCCCTGGTGTTGTCTCTGGTGGCAGTCAGAGCAGAGAATGTCTTGATGAACCGTGACAAATACCAAAATGATGTCTTCTCATATCAACAGGTCAGAGTCAGCCAGATAGCCAGTCTGTCAGTCAGTTTCTTTCTCAAAGGTAAACTATGATAATCATGTGTGTCATGTCACCATGGCTGTTTTTAGCATATACAGCACTGTATATGGATAGTGATCTGAAAATAGCAGGGGAGGGATCATTGGGTATAGGAACTAGGTTGGAGAGGGAGGGAAGGATTGGTAGATGTTAACATATAGAAATATGTTATAGCCTACTGTCCCACACTCAAAATGTTTTAGGTCAGGGTGTGGATTTGTTAATCAGTACAAAAGCAAAATATAATGGCTCGTCAATGCTGCTTGCCTCTGTGGGACACAAAATGTCGGGAAGCCTGGGTTGGCCAGTCTCTGATTACAGGATATCTACTGCCCATTATCCCTATTGACACCATATGGCATCATCAAGGGTTAAGCGGTCAATAATATGCACAGGGAAATTGCAAAGGGTTTAGTACCAAGTTTACACACCCTGATAATCATGAAGTGCAATGATAGAATAGGCTGGGAATGCGATATTCCCCCGATAAAATATCGGGGCTCTATGGGCTTGTTGCGAGAGGCTTGGTTATCGCATAGAGGGTTGCTTCTCTTCAACAAACTTCCACAGCAAGTAAGAGACATGAGAGGTGTTTCTTTAGACAATTTCACAAAAGGCGCTCGATGTCAAACTGCAAAAGGGGCAGATAAGCATATCTTCACGGTGGAACATTCTGCCCCTTCAAACAGTCTGCTGCACCAAATCACAACCAACAACAAGGAACATTATGCTCGCTGGTGCTTTTAGCTGTGTGGCGAAGATATAAAGTTGAAGACATTTAATGGAAGGAAAATTGTGGCATTAATTGATCATGTCTGGACAGAGTAGCCAGAGTGTTAAAGAAATTACAAATTACTTAACAGAATCTAACCACATAATAGAACGGAAAGACAGTGTGAAAGACCTTGGGGTATTAATGTCTGAAAATATGGGTTTCAAAGTACATAACCAGGTCAAAGTGGCGGCTGCGAAACGTCTAACGGGTTGGATTCTGCGTACTTTTAAAACACGCGGTGAATTGCCTATGATAATGCTCTTCAAATCTCTAGTGCTACCGCGGCTTGAATACTGTAGCGTATTAACATCCCCATACAAAGCAGGTGAAATAAATGACGTAGAGAGTGTACAAAGAAATTTCACTTCGCATATAAGTTCGATAAAACATCTACACTATTGGGAGCGTTTAAGAGCACTGAATCTGTACTCACTGGAACGTAGAAGAGAACGTTACCTAATAATATACATGTGGAAAATCGCAGAGGGTTTAGTACCAAACCTACATACTCCGATAGTCATGAAATTCGGTGATAGGAGAGGCTGGGAATGCGAAATCCCCCGGATGAATAACAGGGATGCTATGGGCTCTCTGCGAGAGGGCTGGTTATCACACAGAGGCCCACGTCTCTTCAACAAACTCCCACGGCGAGTAAGAGACATGAGGGACATCTCGTTAGACAACTTCAAGAGAGCCCTAGATGTCGAACTGCAAAAAGTGCCAGACGAGCCCATCCTCGCAAGGGAGCGAGCTGTCGCTTCAAACAGTCTACTGCACCAAATCACCACCCATAACGAGAGGCGTCGCGCTCCTTGGTGCCGCTAGAAGAGCGGCGAACACATCACAAGGAACAAAAGGAAGGAAGGTATTTTTTCCGCAGACATCCTTTAAAAAATCTTCTCAGCACAGTAGGAAGCTAGGCTTTTAATGTAATGGTGATGATTACGATGAGGTAAATAAAAAGGACTTTTCAGAGGCTAGAGCTAGGTTACTATACAGACTCTTAGTAGACAGAGGTTTTGATGCAAGTAAAGTGTTACATAAATTTAATCTTTTTAGGGTCAATTATTGTGACTGTATTCTAATATCTGACATCAGTAATTTTAATCAAGCATTTTTAACGAAGTTTCTTGTATAACCTCTGCTTACTTTTTGTATGTTTGTATTTATTGTTTATTCTTTTCTATTTTTAATATTTATGATTTTTGTTTATTTTTATTTTTTTTTAGATTACTGTAATTGTTCTTGTTAAAAGAGTACTCTTTGTTTAAATCTGTTGTTGCTTCATATTTTGCAATTATTTGTCTTTATATTATATCTATTAATTGTCGATCGTATCAATTGCTTGCTTTTGCGATTTCCTTAGTTTATTTGTACGATAAATGTAGGTTATTTGTAGGGTAGTTATTGATAGGGGTCACTTGAGGATGCTATGCTTACAGGTACCTACCCGATAGCACTATCAGTTATGTAGAGCAGATTAACCAGACCACTGAGCTCCATACGGAACTCTCATAGGTCTGGCCCGAAGGATTGGATCAGATTACTGAAAGGAGCTTAACGATAGCACTATCATTAGTGAGTGCTATTTATATATATTTTTTGTAATATTATAGATATTTTACCAATATTTGTATTTTGTACTATTGTTAATGTCTTGTCAAGTTGCAAATTTGATTTTAATAGAACATTTTAAAACTAATTGTAATTTCTTTTATTCATGCAGAGTTTAGTAAAATTTGCCAGAACGTCCCGGGCTTCCCAAATTGACTAATAACTTGAACGTGATGATAGTGCGTTGTTATGTGGTGCAATTAGTTTGCTTGGGAACCAGATTAACTTGCTCATGTAGTAATGTACACCCTATGTGGTGAATTGTGTTCTTTCATTTCATAAATTTTATTTTAGTAAGCGTTGTTTCCACATAGCGATTTTGATAAGTTGTTTTGAATTTATATTGTCTTTGTCCCAGTATTGGTTTGCTTTGTTTGCAAGTTTTACATTTTAATTAACCTGATGGCTTTGCTGTTTGGATAACCTAAAACCGGACCATATTGTGAATGTTTCCTAGCTCCAGTGGTCTTGCTGAAAATGTTGATATAATATGGATTTGAATAAATTTGCTTTTTTTATTTAAAACAAATCTTTCAAAAGCAGAAGGTGGCTAGATCATTTAGAAGAATAGTCTTTACCTCTTCTTACATTGCAAGATAACTAACCATTTTGTGTTGTTATTACAGATTTGGAGCTATGTGGAGTGGTGGCGTTGGCTATGTGTGGCTCGAACCTGTCTAGCAGTTCTGGCCTGGCTGGCGGTGGTTCCAGACCCTCACACTGATGCACTCCTTCAGGCTCTACAAGAATTCAGTCAAAAATAAATGATGGATTAAAACCACCTCCTGGGTAGCCACAACATGTAGATCATACACTTTCTAGAGAAAAATAACATTTAAGTAATAACATCAAAGTATGACTGTGTATGTGCCTACAGAAGATAAAGCATAATGAGTGAAAGAGGAGTAGTAGTTGTTCCCTAGGCAGCCTGGCCGAACAACTCCGATGATAAAGAGTGAATATGATTGGTTGGGAGTGGTTTGTGGAATGGTCCTTGATGCTGAATAGTGAAAAACATCTTTTATTATCCATTTTTTTTTTTTTTTTTAGTTGAACCAATTGGGAGCAACTGTGAGTAGTAGAGTGGAATAAGCTGCCAACTTAATTTCAATTGGAGTACAATATAATATTATTTGTGCATTAACCAAAACCTATGGTATCACTAACTATTGTCATATATATATATTTGTTTTCCTCTCTGTATGAAGGAGACAAAAAGAAGGCTGTCTGTATCAATTGTCTCCTCCTAAAGCCAAAAGAGGAATACGGGTATGTACGAGTGTATGAAAGTGAAGTGGAAGGACAAAGAGGGAGAGGTAAACCGAGAGAGGTGGAAAGATGGAGTTAAGAAGTATATGTGTGAAAGCGGTGCTGGATGGGAGGAGGGGCATTAACTGACTAGGGACAGGTGCATGGGGGCGATTCATTCACGGTCACCCCTTCAGGGATCACGGCGTCCAGCAATAGATAGATAGATATGTATGTAAGCATCAACTGTTATGCAATATATCCAGTATCATATCTCAAGCCATTGGCACTGCTATTAGTGACTTTTTGCGCTGAATGTTTGATAGTCACTTGCAGTATATACAGTACAGTACTATATACCCAACTATTCATATCATCACCAACCCACCATAATGTTTGATAGTCACTTGCAGTATATACAGTACAGTACTATATACCCAACTATTCATATCATCACCAACCCACCATAATGTAGCATGTGTAAAGTACACTCAAATGGGACGTTACATACAGTAGAACACACTTGGCGATGTTAAGTAGTATATGCATTATAAAAGCAACTTTGTGCACTATGGTAAAACTTGTTTGTTTTATAATTATTATGTGTAGGGGCTACCCCTACTTCTAGTCTTACATTTAAGAAGCACTGTACCTGATATAATCTGTGATAGTAAGTTGAAATACAGTATATTGGAAAGAACTCGACTTTGTGCAAATTCTTATTTTCAGTCATTAATAGATAATGCTATTTATTAAATTATATATACTGTACCAAATGTGATAAATAATTACAGTTATCTTGTTGAAAGATGTTGTATGATATACATATTTATTATAGTATTGTTATGCAATGGGTGGGTAGGACTCGTTAGCCTTGGTCAGCCATCCAGGGGAGACAACCTTATACAAATCCGGGTGGATGGGACTCGTCAGCCTTGGTTGGCAACCTGTCTAGGGGAGTAAACCTGATACAAATCCGTACTGCTTACCTAAGGGTAAGGCAGGTTAGTGGATGGACTAGCCGAACACCACTGTAGAAAAATAGTGCTAACAAGATACACAGAGGGCCTCGGAGTCGGACGGATCCTAAATTGAGTGGTCAATTCTGTAAGTCCTTCACTAAACTGGCTCGGGTTGTCCCTCTCACAGGGAATAGGTCCGCTTGGGGGCATTCTGTGTATGGCCACCCTCGTAAGGGGAGTAAGGCGTCTGGCAATAGATAGATAGTTATGCAATTATTGTTTTGTGACTCAACTGATATATATTTTAGTCTGATTTTCAGTTGAATGAAACTTTCTGGCGTTAGTCCTACATTAAATATAGTTGAAATTATCAGTATGCACAATATATATGTATATTAATGAAGAGACAAAGTTTGTATCAACCATCTAATCCAAAACTTTTGAAATTTACCCAAATACATTTAAATACAAACATAATTGTTTAATTAACAACAAAAAATAGTAAATAATAATAATTATAATGTAAAACATGTAAAACAAACAAACCAAAACAGGGACGACACAATATAGAGACAAAAGAACTTATCAAAAAGAAGGTAAAAACAAAATCACATAGTAAGAGCTGGTATAGCTGAGTGGTACCGTGCCTGACTGGTACGTGGGAGGTCCGGAGTTCGCCTCTCTACACTACCCAAAAGGTTTATTGACCTGAGAGCATGGGGCTTTAACACAACTCATTGCATTGACGGACATTATAGGTGTGTTAGACCAGTGTCGCATGTACAGAAGTATATGCGCGCACCTGATCAGCATAGGTGACCTGATTACACTGGTTACGGACTACATTCAAATCCACAACTATTCCAATAGTATAATAGTATTCCACATGCACCCCCACACATTACAGTATACATACCGATGGGTAATTAGGCTCAAGCCACCCTCTCGCATGAACAGGAACAAGCTAGATAATCGAATGAGTTCCCTCGGCATACAGAAGCATATGAGGGCAGTTTATTTGAGGCCACCCCCCTCGGGGATTGTGGTATCTGTCAATTAATAGAAATATATAGCGTCCATTGAGAATACTATATAGAGGTGCTTCTCTTTTTTTTTTTTTTTTTTTTTTAACGTTGCAAAACATTATCTTCTATACTTCACCACCCATAACGAGGGGCGTCGCGCTCCTTGGTGCCGCTAGAAGAGCGGCGAACACATCCAAAGGTATCCATAGGTAAGGTATGGGTGTATGTATTTTTTAATACAATAATATTGCATATTAAAGGTAGAAATAATATTGCTAATTTTATATATACAGTACAGTATACCATCTTCAGGAGAGAAGGAAATAGCTATAGATGGGAAGCTACTGATTATATTCATTAAATAATACCCCACCTGACAATATCAACATAATTTTCTTTGGAAGTTACAATAGCTAATTCTGCTTATAATTTCTTGATTTTAATGCAAATACTCAGTCAGTCAGTATGCAATCCAGCACTCTTAAAGAGGAAGGGATGATCAGCAAAAAGTATAGGAAAGGGAACAGGGATGACGGGTAAAGAACACATATAATAGACGCCAGCCAAAACCAAGCACTTTAGCATTCGGAACACCATACAGTATATAATTATAGGTGACAAGAAATTATACTCGGTTATAACCAGCCATAATATATATTCAGGAAGAAAACTTGATATGCAGTAACAGTATGAATTAGAGGAACGATCTTGATTGCAGGAACAAAGTACGAGTTGTAATTACGATGTCTACAGGAACGAAATAAATGTATCTTTTAAAGTCTATCTTCCCAAGTACGAAGATTAGAACTTTCTATAACCGATCTGGACACCTTGAAATCTGATGCTCAAGTGTACCCTCCAACTTCTCTACACTCCAAACCTCACGTTGACTTCTGGCCGGCATGACCTGATGCAATGTGACCTAAGATTGCTTGGTAATTAAATTGTAAAACTTGCAAAATAAAAAAAAAAAAAATGAAACGACACAAGATAAATGTAAAAAGAACTAATCAAAATCACTATGTGGTAAGCCTGATACAGGGAAATAAAGCCGGTTTCGATTTTCATATAACATTCAGGGTATGGAGGGGCGTACTGTTACTTCCTAAATTACATGTGACATAATTATTTCCACTGCAAGTACTGTATATTACTTAAAACTATATGAGAATAGTATTAATGTTTCTATATATATCCCTAATTATAACGTGTAATACGCCTTCACTTGAATACTCCCTTCCACTGCAAGTACATACAAAAAAATTAACAACCGTGTAGGTGTAGAAAAAAATCAACAAATACATGGTTAAATGTGCCATTTAGGGGAGGTGTGGTGGAGTGGTCATGCCACTGGACTGGTAATTCAATGGTCCTGGGTTCGTATCCATATGTATCAATGGAAAGATATTATTGGGATGGAATTTGTGCTGTACTTAGTATCAGTGCATTACCACAAAGCCCACTGTAACGCCAAAAAATACCCTCATTGTTCCCTGATTAAATAGCACTGTATGAATATTCCCATATTCAAAATATGCTACAGGGGAGCAGTGCCTAGTGAGTTCATTGCTCAATAGGTGGCGTTCTTAGAGTGAGGGTCCGAGTCTAGGGGATGAGACAGTGAAGCACTGGGGCGAGGCAGCTCCAGAGATGGGGCTGCTTTGAGCCGTGAGTGGGTAACCGGGCATCTTGTGAAGGCAAGATAGCGGGGGCTGGTTGCATATAAAAGTGCTTCACATGTAGCCTAGACTGGAACGAGACCTCGCAGGCTTCACCGTTGAATGTACGGTTGAATAAAATAAATGGGTGAATTTTAACATTATTTTATAGAAAAAATAAAAACATGCATATATAAAATGGAATATACTGTATACAATATTCCTTATTAAAAAAATACAAGCCAAACAAATAAAGAAAGACATGCGTAAACAAAAAATGCAATGCAAAAGCAAATACTAAAAGTAGTATTATTGAAATGCGAGGAGAGGAAGAATCAAAAGACCAAGAGAAGAGAAGAAGAGATGCGAGTGGCCTCCATCTGAGAACGGCCTAAGTGCAAGAAGCTGTGCAGGGGTAAAGAACCCCCTGAGGCAGTTGAGCACACCCAGCTTCTGGGAGGCTGCCTTAACAAGACTGGTAATATGGTCCTTCCAAGTGAGAGCTGAAGAAAAAGAGACACCAAGAATACGAGAGAAGATGAAGGATTGATTATTGTATTGTTGAAGAATAAGGGATAGTCCACTGGGAGTTCCAGACAGGTAGATAGATGGAGAAATTGGGTTTTGGAAGCATTAAAGGCACTCTTCAATCTGTACATGCACGATATAACTACACCCAATACGCCCCAAATAAACTTAGCCTCCTATGCAGATGACATAACACTCACATGCACACACCATGACCCAAAAAGAGCAACAGATCTCCTTCAACCCTATCTCAACACACTACATGGCTGGTGCACTACAAACAGACTTAATCTAGCCACAGCCAAATCCACCGCAACCCTGCTCGCAAGTTGGACAGGAGAACACGAATACATCCCTCAACTCACCATAAACAACACACCCCTAACACATACACACACACCCAAAATCCTAGGAGTAACATATGATACTCATATGACATTCAAACAGCACACCACAAACATTAAAAAGAAACTGACACCCAGACTTAACGCCCTCAGGTCACTTGCTCACACAAAATTTGGACACAACAAAGAAACTACCACCACAGTATATAAACAATACATAAGATCAGTGATGGAATATGGAAGCCCAGCCTGGGCTTCTAACCTAGCTGAAACACATCATAAGACCTTACAGACTATTCAAAACAAAGCCCTGAAGATCATTACAGGCTGCACAGCTACTGCACCCACAGATCACCTACATCAAGAAACCAAAATCCTCAAAGTCAAAGACCATCTGGACATGAGAGGCACTCAATTCCTGGCAGCAGCCTCCACGAACCAAGACCACCCACTAAACTACATGGCAACACACCCACAGACCCCAAGAAATATCAAAACAACACCCAGCACACGGTATCACACACAATTATTGTCCTCTCTCCCTCCCTGCCCACCCCGAACCAACTTCCAGAAGCACATCCATACTCATATCTCTCACCGATCCATCCACTCACTCACAGACAACACGCAGCTGCATGCACGACCTCCCGAAATCCATCCTTCCGAATCCTCCCTTCCTCGCGAGGACAGAGTCCACCTGGCCAGGCTGAGATGCGGACACCATCCAGCTCTCCTGAGCTATCAGAAGAGACTGGATGACTCCGTTGTCGACGCCTGCCCGGGATGTAACACAGCACCCCATACCATTAAACACATCATAGAAGACTGCATTTCACACAACCACTTATGCCAACAACACAATCTACACTCAATGAGAGCTCTGTGGGAAAGCCCGATCGTGGCCATGGCCTTCCTCAGGGACTCGGGGCTGTTCGGCCAGGAAGCTTAGGGAACAACAACAACAACAACAACAACAACAAGGTTTTCACTGCCCCAATTGGAAATAATGGTTAGATCAGAAGATAAGTGTTCTATGGCTTCATTAAGTTTGTTTTTGAGGGATTGCTGGCTGGGGCATTCTGGAAAACTAATGGAGTAGTGTAAGGTGGAGTCGTCTGCGTATGAATGGATGGTACTGGAGGTACAGTTGAGAAGATCGTTTATGAAAATTAGAAAGATAATAGGAGATAGGACACAGCCTTGAGGAACACCGGACTTGATAGGATAAAGAAGAGAGCGATGACCGTCCAAAACCGCAGCTATGGAACGGCCGGAAAGGAAATTAGAGACAGAAATTAAAGATTTGTGCCAGACTCTATCGAAGGCCTTTGATATGTCTAGTGCAATAGAAAAGGTCTCACCGAAGTCCCGAAAGGAGGATGACCAAGAGTTACTAAGATATGAAAGAAGTTCACTAATAGAGTGACCCTTAAGGAGGCCATACTGGTGATCTGAGAGCAGATTATGAGAAGAGAAATGCTTAAGAAATTTGAAAGCAAGAATAGTTTAAAAAACTTTAGAGATACAAGAGATGAGAGCAATTGGACGATAGTTGGAGGGTTGACCTTTCTTTGGGACAGGTTGAATGAGAGCAAACTTCTAGCATGAAGGGAAGAAGTTAGAGGAGAGACAGAGACGAAAGAGTTTGCCTAGGCAGGGAGTCAGCACGGAAGCACAGTTTTTGAGTAAAACAGGAGGAACACCGTACAAACCATACACCTTCTTAGTATTAAGCCCAGAGAGGGTAGATAGTACATCTTTAGAAGAGATTAGGATATTATGCATAAGTAGATGAGAGGGGGCTGAAGAGGGAGGAATAGCGCCGGAATCATCCAAGGTGGAGTTTCTAGCAAAAGCGAAGAGTTCAGCTTTGTCAGAGGAAGAAGTGATGGTTGTGCCATCAGAGCGGAAAAGGGGAGGGAAAGACGAGGAAGAAAAATTGTTGGAGAGGTTTTTGGCTAGATGCCAAAAAGCTTGGGAAAAGCTAGAGTTGGATAGTTCACTGCATTTATTATTGATGAAAGAGTGCTTGGCAAGTCGAAGAACAGATTTAGCTTGATTCCGGGCAGAAACATAGGAAGAATGAGATTTTTGAGTTTTAAGGCATCGGTTCCGTTTGAATGCTTCCTCCTTGTTGCGGACAGAACAAGCGTGAGTAAACCAAGATTTTTTTGCATTAGTGTGAGAGAAAGAAAATGGAATGTACGCTTCCATGCCCGAGAGGATTACCTAGGTAATGCGTTCAGCACTCTCTGAGGGTCCCCGGCTACGGAAGCAGAAGTCATTCCAAGGGAAATCAAAGAAGTACTACCGAAGAGCCTCCCTGTCAGCAGCGCCAAAGTTTCCACAAGCGCCGCCGGCTGGGAGGATCGGGTGGCCGTACTGGAGAGATAGGACAGGTAACGGAGATAAGTTTATGGTCGGAGCCCAAAGGAAAGAAAAGAGTGACAGTGTAAGAAGAAGGGTTAGAAGTCAGAAATAAGACAAGCATGTTGGACCGATCTCAGAAGCGATCCGGGATACGGGGGGGGGGGGTTGCTGGACTAGCTGTTCTAGGTAATTTAGGATAGAAAAGACGAAGGCTTGTTCACCAGGTTGGTCAGTTGTAAAAGAGGAGAGCCATTGGCGGTGGTGAACGTTGAAATCTCCTAAGATGAATATTTCCGAGAAGGGAGAGATAGATAGAATGTGTTCCACTTTAGAGTTTAGATAGTCAAAGAATTTGGGAAAATCGGTAGAGTTATGGGAAAGATAGACAGCACAGAAGTATTCAGTATGAGAATGACAGGATAGTTTGAGCCATAAAGTTGAGAATTCAGAGGAGTCGAAATCGGGAACACGAGAGGAAGTGAGTATGTTGTGCACGTATGCACAACATCCGCCTTTGGCTTTGAAACTAGGATAGAGAAAGTAGAAGGATACAGAGAAGGCTGGCAGTTGCCTCAGACACCTGGGTTTCAGTGAGGAAAAGAAGTTCAGGTTTGGAGGAGGAGAGGTGGTGTTCAACAGAGTGAAAATTAGAGGAAAGACCTCGAATGTTGCAAAAGTTGATAGTAAGAGTGACAGGCCGTGGTCCAGAGCCTTTAGAGGGGTCGTCAGGGGAAGGTCGGGCGGGTGTGGTCATAGAGTGATCATAGCGTGCACTGCTGATTAGGTATTTCTATATAATAGGATTGCGTGACTGAAGTGACCGCGAAAATTGACCACTTGCGAGTTTCATGCTTTAAGGAAGTTGGAGCAGTAGACATCGATATTTAGAAGAATGAACAGCTAAAATACAGTTGTAGTGCATCTATCAATATATAAAACCCAATTCCACATACTTTCTATTCATCAAAAACTAACATTATATCTGTTTACTATCGATGTTTAAGGCTCCAACTTCCTTATAGCCTGAAATTCGCAAGTGGTCAATTGACCACTTGCGAATTTTGGTCTATAAGGAAGTTGGAGCCGTAGCCATCAATATTTATCAGAATTATCAGCCAAAATACGGTTATATATATATATATATATATATATATATATATATATATATATATACAGGTATATATATATATAGTGTATATAAATCCAAATTGATCATACTTTTGATCCATCAGAAATCCACATCATTACATTTCTCTTTAATATCGATGTTCACGGCTCCAACTTTCTTATAGCCTGAAACTCGCCAGTGGTCAATTGTGCATTAGTATATTATACTGTATAGGTGTATAAATAAGTGTATTTGTCTGTATTTATGGTTATTATGTATATCTTGTCCATTTCTGTGTATTCCTGTTTAGTGTAGACCATTGGAGCTATTAAGGGGGTAGTGCTTGGTTTTTGTTTTATATATTTATTTATGTATTTTTTAGTTTCCTCGCTAGACCTCCATCAAGCTTAGAAAAACACCCCCTAGATTTCCTCCTTTCAAGATAAATTTGTACATTTTTCGGTACAAAAATGTTCCGGCCGAAGGCTGATTCCTTCTAAAATTAGAGGCTTGCTATCACTCGCCAGGAAAAAAATTGAAACCTAAAGGGCACGAAAGGTCTCAATATTGACAAAACAACGAGGCAAAAGGTCTCAAAATCGCCAAACTAACGGAACGAACGTCTTAAAACCTCAATATTAATATGCTAAACATGAGGGAGAAGGGGGTCCATACAAAGCGAGTACTACCCCCTTAACTCGTTCACTACCGGTGGCGTCCTTTCAACTATATTCTGCCTATTATTAGACGATTATATTCAGCTTAAAATGGTCCTCTAGCAATTAAAAGGCTTTGAACTACATCACCTAACTTTTTTCTACTACCACAGATCCTTCTTAAACTGCACAAAATCGTATAAATATAGTATATAGTTACACCTCACACACACACTCACACTTATAAAATAAATGCATCATCAATAACACAACAACACTCACACATCTTCTCTACCCAACCTTAGCCGTTTCTGTCTCTCTCTCTTTTACTGTCCTACTTTTCCTTCTTGGGGCAGGGGGCTTGGAATCCTCCTCCCCTTGTAAAATTCACCTACTCGACAAGACAGAGTAAGGGACGGGGGAACGCGAAAGTGAACCCGGACCCTAAGAATTGGAACTTTGAATATTGTTTCTGTTCAGGCTGTCTCGAGTTGGCCACCCCCAGCTATGGGATATGTGCCTGAGTATATACACACATACATACACACATACATATGAATAATAGATAACATGCATAAAAAAAAAAAAAAATCAAAAAATCGTATTCCTACCCAATCAAGTACTCCCTTTTTGAAACACTTAAATAATACTGGCCTAACAAATATTGACCTACATTAAGTATATTAATATATACTAGCAACTATTATAATTGTATGCACACTGGCTAATCTATATACTCTACTTGATAGTGAGTAGCATAAGTTTTCCTCAAATTCCAATTACTGAGGGGTTCTTTGTACAAGATTCAAGGATAATATCGTGTTATACTTGTGCATTTTATGTTCGTGGTATAATTCAATGATGCCCACACACACAAAGGAGTACAAAGGAAATCAAGCAACAACAGGTCTTATGACCTCTCTAGGCTGCTTGTCCTCCAAAACACTGAGGGTCAAGTGTCCAAACAGTGGGTTAGAGTGGGTAAGGGAAAATTGGAAAGGGAACTACTGCCCTGGAACTAATGTCCATGGCAGGATTAGGAAGTTAGTAGGGGACAGATGGGTTAGTAACATAACACAGTTATAAGTGATCTTTCGCATATCTAGGAAAAAGAGAGTAACGTCTTAGTAGTACTGTATATATACGCAATAATCCTTGATGAATCTGAGGGAGGAATATAATAAAGTTATTAATTTACAAACGCAGTCAGTCGCGGGTTTGATGCAAGATATTTGTCTAGGCGAAGTTTAAAAGAATCAACGGTGCTGTAGTCTATAACGTTTCGGGGAAGCCCGTTCCATAAGTTGACAACTCGATTGAAGAAGACATTCTTAGATTCATGAAAGTAAAAAGATTGACCAATAATTTTGCAACCGTTTCCCCGCGTGTAATTAGATTGGTCGATAGTGAAGTACTTACTACAGTTTATATTGTCGATGCCTTTGATGATTTTGAACACTTGAATTAAGTCGCCTGTTAACAGAGAAAGAGTGAGAGTGAGAGTATGTGAGAGTGAGTGAGTGGGAGAGGAAGACGACCGTGATTGTCCGGCTTGTGATCGATGAGAGGGAGTGTGGCCGAGTGAGAGGCAGGACCCGTGACCCACCCTCAGTCGCTGCCCGCACCTCCTACCCCGAGCCTCTCCCGCCAGATCCCCTCCCGCCCTCACAAACCCCTTCTAGTCTCGTATCCCGCCCTCACAAACTCCCTCTAGTCTCGTATCCCGTCCCCAGAAACCCCCGACATATCACTAATTCCCTCTATTATTGTATCCCATTCATAAAAACTCGCACCATCTCCTCTCCCGTTCTCACACTCACGCTAATCTCCCGCCAAACTTCCAAATTCCCGTTACCCTCGTCCCAAGAGACTCCCGCCAAATCCCCTTTTTAACTCACAAATTCCCGATAAGGTCGTCCCTCATTCCTCAATTTCCCGCCAAAATCCATCCCCCAATTCGCGAATTCCCGCCAAGTTTTGTCTCCCTTTCCTCACTTTCCCGATTGCAACTCTACACAAGTCTCACGCATATCTCGCGATAACGATTCTTCCGCAATCAGCATCCACTACCCTTGGAAAAATACTCCAACAGTTCTTTTTTCTCGATGTAAACAATGTGATAAAAGTGGCTAAGAAATAAACTGTTACTTGTTTGAAAAAAGAAGAAGTGATATTTGCGACGCATATGTGAATTAATAATGTCGACAAACTGCGTATTATCCATTTGTGATGCATGTGTGAATTAATAATGTGGACAAACTGCATTATCCGTGTCACTGTTTTGAGGAAGTGAGTAGTGCAGAGGACAAGGTCATGATTTGGACATTAGACAAGTTCATAACTATCCAATTCTCGCCATCGATCCATACAAGGTGAAGTAATGGATATATAATACTACTTATGAATAATAATACTTCAGTAGGGATTGGGGATTTTTGTTTACTTATTGATTTATCTTGTTTATAATATTTTTGTTTAGTTTCCTCCCTAGACCTCCATCAAGCTTATAAAAAACACCTCAAGAACCCCCTTCAAGATATACTTGTACATTTTTCGATAGCAAAATGTCCCGACCGAAGGCCGGTTTCTCTTAAATTACAGGCTCGCTATCGCTCGCCAGGAAAGAAACAACCCCTAAATGACACGAAAAGTGTTAACTTTGACAAAGAAATTGGGCGAAAGGTCTTAAAATCTGAAAACTAATGGACCAAACGTCTTAAAATCTGAAAACTAATGGGGCTAAACATGAGCAAGAAGGGGGACCAGAAATACGACCCATCTCCCCTTAACATTCTGTACCTCCTTCAAGACCACTACGTAATCCTCGTCATATAACAGCTAACATTAGACAATTTTCTATAGGTTACAATCTACCTCTACGACTCAAATGGGTATACACGATTTCAACAAACACTCTTATAAGGGGAGATGGACCGTTTCTCTTGGTCTATTAATTTATTTATTCCTATATTTCTTAGTTTCCTAGGTAGACCTTCATCAAACTTAGAAAAAACTCCCACTAGACCCCCTTTCAAGATAAATGTTTATATTTTTCGGTAGAAAAATGTCTCGGCCGAAGGCCGGTCCCTCTTAAAATTTCAGGCTCGCTATCGCTCGCCAGGAAAAAATCGACACCTAAATGGTACGAAAGGTCTTAAAATTGACAGCGAAATGGGGCGAAAGGTGTTAAAATCGCCAAACTAATGGGCCCAACGTTTTATAATCTCAAAACAAATGGGGCTTAACATGAGGGAGAAGGAGGACCAGAAAAAAACGACTACCCCCCCCCTCTTTAAGTATCGAAAAATCAGTTACTAAGGGATTCAATTTCCCGCCAGCAGCAATAAAACAGACTATAGGTATAAACGCCTGAACAGTGATAGGTGGTGCACATTTTACTGAACAACTCTGACACTCTCATGAAATATTTTGAAAAATTCTCGTAAACCCTCTGATGATCATGACGCGTTTTACAATGTTCTTCTGGCTATTATTAGACGATTTTATACAGCTTAGGAAAGACCTCCAGTATTCAAAGGGGTAAAGTTGATCTCAATTAACCTTTTGACTCGCGCAGATCCCTCCTTTTCTAAAATCGTCTAGCAATAGCCAGAATAAACGATCACAATACGTCATTTATCCTCAAGGGGTGAAACACATGCCCGAGGTCTATTTTTTTTCCTCATTCAATGTTGACTGTCTCATGTTTATCATAGAGTAATGTACAAAAGTGGTTGCAAAGCATATCAGTGACCAATATACGGAAGCTGATGTTTGGTGGCAGGTTAGAATCTCACCGCATTTACGGATCAGCCGATTTAAATTGCAGTATATGATGAATAAATATTATGCTTTTACGTGAACTAAAATATATCTTTCGCTGCTGCATCACCATGATAGATTTTGACAGTCAGATGCAACGATCATCGGTCAGTAGCCTACTTTTGAAAAATATGTATGAGTGATTATTAGGTGCGAGGCAGAATAACAAAAGGTGATATATAAATTGAGACAGACCAGCAACAGGATACCCCGTAGAATTGAGACAGACCAGCAACAGGATACCCCGTAGAATTGAGACAGACCAGCAACAGGATACCCCGTAGAATTGAGACAGACCAGCAACAGGATACCCCGTAGAATTGAGACAGACCAGCAACAGGATACCCCGTAGAATTGAGACAGACCAGCAACAGGATACCCCGTAGAATTGAGACAGACCAGCAACAGGATACCCCGTAGAATTGAGACAGACCAGCAACAGGATACCCCGTAGAATTATAAGAGTAGACCAACAGTCATACATTCATGGCTTTCCTGTTAATATGTGCAATCCACTTGTAGCAGGCAGCTTTGCCTTGTGTCTCCATCATACACATACAAATGAAAAATCCGCTTCTTCTTGAGCGGATCTCCTTAAGAGTAATGAAAGTCTACGGAATGTACAATCCGCATTTCACTTACTTGAGACGTTTATCATTAGTAATGGTCAATGTTGATTATATTGATTTACCTAGCCCATACATTAATAAATAAGTTGGACAAATGGACTCACACACACACACACATTATATATATATATATATATATATATATATATATATATATATATATATATATATATATATATATATATATATATATATATATATACAGTATATAGTATATACATTATACTGTGTTTATATTTGAATATATGATGAATAATATTTCTCATTCAGTTAAAAAAAATATCATATAATATATATACAGGTATATACAGGTATATTCCCAATCAAAAGGTCTATATACTGTACATGATATCTATACTGTATACTATTCCTTCATACAGTCAGGGTAACTGAAGATTTAAAATTAACTCGACTTCCGTTTAGTTTTTTCTTCTAAATCAATGTTATCCTTTATTCACTGTATGGTTGTCGAAGTTTTGCTCAGAAGTTGAAAAAGAGTTACCTTACCAGGGTTGATTATTTATTATGATTTCCATTATGACTGACGACATTGATGACATGGGAGCGACACGTTTACCAATAATCAATAGCAGGAAATGCTGGTGCTTACGTCAGGTGCCTTATCTTTAATATCACCATTACCCCAGGCAGTAATGTAGATAGTCCTTACCCCACCAGACCAGATGGCTGGAGTAAAGTAGGAAAGAAGAGCAATTGGATAGAGGAAGAACAAGCGGAGAAGTACAGTAGAAGACTGAAAGTTCTCGGGCTCAACCAAGTTGCTTCATTGTACCCCACAATCTTGGTAGGGTCTTTTTAAGGGGCTAGTGTTTTTTTTTTTTTTTTTTTAATCTATTAATTCATATAGGCCTATTCATTTATTTGTTAGTTTACTCGACCCACAAACTTCGAAAAACACCCCCTAGACCCCCACTCAAGATAAATTTGTAAATTTTTCGGTAGAAAATTTTCCCGGCCAAGGGCCGGTTCCTCATATAATTATATATTTTTTTTATTCACCAACCAACTTCACTTCTAAACTCAACCAATGAAATCAATAAATACATGTGGTACTCCAAGGACTCGAACCTAGGATACTCACACCGAAATTCCGCGCACTTATGCATTACGCTATCAAGACAGTTAAAGAAATATGCACAAGCCTACGATTTATTATGCAGTTTCGAATCCTGTATATTAATCTGAGCATGTACATATATTCCAACTGTGTTATGGTAGCCTAATGTATAGACGAATGGAAAGAGTAATTAATTAATGGGGCTCGCTATCGCTCGCATAGAAAAAAATCGACACCTAAATGGTACAATAGGTCTAAAAAATTTCAACGAAATGGAGCAAAAGGTGTTAAAAATCACCAAACCAATGGGCCGAACGTCTTAAAATGACAAAACTAAACACGAGGGATAAAGGGGTCCAGAAACACGACCCATCTTCCCTTAACCCCTTCAGCACCATGACTCCTTTGTCAACATATATTCTGTCAAACTTGCGAGGAGTTTCTGCATCTTAAGGAGGACCCTGTTACTCCGATGGTTTAGTTTAGTAGTAGTTACCCCTATGTATCATATAAGTACAGTGGATTATCAGCTAAATACAATCGTCTAATGGTAACCAGAATAAGGTGAATTGTACGTCATCGTGTTAAAGGGGTTAAGGCGACAGTGGTTATTTTGTTGGGTTTATTTATTTATATATACATATATTGTTTTACTTTCCTCGTTAGACCTCCATCAAGCTTTTAAAAAAAAAAAAAAAAAAAAAAAAAAAAACATCCATTAGATCACCCTTCTAGATAAAGTTGTATATTTTTCGGTAGATAAATGTCCCCAAATTTCAGGCTCACTATCGTTCGCCAGGAAAACAAAATCGACACCTAAATAGCACGGAAGGTCTTAATATTGACAAAGAAATGGAGCGAAAGGTTTTAAAATCGACAAACTAATGGGGCAAACATTTAAAAATCTGAAAACTAATGGGGCTAAAGATGAGGGAGAAGGGGGTCTAGAAAAACGACCCATCTCCCCTAAGCTGAAAAATACCCCTTTTTGATAACTAGGGATAAATTAATAATATGAGCAGATTATTTGAACTCTTTAGCTCCGAGAACTGTGTCTGAGGCTGGGTATAAGTAATAATAATAATTTACATAATAATAGTAATACAAAAAATAATAATAATAATAATAATAATAATAATAATATTATAACAATGATGATGATGATGATGGTGATGAAGAAGGAATACATTTACCCTCCTGCATCCTGTGTATATTCTGGTATATTCTTGAAGCTTGGGTCAAAAATTGCGGATGGTGGTGGTGCCAACATCACATCTCTTAAATCACTAAATCATAAATAGAGGTCTTATAACACGGCCGGCCACTTAGAAAGAAAATGAATATATGTGAAAAATTCGGTTCTGCTGAATAATCTAGATCGCAGTGGCAATGAATTATTTCCACAACGTAGTTGATTAAGATGGGTTAATTATATATATATTTGTCTATAATAAAGATTGGTAATTTTTCATAATGAGTTCATTAATTAATAATGTTGCTAGGCCTCTTCACTTCACAAGGTCCATTCAATACTGAGTGAAATCGTATGGTGGCGGTTAAACAAATCGTATGGTGGCGGTTAAACAAATCTACACAGAGGAAGATTAATGCTGATCTGATTTAATTTTGAGCTTACGGTATGGTCGGTCAAATAAGTGATGTCTCAGCACTAAGTATATATTGATCAATAATTGGTATCAGCAATTTCTAAAACTTGATTTATTCGTTTCGAGCGACTCATACAAACATGTTCCTCCACTTATCCACCCTATCCAACATATGACAGACATTAATACAGCACAGAGAGAGAGAGCCAAACGTAATGCCAGCTGAGACATGACATATTAGCGCCACTGTACATAAGCAACGGTATACACACACATTTTATTTTATTGTTTTAATTTATTATTATTATTAGTATTATTATTATTTTGTTTTGATCGTGTGTGGCTGTGTGTGGACTCTAGAATCATTGGAATGGGCTGACTTATTTACTGTGACCTTTATCCCTGACCCAGTGATATTTACACAGAGATCTGGCTAGCCTTCCTGGACCACATCCCTGTCAGACTATCCTACTATCACACTACATCCCTCACATACTATCCTACTATCGGACAACATCCCCTTCTTAACTCCAAAATGTATATTCCTCTCTTTGTTAGAGTCAAAAAAATTTCCGAACTAACCTGAGCAATTTTCAAATATATATAATGTTAAGAGAGAGAGAGAGAGAGAGAGAGAGAGAGAGAGAGAGAGAGAGAGAGAGAGAGAGAGAGAGAGAGAGAGAGAGAGAGAGAGATAATAAATACTGCATACCTCTATATCTACTACATTATTCACCCACCAAACACGTGTAGCACCTTTGGTTTTAGATCATCAGCCTCGGAATGACCCCTTTGAGGCTCATGACGCGTTTTGACAGTCTATTTCTATCATGAGACGAGTTTACGCAGCTTAGGAAGGCTGTGTGAGCATCAAAAGGGTGAAGACTGTCTCAATCAACCCTCTGATTCCGCATACCCTTCCTAATCTAAATGAAATCGTCTAATAATAGCCAGAAAAGAAGTGCATCGTCGATCTTAAAAGGGTTAACACCTTCACTATACTCTGTTTCATTTCATTTGACGGTCAATTGAATCCCTTAGAAGCTAATTTATCGATAATTAGAAGGAACATATGAAACTACTATGTCTCTGCATCATAATGACCAAGTTGTTACAATTAGCACCATATTTCACTACAAAATCTTTAAAAAATAAATGAGAAATCTTGATGGGAGCTTTGCAATTTACCGTCAGTTGAAAGTAAACAGGATATAGACAACGCCTTTCCTAAGCTTATAAATATTGTCTTGTGCTAGCCAGAACACAAGAAAGCAAGAAGGAGGCACTAGAGATAAGCTTTAACTCCTTAACTGTGAGATGTCTTGCCTAAGCTGAATAAATAGTCTAATGTCAGCTGAATATTTAAAAAATGCGTCATAGTAGCGAATGGATTAAGAGCAAAAAAATACCCGGTACCGATGCCCTTTAAATGTTCTAAAATGTCAAGGTAACTCAAAGGGACCTAACATATAGGGCAACGTACCTTGACATTAAGGCCAGGTAGTCGGTCAACCCACAGGTAACTCAACCCTTTTGGCAAATTTAGGTTAGATGCGTGTGAGTTTAATTTTAATTTTTATTGATTGATTTTTTTGTATTTATTTATATATTTATTTATCTATGTGTTGTGTTGTCCCTATTCGGGCTCTGTCTCGAGTCGGTCAGCCCCCAGCTGTGGGGTATGTGCCTGAGTACATACATACATACATAATATATACATACATACATACATAACCTGATTTAAGGCAGCCTCCCAGAAGCTGGGTGTGCTCAATCGCCTTAGGGGGTTCTTTTCCCCTGCACAGCTTCTTGCTCTGTACAGGGGCATAGTGCGTCCTTGTATTGAGTATTGTTCACATGTGTGGGGAGGGTCCTCTCACACCGCTCTCCTAGACAAAGTTGAAAGGAAGGCCTTTTGTATCATTAACTCCCGTCCACTCACTAACTCTCTGCAATCTCTCTCTGTCCGCCGCAATGTTGCATCTCTCTCGCTATTCTATCGCTACTATAATAATCAGTGTTCCTCAGAGCTTTCCCAGTGTATACCACCTCCTTTACGTAGGGCACGTGGTATCCGTCTTGCAACTCAATCCCACCCCTACTCTGTGCAACTCTCCAACCCAAGAGTGAAACGTTACTCTCAAACTTTCTTCTACTCAACAGCTGAGCTCGGGAACTCTCTCCCAGAATCAGTCTTTCCCTCTTCCTATGACTTAAATTGCTTCAAACTCCGTGTGTCCAGGCATTTTGGCTCGAACATCCCTTGATTTTGGCCCTGTCACTCTTTCAACTATGGGGGAGGCACTCGCTATAGGCAGTTCTGCCTTTTGCCTCCCTCAATCACATAGAAAAACAAACAAAAAACAAACAAACATGTTAAATTAGGTATGATTGATTATTTTATAAAGCTTAGAGTAAGTTAGTACCAGATAGGGTGGATTAGCATAGGCTAGGATAAGTTATAATAGGTATGCTCGATTATATGAAGACAGTTTAGAGTAAGTTGGGGTCGGTCTGTGGATTAGGATAAGTTACATAATTTTAAGATAGGTTGTACGATTTTAAGAAAGGTTGTACGATTTTAAGATAGGTTGTACGATTTTAAGAAAGGTTGTACGATTTTAAGATAGGTTGTACGATTTTAAGATAGGTTGTACGATTTTAAGATAAGTTAAGATGAATTAAACAGAAGTTTAATTGGTATGTAACCTGATTTACCTGCCAAATGAAGTAATACGAGTTCCCTATATTTCAGGTCCAAGATGAGCCAAGAACCGGGCGGGGAGGAGGGAGGGTCCGGAGACGACTCGGACGAATTCCTAGCCATTGTGATCTGAATTATAAATAGATACAGCAATATAAGAACGTAACAATAGATGGCGCACTGCAACTAGTGCCAAAGATAACTAAGCAGTGACTAATTCAATAGTGATTTAAAGAATGGCACCTTGAAGTTGTGTATGTAATCATGGCCACTTTTGAAAACCCGCAACGACCCAGCCCGTTTCTGGATGATGGTATCCAGACGGCTGTGGTCAAACGAGCGTTCTCCAGCTCCCAGTCACGCACCAGCTCTGGGTATGCAGCGGCCTTGGTGGGGACAAATGTCGATGTTATTCCTCTTGATTTACATGGTCCCGACTCCAGTTCCCGAGCGTCTTCCACCCTCTCCTCTCGTTCAGGCAGTCGGTCCTTGTCCTCTCCTTCCGTCATTAAAGTCTCGTCCCATGACCCGTACACTGATTATCTGGAGTCATTCCGCGCCACAGCCAAGGAAGACTATGATAGTGGCAACAGTTCTTATTCAAGCAGAGAGAGAAGTCAACGGAGAAAGTCTTCGGAATCTCCTGATCTCTCTCGTAGGCGTAGCACCTCAGTTTCTCCAGACTATTCCTGTCTTCCAAAGGACAAAATACAATTCATCCTTTCACTGAAGGAAGAACTGAAAAAACACAATACAATACCTAATAATTTCAACAAAATTGGTTTCTTCAAGGAAGTGCGCAAACTGTTAACGGATGAGGTATGGGAGATTCGCAATGAGGCTACTCTACTCGTTCTGGACCTCCTACCTTATCTGAAAACTGATCTGGACAGCTGCATGTCAATATTGCTGCCAGACCTGGTACCAAACCTAGGATACAGCCAAGTAAGGTTACAAAAGTCCACTAGTAATCTGCTAGCCACCTACACCTCCATTACCAAAGACAAAGAGAGCCTGGTAGAGGACCTAGTCAACTATGGCGTCAACCACAAGAGTCGGCGAATCAGCAAGTTGGCGATATCCAACATGGTTTCTCTGCTGTCGGAGGAACTGATGGAGGTGGATCTGAGCTTAATGATCCAAGCACTATACAAGAAACTGGAGAGTAGTGAGGAGCGTTCTTCTGCCCTCCTCTTGCTGGGTGCTCTCCGGGCTCTCATAGGGCAAGACAAGTTTAGCCAGAAACTCAACGGCCTCAGCTCCGGGTCAAGAGAACATCTGGACAGGATTTTGGACGGGGAAGAAGACCCTAAGGAAGATGACGATGAAGATGTAGTGATGCAGGGCCGGGTCACACATAACCCTGGCCATCCTCACCTGGAGTTCGGGGTGGTGGAGGCGGCCATCATGGAGAAAATACGACACCCGGTGAGTACACTGGCCCTCATGTTTGGTTATATAAGATTACACCAATTCGAACCTTTGAACCTTTGAGGCCAAGTTATGAAGCATCTGGGGTATAATATAGCATTGTCTCGTTTGCATTTGATCCTGATTCAAATGGGTGTGTCGCCATTTATGTTCTTTACTTTACTTTGTGAGGGGTTCAAAAGCAACTACTCACGTATTCAATAATGTTTGGTTATGATAGGGCTGATTATGAAGTTTGGGAGTAAGTGTGGCGTTTAATTAGATCAAAAGTTTCATATTCCATAATATGTATATAGTATCCTAATGTTCCGGGTGGATGGGACTCGTTAGCCTTGGTCGGCAACTCATCTAGGGGAGACAACCTTATACAAATCCGGGTGGATGGGACTCGTCAGCCTTGGTTGGCAACCTGTCTAGGGAAGTAAACCTGATACAAATCCGTACTGCTTTCCTAAGGGTAAGGCAGGTTAGTGCATGGATTAGCCGAACACCACTGTAGAACAATTGTGCTAACAAGATACACAGAGGGCCTCGGAGTCGGACGGATCCTAAATTGAGTGGTCAATCCTGTAAGTCCTTCACTAAACTGGCTCGGGTTGTCCCTCTCACAGGGAATAGGTCCGCTTGGGGGCATTCTGTGTATGGCCACCCTCGTAAGGGGAGTAAGGCGTCCGGCAATAGATAGATAGATAGATATATCCTAATGTTCTTATTGTCATACTCCTAACTACACTCTAACACATCAACCTCGTTCTCTATATTTGTATTTATGTCTGTATTTGTGTATCTCTGTTTCTGTCTGCTTGTCTCACTCATCTCTCTCCCTCACACTCTCTCTCCCTTCCCCACACTCCCTCCATCTTCCACGCACAGTCTCTCCCTCTCTCCTTCACCCACACACTCTCACTCTCTCCCTCTTCCCCCCCCCCCCCCCCCAAGCACACGGCCGCGTTATCGATGCATTGTACGCCCCCCTGTCCAGTAAATAATCCATGACATCAGCATATTGAGTGGACCTTCACGCAACACCCCCCCTACCCCCCTTTCCTTAAGTAACCTACATTACGTCCAATACCAAGACCCACATTGCCACCTTGTTAAATCGACGGGTCACCACAGATGTAAGGGGGGGGGGGGGGGGGGTAGCCTACAGCAGGGGTTAACGTTCGTTCACATTCCTTGGAATTAATAGAATGTTCGGAAGAATGTGAAGGATCGAGGTTAGAATTATTCATAATTTTTTCATATATCTATGTATTCTATCTTCTTATTATTCTTATTATTATTATTATTATTGTTATTAATATTACTATCATTATTATTATGATATTTTGTGTGGGGAACTGTGCTTATGTATTTTAGGAGAAGTACAATTATATTATATTATGTACGATTTGTATTTATTTGCATATATATGGACAAAGAAGTTTGGAGGGCAATCAACTATAGCGCCATCTGTTGATGGCTAGGGCAGCCTTCCCTAAATATGATTATATATATATATATATATATATATATATATATATATATATATATATACTAGCTGAGGTGCCCGGTGCTGTCCGGAGGAAAATTGGAGTATGGGCTGTCTATCTTGAGGGGGGTGGGGGGGGGGGGGGGGGTGGTCCATCTCTCTCCCCCGGAGGGTGATTGGACAACACATTTTTAGCTTAAAACCTATTCTGGCACCCCCTTAGTATGCATGCCAAGTATAGGCTCTCCATTTGAAAACTGAGAGAGTTGCCCCCCCCCCCTTCCTTAATACTTATTCCGGCACCCCCTTAGTAAATATGCATGCCAAGTATGGGCTCTCCATCTTGAAAACTGAGGGAGTAGTTCGTGATTAAACAGACAGACAGACTCACAGAAAGTGCCCTTTATATATATATATATATATATATATATATATATATATATATATATATATATATATATATATACGGTATATATACCGGCTTTCTCGAAAAGGGGCTCCAGTCCTGACGGTAGTCTTGACTTACAGTGTGCTGGCTAAATAATCCTAAAGGGTTGACAGCCATTACAGTCCTATTTTAAGTAGCTAGCCACCACAAGGGACTGGGGGTTCTCGAAGAGGGGCGTCAGTCCTGACGCTATTCTTGAATTACAGTGTGCTGCTTAATAATCCAGAAGGGCTGATAGCCTCTGAAGTCCTATTTTAACACATTTGCCACCATAGCTTCTTGTAGATGCAAAATGCCAGACTGTCAACATCCACACTACACACAACGAGCCTAGACTAGTAATGTCGATAATATTGAGTTGTGGGGATACCTATATATTACAGTCCGTTAGTAACAACAAAGGTGCTGTTATGGCAGGTCGATGGGCTTATAACGAAGTGTTGAAACTATGTACAACACAAATTGATTCTCAATAACATCACCCCCAGATATCCTAGGAATCTAACCCGAGTCAGCAGGATTACAGTACAAGTCTACTTTTAGGACCAATCAACCCAGTGTTGCCAATTTAGTTACTTTCCCGCTAGATCTAGATGTATTTACTTCGATCTCAGGAATGAGGGCAAATAAAACATCGTCTGCTGCTCTTTCTCTTACACCCAATACTAATCAGTTTCCATCCAGTGAATCGAAATATATAGATTGAAGTCATCAAAATATAACTCATTTTTATATTAATTAATGTTACAGACATATTACTCTCAAATTCTATTCATTGCATTGCCCAATATAAATATGATGAATAACACAGAATATATTAGGCCTACAGAGACATTTGGCAAGGATTCGAAACTTTAGGAATCCTTGCCATATGTCTCTGTAGGCCTTAATATACTTACTATACTGCCTTACCACACAATCACTTACGCCAACAATATAATCGGGAAAGCCCGATCTCGGCCATGGCCTTCCTTAGGGACTCGGAGCTGTTCAGTCAGGCAGCCTATGGAACAACAACAACAACAACTCCCTTTCTAAAGTTCTCGTGTAACGTCGCCTTTATATAATATTGGCTATAAAAATGCATAAAAAGGCAGAGTTACCAATGTCTACCATGTTAGTTTGAATACACAGTGACTCAGTGGTGTTGATTTGGATTGTATTATTAACGTGGGAGCGGGGGGTTGTGGCAGGGATTATGTGAGAGGTGGTGGGGGTGGTGTAGGTGGTGGTGGTAGTGGTGGTGGTGGTCGATGGTGTACTATCTCAGCCAAGGGGGGAGGGGGGGGGGGGGGGTTGATGGCTCTTTGTCCGGATTTGATTTAAGGGGGTAGGGGGTATTTGATTTAAGGGGGTAGGGGGTATTATTATTATTACTTTTGTTGTTGGTCTATTGTATGTATGTGTGTATGTATGTATAATTATACCCAGGCACATACCGGTACCCCATAGCTGGAGACAGAGGCCGAACAGGAACAACCTCTAAAGTTCCAGTTCTTAGGGTCCGGGACCACTTTCGCGTTCCCTCGCCCCTTCCTCTGTTTCGTCTAGTAGGTGAAGTCTACAAGGGAAGGAGGGTTCCTACCCTCCCGCCCCCAGAAGGAAAAGTAGGACAGTAAAAGAGGTAGACAGAAACGGCTAAGGCTGGGTAAAGGATGTCAAACCTCACTGTGGATAGGACCAGCCCTATTTATTAATTAATGTATATATATATTTTTTTTTAGTTTACTCGCTATACCTCTATCAAGATGTTTAAAATTACCCCTTCGAGATAAATGTGTACATTTTCCGGAGTACATTTATAAACATATATAAACATGTATAAACATATATATATAATCACATTCAACATACAGTACTCTCTATCCATCAGAACCTATATTTTGTATTGCAATTCTGTTTAACTCTTTCAGTACCGGTGACGTCCTTTTCATTATTGTCCGGCAACTATTAATACCATTTTATTCAGCTTAGGAAGGACGTCTACCCATTAAAAGGCTACAGACTATCTCAATTAATCCGTTTAGCTACCATACATCCTTCCTAAGCTTAATGAAATCGTCTCAATGTAGCTGAAATCCAATACAAATGACGTCACTGGTACGGAAAGGGTTACTATTGATGCCTTCAGCTCCAACTTCCTTATAGCCTGAAACTTGCAAGGGGTCAATTAAGGGGAGGATGGTTGATTTTTTCTGACCCCCTTTCTCCCTCATGCTTAGTCCCATCAGTTTTAAGATTTTAAGACGTTCGGGCTATTAGTTTGACGATTTTAAGACATTTCGCCCCATTTCTTTGTCAAAATGAAGACCTTTTGCGCCATTTAGGTGTTGATTTTTGTCCTGACGAGCTAGAGCGAGCCTGTAATTTAGGAGGAATCAGCCTTTGCCCGTGACATATACCTACCGAAAAAATGTAGAAATCTATCTAGAAGGGGGTGGGGGGTCTTGGGGGTATTTTATAAAAGCTTAATGGAGGTCTAGGGAGGAAACTAAGAATATAGTAAATACTCAAATAAATCGACCAATAAATCCCCCCTCCCCCCTTAATAGTAGTAAATATAACTATTAAATCGACCAATAAATCCCCCCTCCCCCCTTAATAACTAAAAGAACCTTTGAAGGCGCCTGTACATCAATACCCGGAAATGGGACTATACCACAAACACCACAAGTACCGATCCTGTACAGTACCGGTATCACACGAGAGCTATTATAGTCAACATTCGATGATCAACATTTTTCGGGCAACATTTCAGGAATATTTTGCTCTGGTATCGGAAACTAGACTGATGATAGATAATTTAGGTGACATAAATATTATAAATGTTTACCTTCTAAGCTGCCAGACCGGTGTTGAGGATACATTTTGAGGGAAAAAACACTCGCGTGATACTGGCTGTAAGAGAGACGCCGGACACCGTTTTCTTTGGACGACATTTTAGGGCTGTCATTAATAAACCCTTTCTAAATCCGATGCGGATATGTTTGTCTGTTTTCTGGCTATTATTAGACGCTTTTATTCAGATTAGGAAGGGTAATGGTTAGGGTATATGGCAGTCGGAGTGTTAAATGAGACAGTCTTTACCCATATCATCCCCCCAGATCCTGCCTAAACTGTATACAATCGTCTAATGAGAGCCAGAGTAAACAGTCAAAATGTGTCACAATCTCCAAAGGGTTAATTCAGATCAGGTTAGAATAGGGACACCGAGTTAGACAAAGGTTATGAGGTTGAGTATCGCGCGTGTTACCGTGGACAATAGTATACATGTGATAAACAGGTATATGATGGTGTGTGTGTGTGTGTGTTCACTTCACTTGCTTGTTCGTCAAGGGGAATCCACGCAATGCGAGCTAAGCTCATTATTATCGCGCCTCCTTAACTGGTAATGTATTGCGTGAAATGCATGTTAAGTGTTTATGTATCGTTGTAATGGCTGTGGATGTGTGTGTAGTTTGTATTTTAGCCAATTGGCGACATCTGGAATCGAAGGCTTAGGGTTAATCTGTACGGTACCATTCTCACCACGGTACCAGTCTCACCCGAAGGCTTAGGTTGACGAGTAGCTTAGGTTGACCAGTACGATACCCATCTCACCTTGTAACCGATCACCAACCCCAGATGGGACGTCAAAACTTCGTCCACTTATACCAGGTTCCTATTTATACTGCTAGGTGAACAGAGGCTACACCGCTAGGAGACTTGCCCAAATGTATCTTCCCCGCCCGGGTCTCGAACCCGGGACCTTCTGGTTGTGAGCCAGACGCGCTATCAGTTACGCCACGGGGAGGTGTGTGTGTGTGTGTGTGTGATGTAGTGTGTGTGCGTGTGTGCGTGTGTGTGTGTGTTAGCGTGACTGGCCGCTGCGGTCACCAGGTTTAAGGAAGGGGGGAACAGGGATGGTGGGAGTGGGGTGTTTTAAGGAAGGGGGGAACAGGGATGGTGGGAGTGGTGTGTTTTAAAGAAGGGGGGAACAGGGAGGGTGGGAGTGGGGTGTTTTAAGGAAGGGGGAACAGGAATGGTGTGGGTGTTTTAAGGAAGGGGGAACAGGAGGGTGGGAGTGGGGTGTGTTAAGGAAGGGGGGAACAGGGAGGGTGGGAGTGGGGTGTTTTAAGGAAGGGGGGAACAGGGATGGTGGGAGTGGGGTGTTTTAAGGAAGGGGGGAACAGGGAGGGTGGGAGTGGGGTGTGTTAAGGAAGGGGGGAACAGGGATGGTGGGAGTGGGGTGTTTTTATTTATTCAATTATTTAGTTATTTCCTTTGTGTATGAAGGAAACAAAAGGCAAAACCTGCCTGTAACAAGTGTCCCCCCAAGGTTGAAAGAGTGGTAGAGAGCCAACATCAAGGTGCATTGGAGGTAATTTAGATTTGTGGGAAAGAAGTGTGGTGTGATTGTAAAGTGTAGTGAAATGAATAGGAGGAGGAGGTGTTTGTGAGAGTTAGCTGGATTACTCTCTGTGAAGGTGAGTATTGAGTGGAAGGTGGGGTGTGGGGGGGGTGGGGGCTTTTGGGGATGATGCTACTTTGCTACTTGGAACTGGAACTCCTGTTTCATTTGTCTGGATTCCCTCACTGTTTTTATTCAACACTCTTCTTTCCAATACACGAAACAGAAGTTTAATTTGGCTTACACTCTTTCATTTTTTGGGGGAGACACAAGTTGTTGCAGGCAGCTTTGCCTTTTGCTCCTTCATACACATAGGAAAAAAACAACAAAAACAAAATAGCAACGAGGTCTGGAGGGTTCTAACAGGTGGCAGGCCGGTAGTTCATTGCTACCTGTCCTGCATCAAGGTAATAAAGCGTTGCTCTGTAACGACACATTCGGAGAAGGAATATTCATAGCTTCAGCCCATGACAATTTATAGATAGATTTCTTTGTTAATGAGCAAAATTCTTTTGCCACCGAGCTTTAATCATGCGAACTTGGTTAATAAGACATGCTAAAGTTACGTATGATTCAAAATAATAATAATAATAATAACAACACACACACACACACATCTAGAAAGCAATTACCAACTGCCTCTCACGATGTCTTAACCACTTCTTTACCGGCGACGTCTTTTCAATTTTATTCTGGATATTATTAGACGGGTATATTTAGTTTAAAAAGGGCCTCCATCAATTACCAGGCTTCGAACTATCTCACTTAACCTATGTTACTACCACAGATCATTCCTAAACGCCACAAACTCCTCTAACTATAACCGTAATCAAATCAAATTGCCAGAAGGGGTTAATAAGCCTTTGCAACCAGACCCTATAATGATGACAACAGCCCAAACTATGTAATATTTCTCTTCACACCCGCCCAATAACACGAACAATATCCCCCATAATAGCCCAAACTGTGTAATAGTTCTCCTCACACTGCTTCCATGCTCTAGTTTCAGGTTCTGGTCAAAGCTGTTATTGCCCCTGTCACGTTTCTGTCTTCAATCACGCATATCGTTCTGCTTTCGTGCAAAATCTAATTATATTCAGTCATACTCCCAGGTGCATGGATTCATAAACTACTTCCACTGTTTTACTTATATATACTTAAGGGGAAGGTAGTTGCTTTTTCTGGACCCCCTTCTTCCTCATGTTTAGCCCCATTACTTTGGAAATGTTAAGACCTTTGCTCTATTAGTTTGACGATTTTAAGACCTTTTGTGCCATTCAGATGTTGATTTTTTTCAGGCGAGCGATAGCGAGCCTGTAATTTTAGGAGGAATCGGCCTTCGGCCGGAATTTTTTTCTACCGATATTGTTTACAAATTTATCTTGAAAGGGGGTCTACGGGGTGTTATCTTGAAAGGGGGTCTACGGGGTGTTATCTTGAAAGGGGGTCTACGGGGTGTTATCTTGAAAGGGGGTCTACGGGGTGTTATCTTGAAAGGGGGTCTACGGGGTGTTATCTTGAAAGGGGGTCTACGGGGTGTTATCTTGAAAGGGGGTCTACGGGGTGTTATCTTGAAAGGGGTATACGGGGTGTTATCTTGAAAGGGGTGTACGGGGTGTTATCTTGAAAGGGGGTCTACGGGGTGTTAACTTAAAAGGGGTCTACGGGGTGTTATCTTGAAAGGGGGTCTACGGGGTGTTATCTTGAAAGGGGGTCTACGGGGTGTTATCTTGAAAGGGGGTCTACGGGGTGTTATCTTAAAAGGGGGTCTACGGGGTGTTATCTTGAAAGGGGGTCTACGGGGTGTTATCTTGAAAGGGGGTCTACGGGGTGTTATCTTGAAAGGGGGTCTACGGGGTGTTATCTTGAAAGGGGGTCTACGGGGTGTTATCTTGAAAGGGGGTCTACGGGGTGTTATCTTGAGAGGGGGTCTACGGGGAGATATGTCTAAAGGGGGTCTACGGGGTGTTATTTGGAAAGGGGGACTACGGGGTGTTATCTTGAAAGGGGGTCTACGGGGTGTTATCTTGAAATGGGGTCTACGGGGTGTTATCTTGAAAGGGGGTCTACGGGGTGTTATTTTGAAAGGGGGTCTACGGGGTGTCATCTTGAAAGTGGGTCTACCGGGTGTTCTTGAAGGGGTCTACGGGGTGTTATCTTGAAAGGGGGTCTACGGGGTTTTATCTTGAAAGGGGGCCTACGGGGGTTATCTTGAAAGGGGGTCTACGGGGTGTTATCTTGAAAGGGGGTCTACGGGGTGTTATCTTGAAAGGGGGTCTACGGGGTGTTATCTTGAAAGGGGGTCTACGGGGTGTTATTTTTTTAAAGCTTGATGGAGGTCTAGCGAGGAAACTAAAAAATACAAATAAATGAATAGACCAACAAAAAACCACTACCCCCTTACATATTTCCTTATGTCAACCCTTTCCCCTTGATAACCCTGACTTTGTTTATAATCAACGTTTACTGTCAAACCTCGTCTTTTACAACTTCCCAAACATCCTCATTAGTCTACTCCTATTTTCTTTCTCTCTCTGTTTCTCTTTCTCTCTCTCTATATATACAGTATATATGTCTCTCTCTCTCTCAGGATGACAAAGATGGTCGGTCTCCTCACACCTGAACTTCCCAAACACCCCTATTAGTCTACTCCCATTTTTTTCTCTCTCTCTCTCTCTCTCTCTCTCTCTCTCTCTCTCTCTCTCTCTCTCTCTCTCAGGATAACAAAGATGATCGGTTTCCTCACACCTGAACTTCCCAAACATCCCCATTAGTCTACTCCCATTCTTCTACCTTGACAGCCTTATATAGAATATGTCAATACAGTATATTACATAATGGTTGAGAATATAACAATAATATACTAAACAAGACTAACAGCAGCGTTAATTAGGTCACTCACACCATACCTCAGGTTATTATAACTATAATTAGGTCACTCACACCATACCTCAGGTTATTATAACTATAATTAGGTCACTCACACCATACCTCAGGTTATTATAACTATAATTAGGTCACTCACACCATACCTCAGGTTATTATAACTATATTAGGTCACTCACACCATACCTCAGGTTATTATAACTATAATTAGGTCACTCACACCATACCTCAGGTTATTATAACTATAATTAGGTCACTCACACCATACCTCAGGTTATTATAACTATAATTAGGTCACTCACACCATACCTCAGGTTATTATAACTATAATTAGGTCACTCACACCATACCTCAGGTTATTATAACTAATTAGGTCACTCACACCATACCTCAGGTTATTATAACTATAATTAGGTCACTCACACCATACCTCAGGTTATTATAACTATAATTAGGTCACTCACACCATACCTCAGGTTATTATAACTATAATTAGGTCACTCACACCATACCTCAGGTTATTATAACTATAATTAGGTCACTCACACCATACCTCAGGTTATTATAACTATAATTAGGTCACTCACACCATACCTCAGGTCATTATAACTATAATTAGGTCACTCACACCATACCTCAGGTTATTATAACTTTACCCTTAGTACTTTCAATATATAGCACTATTCAAATCAACACAATTAATTTATAGTAAAACTTAATGTGTAAATAAAGAAATATATAGATTAATATATATATATATATATATATATATATATATATATATATATATATATATATATATATATATATATGTATATATATATACTGTATATTATAATAATCAAGGAAATAGGCTATGAGCATGTATCACTGAGATAATAATATATATACTGGATGGAGTGACATAATCCCCCAGAGGTGAACCATCTTGACCCCCCTGTGACCTGCATACACCGGGGCCTAACTAAATACAAACTTTTTCCCTCTCGTATTGTTTAGAGTCTAGACAATACGAGTTACACCCTGTGAGTGTGAGTATATAATTGTATGTGAGCGTGAGTGTGTGTGTGTGTGTGTGTGTGTAATGATGCGGCAGGGTATAGTTAACTAGTACGTGACACCGGCTATAACGTCTTTCCGGGTAGTAATATATTATGATAACAACAACCTACCTTACCTTTAACACACATGCAGTCTCTCTTACTCTCTCCGACACACACACACGCAGTCACATAAACACACACACACTACTATAAACACTTTATATACGTATCTATACAGTATACATAATGCGTACGAATGGAACAAGCAGATGACTGATAGTATAATTTATGGTTCCTCTGTTCACCTGGTCCTGCTACAGAGCCATCAGTAACCAGATGATTCTTGAGTTTGATAAAAAATAAAGTAAGGTATCATATTTTTTTTTACCGCCCATTGCTTTCTCTAGACGGCAAATATTTGTGTGTGACGATACTTTATGTGGCGCAACCTTTCCATGTTTACCCAAGTGAGTTATCGCCAAGTACCCCCCCCCCCCCCCCCCCGTCCATCCTGCACCTGGAGGGTGGGGGAGGTTTTCTTGTCCCCCCTCCCCCCATATCCCCAAGTAACCCCCACCCTGCACCGGAGGGGGGGGGGGGGGAGGGGGGAAAGAGAGAGGTTTTCTTGCCCCCCCACCCCTCCATATCCGCATTTACCCCTCCCCCTGTACCTGGTATGGGGGGAAGCTTTTCTTGTCACCTTAAATTTCCACTGTGAAGCACCCAACATCTCGAAGCTTCAATCGACAATCTCGGGGCCTCAAGAATTACAGGCCACTAAACAACCTACAGTCCCGAAGTTGAGAACAAAAAGAAAGACAACAAAAATGAACCCCCTAACCACCGTCCCCCAATACAATACGATATAATGTTTTGTAAGAGAACAAACGGGTGACGTAACACGCCTGACACTAACTCCAGGGTACGCCGTTCACTTGTAGTAGAGACCTTATAGTAAAAGAGAACGACCATCCTTCCTCACACCAGCACTGACGGGATAACTCATGGGTACACCTTTTACACACACACACACCAAGATGATGATGCAACAGGGCTGACAATATACCTCCTGGTTACACTGTTCACTAGGACCTCCTACACACACACACACACACACACACACACGTTCGTTCACACACACACACACCAAGATGATGATGCAACAGGGCTGACAATACACCTCCTGGGTACACTGTTCACTAGGACCTCCTACACACACACACACACACACACACGTTCGTTCACACACACACACACACCAAGATGATGATGCAACAGGGCTGACAATATACCTCCTGGGTACACTGTTCACTAGGACCTCCTACACACACACACACACACACACACACACACACGTTCGTTCACACACACACACACACCAAGATGATGATGCAACAGGGCTGACAATATACCTCCTGGGTACACTGTTCACTAGGACCTCCTACACACACACACACACACACGTTCGTTCACACACACACACACACACCAAGATGATGATGCAACAGGGCTGACAATATACCTCCTGGGTACACTGTTCACTAGGACCTCCTACACACACACACACACACGTTCGTTCACACACACACACACCAAGATGATGATGCAACAGGGCTGACAATACACCTCCTGGGTACACTGTTCACTAGGACCTCCTACACACACACACACACACACGTTCGTTCACACACACACACACCAAGATGATGATGCAACAGGGCTGACAATACACCTCCTGGGTACACTGTTCACTAGGACCTCCTACACACACACACACACACACACACGCTCACATACTCACACATTGTAGGTAGTAGGGGTAGGCAGCCCCGCCCAGGGAAGTACTACCGCCAAGGTTTCGGGAGACTCAGGGAATAGCCTGAATTCCATTTTCTCTCCCAGGCCTTGGTAGCTGGATACATATCTTTCTGCCTCACACATCAGGGGTATCAGGAAAACCCTCTTTATATAACATACACATCCAACTTCACGACATTGCCCTACATCGCTATCCTCTATCCATAAAATACTACTCTTCCCACTACATATCATACATGTAACACCATACACTTACCTTATAAATATGGCAGTACAATTGTTAAGAGCAAACCTGGTGGTCCCTCGGATATCCACCCCCGGCAGGGTTGGGTTATTGACACAGGGCCCTCCCGGTCGTCATCATGCGACTGTGTCAAGAGCATTGCAACGTCCCAAAGCTGCTTGTCAGTACAGCTATTTCTTTAGAAATATAAGGGGACTTCACTCTAACATCAATTCTGTACACCAATTTCTTCAAGCAGAATCCCCTACTCTCCTTTTTTTTGACAGAGACTCAAGTAACATCCACATCTGACACATCTATATTTAATTTTCCAGGTTATCAACTGCTCCAAAATTTCAGACCTAAAGGTGGTGTATGTTGCTTCGCAAAATCTGAAATTGCCCTGGAGGAGGTTACTAGTTTCAATTGTCCCTATTTTTTGATTATTCTATATACAAATTAATTTCTGCTGGTAAATTTAAATACATATGTTGCATCTACCGTTCCCCAAATACTCCTCCAGAGCAAAGTCTTTTTGATTCTCTGTCCTCACAACTCAGTGTCCTCAACTTAAATGCTTCTTCTGAAATCACTGTGTTGGGTGATTTTAATGTCCATAATGTTGAATGGCTCACTCATTCAGCCAGGACTGATGATGCTGGTCTTGAATGTGAGCTATTTGCAGACTCATTTAATCTCATTCAACTAGTCAACCAACCCACCCGTGTACCAGATAATCCTAATCATAATTCCCACCTACTGGACTTATTTTTAACAACCAATTCAGAAAATTATGATGTTACAGTGAGGTCCCCACTTGGATCTTCTGATCACTGTCTGATACAGGCCACCTGTGTATCACCTACCACACCTTCCCACTCTGAACCTGTTTTGGTGACTAAATGGCATTACGATAGGGCAGACTGGGAGGGTCTTCAAGGTTTCTTTATTGATATTCCCTGGACCTCTTTCTTTTCTAATGATGCACACTCCACCTTGAGCCACATACAAGATTTTGTAAAAATTGGAATGGAAACTTTTATTCCTCATCAAAAGTACAGTAAAAGATCTAATTCACCTAAATGGTTTGACCATAATTGTGCTAGAGTAACTGAACAAAAAGCAATAGCCTACAATACATACACAAGATCAAAAACACATGAAGCCTTTAATTACTTTAGAAACATCAGAAATCATGGCAAAACTGTATTAAACCTAACTAAATCAAACTTTCTCCATAAGCAGGCAAATAAACTTCTAAATAATCCAAATGATAACAATATATTTTGGTCTACTCTTAACTCATTCAAATCCAACTTCACTACTGCTTCATCCATTCCTCCATTAAAATCTCCGACTGGCAATCTTGTAAGTGACCCACGAGGTAAAGCTAACCTTCTTGCAGATATTTTCTCCACCAACTCAACCTTAGATGAAATAAATCAAGATGTCCCTGTACTTAATTTTAATTCACCTGAAATTCCCTCACTTAAGATCCACACCAGACATGTCAAAACTATTTTGCAGAATCTCTCAGTAGATAAGGCTCCTGGTCCAGATGAAATTCCTCCAATAGTACTTAAGAATTGCTCCTTGGTGCTCGCTCCTGTATTGGCAAAATTTTTCCGTCTGTGTACTCATACCTCATGCTTCCCAGTACCCTGGAAAGAAGCAAACATCCATCCAGTTCCTAAAAAAGGTGCCTCTTCAGATCCATCAAACTACAGACCAATAGCTATAACTTCCACTCTTGGCAAAGTTTTTGAAATTATATTAAATAATCACATAATTAAGCATCTTGAGAATAATAAATTAATCAGTGATAGGCAATATGGTTTTAGACGATGTCGATCAACTGCAGACATTCTTTGCCTTCTTACGCATCAAATCAACCAAGCTACAGACCAACATGGTGAAACACATACAATAGCACTGGATATATCAAAGGCATTTGATAGAGTCTGGCATCAATCCTTATTGTCGAAGATGTCACACTACGGCCTTGCATCATTAGTTCCACTAATTTCTTCTTATCTTCATAACAGAAAAATACGTGTAATGGTAGATGGCCTTTATTCTCAATTTCACTCAATAAATGCTGGTGTTCCCCAGGGATCAGTTTTGGCCCCAACTCTGTTCCTCATTCATATCAATTATCTCATATCTACCACTCATAATCCAATACATTCCTACGCAGATGACTCAACACTCCACAGTTCCTTCACATTTACCAATTCTTTCACCCAACCCGATCTTATAAATTCAAAAATAAACACTGCAATTTCTCTGAACCAGGACCTTTCTAGAATTAATGAATGGGGACAAGAGAATCTAGTTTCCTTTAATGCACAGAAAACCAAGTACATTCAATTTTCTAACCGACAGAATCTCACTGACTCCCATATATTTTTTAATGATGTAAATATTCCCACTTCCCCTAGTATTGACATTCTCGTTGTAACATTAACTACTAACTTGAGCTGGACACATTATGTTAGAAGCATTGCTAAGAATGCCTCTAAAAAACTGGGACTCCTGTACAGAGTTCGAGAATTCTTCACTGACGAGCAGTTGGCCGTAATATATAAAAGTCATGTGCGCTCTCAGATGGATTACTGTTCACCTCTGTGGGGTAGAAGTGGAGTGGTTGCATTGAGGCAGTTGGACAAAATTCAAAATAAAGCTATTAGATTAATCAATAACCCTGCAATCACACAGGACCTTCCTACATTAGCCATACGAAGAAACGTTGCATCCCTTGCATTATTCTACAGATATTTTCACAGCAATTGTTCCGAGGAACTTGCTTCAATTGTGCCGCCTCTCCACATCTTTCCCCGTAGAACTAGGGCAGCTGAGAGCGCCCATGAATTTACACTTTCTCCTCCACAATGCAGAACTTCTGCTTATCAGAATTCATTTATCCCCAGAGCTACTACTCTTTGGAATTCACTTCCCTCGAATTGCTTTCCACAAACTTACAATCAACAAATGTTTAAATCCAGTTGTTACAAACATTTTATGAATGGAGGATGCCTTTAGGCACATGGACCTTTTTGTTTTATCTGTGTTTTTCCTTCCTCCGTTCATTGTCTCTTAAAAAAAACAAAACAAAAACATATATACTCACGCTCACCTACATAAATATTCACTTACCTGATCAAATATACCGAACATAACCACTTAATTTGATCAAAAGTACCTTTATTTAATATTTGATTGGTGTTAGTTTCCCTTCATAACCCAATAAACGTTTATCAGCCGAGGTTAGTCAGGTTTTGTCACAGGGCGTCACTAGTATCATTACATTGTTTAAGGGGAGATTTTCACGTGAGGATTGATTTTTTGGACCTCTTTCTGCCTCATGTTTAGCCCCATTAGTAAGGAGATTTAAAGACGTTAGCTCCATTAGTGTAGCGATTTAAAAACCTTTCGCCCCATTTATATTAATTTTATGACTTTTCGTACCATTTATGTGTCGATATTTCCCTGGCGAGCGATTGCAAGCTTGTAATATAGGAGGCATCGGCCTTTTTACATTTTTCTACCGAAAAATGTACACATTCATCTCGAAGGGTAATCGTGGAGATGTTGTTTAAAGCTTGATGGAGGTCTAATGAACGAACTAAAACCCCTCCCTTTAACCCTTGCTGTACCGACGACGTCTTTATATATTATTCTACCTATATTAAGACGATTTGGTGGACCTGTGGTAGTAAAAATTGTCAAGAGAGATAGTTCGAAGCCGGTTAATTGCTGGAGGCCCTTTTTAAACTGAATACAATCGTGCAATAGTAGCCAGAATACAGATAAGAAGACGTCGCCGGTACAGAAGGGGTTAGAGGAAGAAATGCTTATCTAGGAAGACTCAGTAGGTGACATGGGTCGGGGTGTAATTCCCAGGGTTACCAAATAAAGTCCGCTAGATGGTAAATAAGTGCTAAAAATCGCTCGACTAATGCCACAATCTCTACAATATCGCTAGAATTCATGTAACTAGATGTAAACATTTGTCTCTAGGTCGAAGTAAACAACTCCAGATCTAGCGGAAAAGTAGGTACATTGTCAACACTGGCCCGGTGTATCCAGGTCACACGGGGATCAAGATGGTCATATCTGGGGGATTACGTCACTCCATCCTTTATAATATTATCTCGGTGCTAATGGGGTTGTTTGTGTAGTTCAGGTGTGGGGAGGCCGGCCATCTTTGTGAGAGAGAGAGAGAGAGAGAGAGAGAGAGAGAGAGAGAGAGAGAGAGAGAGAGAGAGAGCGAGAGAGAGCAAGAGAGAGAGAGAGAGAGAGAGAGAGAGCAAGAGAGAGAGAGAGAGAGAGAGAGCGAGAGAGCAAGAGAGAGAGAGCAAGAGAGAGAGAGAGAGAGAGAGAGAGAGAGAGAGAGAGAGAGAGAGAGAGAGAGAGCGAGAGAGAGAGCAAGAGAGAGAGAGAGAGAGAGAGCAAGAGAGAGAGAGAGAAAGAGCAAGAGAGAGAGAGAGAAAGAGCGAGAGAGAGGGGGGGGGGGGTTAGGTGTTGGTAGTGAGGTAATATCGACCACACACACACACACACACACACACCTTAGCAAAAATTGAGGAGGGAGAGAGGGAGAGGGAGGTGTCAGAGGTGACATAATATTGACCACGCACGCACGCACACACACACACACACACACACACACACACACACACATACACATATAACACCACCACCACCACCACCACCACCCACACACCACGTAGACCAACTAATTTCAAATACAAGTTATTGATGCAAATAAATAGTGTTAATGTACTGAATAAGTTAGCAATTTTTTTTTAGAGCTGTGCTTGGTATTTTTAGATAAAATTAGTATAGTTACTTTGTAGTATGTATTGAGGAGCTGTGCTCCATACTTTTTTGTAAAAGTCAGAGCCAAATAAATCAATTCTATTCTATTCTATTCACACACACATACACACACACCACCACCACCACACAGTACCTGGCAGTGTTGCATTATGTCTTACCTGCATCACCCACATTGGTGTTCTCCTTATGAATTATAGATGTTGGGAGTGTTACCGAGTGTAGGATGTGTGTGTGTGTGTGTGTGTACTATGGTGCGACTTGTGATATCTGTGTTTGTGGAAAGACGTGATTTGGTTTACATTAGTAGAGGCTGAAGGATGTGTGTGTGACGTGTATGTGTGTGTGTGTGTGTATGTGTGTGTCTCTGTGTGTGTGTGTTACTGGAACTTTATCTAGGAACACTTCGTATATTAAAACCATTACTTTTCAAACAACTGGAATTCTTAACGTAATAGTTCGCTGGACCACCTTAACTTTCTGGTATAGCAATTTATCTTTCTTGTATATTAGAGTATTTGTCTGCCAACTTTTAGGAATACTGTAACTTGTTCTTAGATACTGGTGCACTAATGAGTATATACAGTAAATATATTGCAGCGCTTTGTAATGTTAAACAATGTCTTAGATAAATCAATAGTGTCTCACAAGAGCTTCCTGGATTAATCTTACTGGAATGTTCTCGTTCATTCTTACATTCTTGCAATATCTCCATCCAATTTAGCCATTCGTTCCTGACCAAGATATGTCTTCTGCTTACTCTGATACGTATACTGAAGTGGTTTCAATGCATATATCTTCCCTTCTTCTGCTTACTCTGATACGTATACTGAAGTGGTTTCAATGCATATATCTTCCCTTCTTCTGCTTACTCTGATACGTATACTGAAGTGGTTTCAATGCATATTATTATCTTCCCTTCTTCTGCTTACTCTGATACGTATACTGAAGTGGTTTCAATGCATATATCTTCCCTTCTTCTGCTTACTCTGATACGTATACTGAAGTGGTTTCAATGCATATATCTTCCCTTCTGCTTACTCTGATACGTATACTGAAGTGGTTTCAATGCATATATCTTCCCTTCTTCTGCTTACTCTGATACGTATACTGAAGTGGTTTCAATGCATATATCTTCCCTTCTTCTGCTTACTCTGATACGTATACTGAAGTGGTTTCAATGCATATATCTTCCCTTCTTCTGCTTACTCTGATACGTATACTGAAGTGGTTTCAATGCATATATCTTCCCTTCTTCTTTATCTTGGGTAGTTATTCCCATAGGGGGTGGGGGTGGGGTGGGGTGGGGGTGGGCGGTTAAATCTGCAGAAGGACCACTAACCCAAAATGACTGTGTGGTTATCTGATCCGTGGGAGGTACTATAAAGAACCCTCCCACCACGAGCTATAGTGCCACGGTCAGCTGCCACACCTCACCACCAACTCTCATAATACATCATAATACATCATAATACATCATAATACTCTCATAATACATCATAATACATCATAATACTCTCATAATACATCATAATACATCATAATACATCATAATACATCATAATACTCTCATAATACATCATAATACATCATAATACTCTCATAATACATCATAATACATCATAATACATCATAATACATCATAATACTCTCATAATACATCATAATACATCATAATACTCTCATAATACATCATAATACATCATAATACTCTCATAATACATCATAATACATCATAATACATCATAATACTCTCATAATACATCATAATACATCATAATACTCTCATAATACATCATAATACTCTCATAATACATCATAATACATCATAATACTCTCATAGAAATAATACTCTCATGAAAAGGGAGAATTGCTAAGCGATACACTTTTCCCCTGTGACGTATACCAAATAACCCAGCACTGACCGAATAAAGCTTACATTCTATCACACGGTCCTACCTCCATTCCTTCTTCGTGCCCCCCCCCCCCCCCCCCCAATTGCAGCCCTACCCGCGACCCGAGGAAATAAGTACGGGGTCATTAGGAAGAAAGCCCGTAATTTTGGTGAAGGGGCCGGTGCGGTTTGGTAAATGTAATAATAACACTCAACCGGCCCTCCCATTCCGGCCCTGTCACGATACCGGGCCTAGGACGTCGCAGGGGTCGGGGATTTTTGTTTTTAGTCCCTCCTTCGTCTATTTTTGTTTTATTTTGTTTTTATCATCTCTCGCTCTCTCTCTCACTCTCTTAAGATGATTGTATTGTATGAACAGCCATTGTATATTTATTGGAAATATACTATTCTGAATCTGAATATCTCTCTCTCTCTCTCCCCTTGTCACGGAACCAGGTAATACGACGCAGGATTCGGTATTTTGTCTGCTATATACCGTACCCATGCGTCTCTATTTCAAGGATATATATCCCCCCTCCCCCCCCCTCTCTCTCTCCCTCCCCCCCTCTCTCTCTCTATCTCTCTCTCGTATTTCACTTTATTATCTACATGCTATTTCCTTCACTTTTATTGTTTTTCACTAACATTCAGCCAGTTAGTGTTGCGATAGGGCACTGGTTGCGTATATGCCGAGCTTATTCGATCTGTAATGACATAGGCCTTCTGCAGATTTCCATTTTCTTATGTTCTTAAGGGAGGCTGAACCCTGTTCTGAGCCCAGACATCAACATTTATAATTATTGTGTTTTTGTTCTATAATGCTTCTTTCAACATAGGAGAATAGCATAGGAAGGAACAAAAAAACATATCGCATCCATAACCCCCCCGGGCCGGGGGTTCGACCTCGACCCCCGAAAAACATTTTTTTTTCTTTCAGCTACACAATTTTTTTTTTTTTGTGTCTGTAGTCTAAAGGGCTGCTGTAAGCAATATAAATGATCATATGAGGGCATAAACACCCATATGATATCCCTAGGGCCCCCTTGGGGGGGCCCCAAAATCATTGATTTTGGTAATTTTTCTCAAAAACAAATCAGTGATGGTAACCCCTGACGAAAATTTAGTTTAGTTTACCATAACTCTCGATCTTCTATGCGCGCGCTATGATAGAAAACGGAAGCTAAGGAGGACGAACTGTTTTCTCTGCCCCAAAATTAATTTAGAGTCATGAAAATCTAAGAATTTGTGTGGTTTGGTATAATTTTTTTGGCACTTACGAGTCCATCTATATTTTTATCTATTGCTCAAATGCATTCCCCTTCTAAATAGAGTACATAGGGGTACATAGGAAGGCCTGTCCGTTTAAATAAATGCCGATTTGCCGAAAATGTCTGAGATTTGACCTTTTTGGAGTCAAATCACTGTAACCCAAAGATGCTAATGTAATATATTTATTTCAGCACTTTCTATTATTCAATAGGGGTATATTTAAATGGCACGGTATTGGGGATGCTTGTACTGTATGCCATGCAAAAATTGCGGGAAATTTGAACAATTTTGAGTGACTAGATGATTTTACGAAAGTGCAATGAAATTTTATGACATTTTGCGCTCACGCGCGCGCGCGCACACATAGAGATCTGATTTTTTCATTGAGTCTTAATATTACCATATGTAATAAGATGGTATAATGCCAGAAACACTGTCTCTTATACAGGCTGACTTGGGGGTCAAGACTGCAGCCTCCCCTTAAAAATTAAATTTAAGGCACCTGCTTTTTTTCTCTTTCTCTCATTTTCTCTTTCTCTGGCTTGTATCCATTCGGCCCCATTCAGCCAACTGTTTTAAGACTTTTATCCCCATCCAGGTGTCAATTTCTTCCTGGCGAGCGAAAACGAGCCAGGAGATTTCCGGAGAAATCCGGCTTCGCCGGAGACATTTTTCTATCGAAAAATGTACAAACTTAGCTTGCTGTCAAAACAAAAATATATATATGCTGGCTCGCTACCGCTCGCCAGGAAAATATTGACACCTGGATGGGGGTAAACGTCTTGAAACAGTAGGCTGAATGGGGCCGAATGGATACAAGCCAAAGAGAGAGGGAGAGAAAGATAAAAACAGCGAGGTGGGCTCCCTTAAAAGTAGTACCCGGGCCATGAAATATATATAAGCGTTGTAAGTAAACGTTTTGTAATATATATAAGCGTTGTAAGTAAACGTTTTGTAATATATATAAGCGTTGTAAGTAAACGTTTTGTAATATATATAAGCGTTGTAAGTAAACGTTTTTGTAATATATAAGCGTTGTAAGTAAACGTTTTGTAATATATAAGCGTTGTAAGTAAACGTTTTGTAATATATATAAGCGTTGTAAGTAAACGTTTTGTAATATATATAAGCGTTGTAAGTAAACGTTTTGTAATATATATAAGCATTGTAAGTAAACGTTTTGTAATATATATAAGCGTTGTAAGTAAACGTTTTGTAATATATATATAAGTGTTGTAAGTAAACGTTTTGTAATATATATAAGCGTTGTAAGCGTTGTTTTGTAATATATATAAGCGTTGTAAGTAAACGTTTTGTAATATATATAAGCGTTGTAAGCGTTGTTTTGTAATATATATAAGCGTTGTAAGTAAACGTTTTGTAATATATAAGCGTTGTAAGTAAACGTTTTGTAATATATATAAGCGTTGTAAGCGTTGTTTTGTAATATATATAAGCGTTGTAAGTAAACGTTTTGTAATATATATAAGCGTTGTAAGTAAACGTTTTGTAATATATATAAGCGTTGTAAGCGTTGTTTTGTAATGACACAGATGCCGAGACATTAACCTGGGAGAGAAAGGGTGCGGAAAACTATAGTCTGTTCATGGTAGGTTGGGCAGAAATCGTAACCTTTAACCTCTGTAACTCAAAACTCGTAACCTTTAACCTCTGTAACTCAAAAATTCGTAACCTTTAACCTCTGTAACTCAAAAATAACTTCAGAGTAATCGAGCTAATTTTTTTTTTTTTACCAAATGGGAAGACTTGGCTGGGGAATAGGTGTGGAAATTGATAGCTCATTTGCTCTAGCCCGTTTTGAGTTTACCGAGGTTAGAGGTTGCGATTTCTGGCCAACCTAGCTAGAATGGACGGACTATAGCTATATTTAGGCACTATACCGGATTGATTAGAATAAAATATGGCTTAAGGGGAGATATCCACTTGAGGGATTTTTTTTCTTGACCCCTTTCTCCCTCATGTCTAGCCCCATTGCTTTTGAGATTTTAAGACGTTTGCCCCATTAGTTTGGTGATTTTTAAGAATTTCCGCCCCATTCTGTCAATTTTAAGACCTTTCGTGCCATTTAGGTGTCGATTTTATCCTGGCGAGCGATAGCGAGCCTGTAATTTAAGAGTAATCGGCCTTCGGCCGGGACATTTTTCTACCGAAAAATGTACAAATTTATCTTGAAAGGGGGTCAAGGGGGTGAAATTTTAAGATTGCTGGAGGAGTAGGAAACAAACTAGAAACCTCCCCTTAACCAACTTCAAACACCATTATTACAAAAGGGAACATGCTAAAGTTCACCCTCCAACTATGTATAATGTACCTGTGGGTGCGTTAAGGGAGCCCACCTCGCTTTTTGTTCTCCTTCTCTCCCTCTCTCTTTGGCTTGTATCCATTCGGCCCCATTCAGCCTACTGTTTTAAGACGTTTATCGCCATCCAGGTGTCAATATTTTCCTGGCGAGCGGTAGCGAGCCAGCATATATATATATTTTTGTTTTGACAGCAAGCTAAATTTGTACATTTTTCGATAGAAAAATGAAGCCGGATTTTTCCATACAATGCTGGTTCGCTATCGCTCGCCAGGAAGAAATCGACACCTGGACGAGGATAAACGTCTTAAAACAGTTGGCTGAATGGGGCCGAATGGATACAAGCCAGGGAAAGAGAGAAAAGGAGAGAAAGATAAAAACAAATCCGGTGACCCCCCGGGGTAGGGTTTATTTATTAGTGGTTTTATTGATGTATTTATTATTGTGCTAGTATTCTCCATCAAGCTAAATATATTATCCTCAAGATACCCCTTTGAGATAAATTGATATATTTTTCGGTAGGAGAATGTTCCGGCCGATGATGACAGGTTCCTCCAAAATTACAGGCTCGCTATCGCTCGCTAGGAGAAAATCGACACCTTAAAGGCACGAAAGGTCTTGATATTGATGAAGAAATGGAACAAAAGGTCTAAAGTCGACAAAGTAATGGGGCTAAACATGAGGGAGAAGGGGGTTCATAAAAAATATCTGCCTCCCTTACACTTCCCCGTTTCACTCATTTCCTTATCTCTTCTTCAGGGGAGATATCCACTTGAGGGATTTTTTTCTTGACTCCTCTCTTCCTCATGTTTAGCCCCATTGCTTTTTAGATTTTAAGACGCTCGCCCCCTTTAGTTTGGCGATTTTAAGAACTTTCGTCCCATTTCTGTCAATTTTAAGAACTTTCGTGCCATTTAGGTGTCGATTTTTTCCTGGCGAGCGATAGCGAGCCTGTAATTTGAGAGGAACCGGCCTTCGGCCGGGAAATTTTTCTACCGAAAAATGTACACATTTATCCTGAAAGGGGGTCTAGGGGGTGTAATTTTAAGCTTGATGGAGTTCTAGGGAAGAAACTAAATACCTCCCCTTAAGCTCTGACTTTGCGTGTTCTCTTTTACCCCCCCCCCCTCTCTCTCTCTCTCTCTCTCTCTCTCTCTCTCTCTCTCTCTCTCTCTCTCTCTCTCTCTTTCAGTCACGCATGGGTTCTCTCTCACGCATCCCTACCCAGATCCCACGCGAGACACCACCGCGGCATCATATACATACAGTAAAGCGGTATTTTTTCTATGTGATTGAGGGAGGCAAAAGGCAGAACTGCCTATAGCGAGTGCCTCCCCCATAGTTGAAAGAGTGACAGGGCCAAAATCAAGGGTCGTTCGAGCCAAAATGCCTGGACACACGGAGTTTGAAGCAATTTAAGTCATAGGAAGAGGGAAAGACTGATTCTGGGAGAGAGTTCCAGAGCTCAGCTGTTGAGTAGAAGAAAGTTTGAGAGTAACGTTTCACTCTTGGGTTGGAGAGTTGCACAGAGTAGGGGTGGGATTGAGTTGCAAGACGGGTACCACGTGCCCTACGTAAAGGAGGTAGTATGCACTGGGATACCTCTGAGGAACACTGATTATTATAGTAGCGATAGAATATCGAGAGAGATGCAACATTGCGGCGGAGAGAGAGAGAGATTGCAGAGAGTTGGTGAGTGGACGGGAGTTAATGATACGAAAGGCCTTCCTTTCAACTTTGTCTAGGAGAGCGGTGTGAGAGGAACCTCCCCACACATGTGAACAATACTCAATACAAGGGCGCACTATGCCCCTGTACAGAGCAAGAAGCTGTGCAGGGGAAAATAACCCCCTAAGGTGGTTGAGCACACCCAGCTTCTGGGAGGCTGCCTTAGCAAGACTGGTAATATGGTATATAATATTAACCTTGTTCTTAGTCTCTATGTCTTATTTGTATTCTTCCTCTCCCCCTCTCTCACTGTCTCTCATTCCCTCTTCTTTCTTTCTCTCTCTCTCTCTCTCTCTCTCTCTCTCTCCCTCTCTCACTGTCTGTCATTCCCTCTTCTTTCTTTTTCTCTCTCTCTCTCTCACTGTCTGTAATACCCTCTCCCTTTCTCTCTCACTGTCTGTCATTCCCTCTTCTCTCTCTCTCTCACTGTCTGTCATTTCCTCTGCTTATCTCTCTCTCTCTCTCTCTCTCTCTCACTGTCTGTAATACCCTCTCCCTTTCTCTCTCACTGTCTGTCATCCCCCCTCTCTTTCTCTCTCACTGTCTGTCATTCCCTCTTCTCTCTCTCTCTCACTGTCTGTCATTTCCTCTGCTTATCTCTCTCTCTCTCTCTCACTGTCTGTAATACCCTCTCCCTTTCTCTCTCACTGTCTGTCATTTCCTCTCCTTATCTCTCTCTCTCTCTCTCACTGTCTGTAATACCCTCTCCCTTTCTCTCTCACTGTCTGTCATCCCCTTTCTCTCTCTCTCTCTCTCTCTTTCTCTCTCACTGTCTGTCATCCCCTTTCTCCCTCTCTCTCTCTCTCTCTTTCTCTAGTATCCAGAATCACTCACTTATCAACATAATCCAATACATTAGACCAATCACCTATTATTCCCCATAATGTCATGTATTAATTATATTTATGCTGTAGAGATGTTCGTATTATAATAAAACTCACCTGAAAATACGTCAGTCATCTTGACACACTGATATGCATAATTAGGATTAACTCTCTCTCTCTCTCTCTCTCACACGCACACACTATCTCTCTCTCTCGCTCACACACAGACACACACACACACACACATACACTCTCTCTCTCACACACACACACACACTATCTCCCTCTCACACACACACACTCTATCTCTCTCTCTCTCGCTCAGACACACACACACATACACTCTATCTCCCTCTCACACACACACACTCTATCTCTCTCTCTCTCTCAGACACACACACACTCTCTCTCTCTCTGTCTCATAAAACGTACACATAATCGTAATCATATACCCGTGGTAATAACGTTCTTGACATTGTACTTGCAACAAAAGAAGAATTAATAGAGAATTTGAATGTTGGTGATGAATTCAGTAACAGCGACCATCATACGATAACTTTCACTTTAAAGTTTACTAGTAACGAACCAAATAGTAGCATCGAAAAAGTCCCTAATTTCAAGAAAGCAAACTTCCATAAACTTAGAGCTATGTTTAAAGAAACTGACTGGAGCTTTTTAATTCACAATAACGACATAAATACATCTTGGAAGTTATTCGAAGCCACTTACCTAAAAGCAGTGCAAGACTGCATACCATCGAAAACTCGGCGTCCAGGCCATAATAATAAGCCCAAATGGTGGAATAAAGATATTTCAAACTGCCTGCTTGCTAAAAAATTTGCTAATGATAGATTAAAATCCTCACAAAATGACGAAGAACGGCTGAAATTTGTAGAGCTACGACGCAAAGCCAAAAAGTTAATTAAGCAAAGTAAAAAGACCTTAGAGTTACATATTGCGAATCAAAGTAAAACAAACCCGAAAGAATTCTATAGTTATATCAGAAAGAAAAAAGTAGTTACTTCAACTGTTGGACCGTTAGTCGATGAAAATGGAGAATACACCAAAGACGAAGAACAAATGAGTAATGCCCTCAATACCTTCTTTGCATCAGTTTTTACAACAGAAGACCTCAGTGATATCCCTACACCATCGCCGATTCAGATTGATAATTCAGATGTTTTAAGCAATATCACCGTTACAGAGAGAGAAGTATTGAATTGTTTAGATAAACTCAGGTAAATAAAACGCCTGGACCTGATACAATCTCGCCTAGAGTTCTAAAGGAAGCTAAGGATGAGCTCTCTAAACCACTGACATTACTATTCAATAAATCCTTGCAGTCTGGAACTATGCCCGATCAGTGGAAGCTAGCCAACGTAACACCGATATTCAAAAAAGGCAGCAAATCCCTATCCAGTAACTATCGTCCAATTAGCTTAACCTCAGTTGTATGTAAAATGCTAGAAACTGTCATACGAGACAGACTCGTAAATCACTTAGAGGAAAATAACATACTTAAAGATACTCAACACGGCTTTCGTAAAAAACGTTCCTGTTTAACAAACCTCTTAGACTTCTTCCACGATATCCTCAACCTCTACGATGAGAGTAAAGCTGTAGATATTATATACCTTGATTTTCAAAAGGCCTTTGACAAAGTTCCCCACAAACGTTTACTGCTAAAACTAAAAGCGCATGGAATACAAGACGGTGTGTTGAAATGGATAGAAAATTGGCTCAGCGACAGAAAGCAAAGAGTAGTCATAAACGGTAAGGCATCAAAATGGACCAATGTAAGTAGCGGGGTACCCCAGGGATCGGTACTAGGACCAATTCTCTTTCTAATTTACATCAACGACATAGATGAGGGTCTCACCTGTACAATCTCAAAATTTGCTGACGATACAAAAATTGCAAATAGCGTACTCTCGAAAGAACAAGTTGACGATATGCAACACAATCTAGATAAATTGTCATGTTGGGCCCAAATTTGGCAAATGAGTTTCAATGCGGATAAATGTAAAGTACTACATATCGGATACCTAAATGAGAAAGCAAACTATTCGATGAATGGCACTCAGCTTAAGAATGTAAACAGAGAAACCGATCTGGGAGTAACAATATCGAGTAACCTAAAACCGAGTCAACAATGTTCAGAAGTTGTTAAGAAGGCAAACAAAATAATTGGCTTTATAGGCAGGTCATTTGAGCATAAATCCAAAGAAGTTATCCTAACCCTTTACAATTCCTTAGTCCGCCCTCTTCTGGAATACTGCGTTCAATCCTGGTGCCCTTATTACCAAAAAGATATAAACAAGCTAGAACGAGTTCAACGTAGAGTTACCAAAATGATACCTAGCCTAAAGAACAAACCATACGAAGAGCGTCTTAGAGAATTAAATCTATTTCCTTTAACCCAGCGCAGATTAAGAGGCGACTTAATTCAAGTGTTCAAAATCATCAAAGGCATCGACAATATGAACTGTAGTAAGTACTTCACTATCGACCAATCTAATTACACGCGGGGAAACGGTTGCAAAATTATTGGTAAATCTTTTAACTCGCACGAATCTAAGAATTTCTTCTTCAATCGAGTTGTCAACTTGTGGAATGGGCTTCCCCGAAACGTTATAGACTGCATCACCGTTGATTCATTTAAACTCCGCCTAGACAAATATCTCGCATCAAACCCGCGACTGACTGCGTTTGTAAATGAATAACTTTATTTTATCCCCCCCTCAGTTACTAACCCATCTGTCCCCTACTAACTTCCTAATCCTGCCACGGACATTAGTTCCAGGGCAGTAATTCCCTTTCCAATGTTCCCTTACCCACTCTAAACCACTGTTTGGACACTTGATCCTCAGTGTTTTGGAGGACAAGCAACCTAGAAGGGTCACTGGATCTGTTGTTGCTTGATTTCCTTTGTACTCCTTTGTACTCCTTTGTACTATATACCGGTCCTCCATGAAAGGTGCCCCAGATTACAAATACTGAGGAATAGCCTTATACAGTATGTGGTACAACAACAGTAAACCCCCTCCTGTGCTTGCATATGGTGGCTGGTGTGTTTGCTATCATGATAATACGGGCTTTATTTGTTGTTCTGGACCCGCTGCTTATCACGGCCAAACACGAGATACAAGCAAATAGGGCAGGTATAAATAAATATATATGTGTGTGTGTGTGTGTGTGTGTGTGTGTGTGTGTGTGTGTGTGTGTGTGTGTGTGTGTGTGTGTGTGTTCTCTCTGACCTAGTAAAAATGTGGGTTATCATTGAAAGTTGTTTCTTTAAATTGCATTTCAGCTAGGATTTGGTTCATTGAGGTTTACATATACACTGTATATATACTGTACATAGATACACTAGCAACACAGATATTACGATCCCACCGAGGTGGCCTAGCCTTAATTCTAGTAGAGATAGCAAACCCGAGAGTAATGGAAAGTGGAAGGAATGGATAGCAAAGATGAAGGCTTTCTCCCCATCTTCCGTTCCCTCCTGCAATTTTTTCATACATGAAAACAGTAGGAAGTGATTAACCTTTCAGGACTTGGAAATCGTCTGAAGGAATATATATATAACATAGTTATAAATGGAACAGGTACAGCAGGTCATGTACACCTTCACCATTATTTTTGTTCCAGTTTTCTTTCTAAATAACTCAAATAAAAAAATATAAATACAAAATAAACTGGCTTCCCTTTTGACACCGCCTTCAGAGTGTGTCCCCACCCCCCCCCCCCCCAACACCAAATGTACTGTCATGTGCTAAGGGAAAATGGGTACATTTTTTAGTCCCCCTTCTTCCTCATGTTTAGCCCCATTAGCTTTCGGATTTTTCGAAGTTAAGACCATTGGTTTGGTGATCTGAAGACCTTTCGCCCCATTTTGTTTTTTAATATTAAGACTTTTCGTGTAATTTAGGTGTCAATATTTTCCTGCGAGCCTGTAATTTAGGAGGAACCGGCCGAAAAATTTACAAATTTATCTTGAAGGAGGATCTGGCGGGGAGGGGGGGGGGGGGGGGGTAGGGGGGTTCTTAAGCTTGATGGAGGGCTAGGGAGGAAACTAAAATACCAATATAAAAATATATATAATTGAACAAATAAATACGCCCCTCCCCCCTTCAGCAGACTCCACATCTTTGAGGGCGGCTTGTTACATAATGTTGGTGATATCGAACAGTCAAGATATAAGGTCATCTTGGAGCCTTCGGAACTCTCAGTATCGACTTTCCTAACCTTCTGCTGGGTTAACTATAGTCCGTTTCCTTTCAACTGGCGGTAACTGGATTCCTTTAGCAGCTGATTTCTCGATATATAATGGAAAGATTTAAAACTACTGTATCTCTGCATCATATTTCCACCAACTTTATAGAATTATCACCATTTCTCACTATAAAATCTTCAAAATAAATGAGAAATCTTTATATGAACTTTGCAATTTACCGTCAGTTGAAAAGAGACAGAGTATAATAAGTCATGGTAAACATTTCGATAAGGCGATGTATTTTTGACATTGTTAAGGTTACTGCCCGACAATTTTACACAGATTCCCAAGGACCCATAGGAATCTTAATTATCTCTTTAAGGGGAGATGGGCCGTTTTTCTGGAACCCCTTCTCCCTCAAGTTTATATATATATATATATATATATATATATATATATATATATATATATATATATATATATATATATATATATATATATATATATATATTGCATATACAAAATAAATAAAAGGCCGCCACTCGCTTCTTCAAGCTAAACGTGACAAAATTCCCTGCCATAGGCCGGTCTCTCATAAACATTACATAATCGCTATCTCTCGCCTAAAAAATAATTGACAACTGAATCGGACGAAGCGTCTTATAATCGCCAAAACTAATGGGGCGAAACTTCATAAAGTCGTCAAGAATGATAATCACTTCCCCGAACACCAATTTCAAGGAAAGGAAATATCGCTAGAATTCCATATGTCAGCCACTTCAATCAACGGACACCTTGATTCATTTGACTCTGGCTATCATTGAGTATCGAGTATTGTTCACACGTGTGGGGAGGATCCTCTCACACAGCACTTCTAGACAGAGTAGAAAAGAAAGCCTTCCGCCTCACTAACTCACGTTCACTCACCGATTCTCTCCAGTCTCTCTCTCTTCACCGCAGTGTTGCATCTCTCTCACTAATCGACCGCTATTAATATAATCAGTGTTCCTCAGAGCTATCTCAGTGTATACTACCTCCTCTTCGTAGAGCACGTAGCACCCGTCTTGCAACACAATCCCACCCCTACTCTGTGCAACTCTCCAACCCAAGAGTGAAACATTATTCTTAATCTTTCTTCTATTCGAGCTCTGGAACTCTCTCCAAGAATCAGTCTTTCCCTCTGCCTATGACATAAATTGCTCCAAACTCCGTGTGTCCAGGCATTTTGGCTCGAACGTCCCTTAATTCTGGCCCAGTCACTATTTCATCTCTGGGGGAGTCACTCGTCACAGGCAGTTCTGCCTTTTGTCTCCTTCATTCACATAGAAACAAAAAGACACCTTTAAAGCCGGTATCACACGAGAGTTTTTACAGTCAACATTCGATGATCAACATTTTTCTGGCAACATTTCTGGAATATTTTACACTGGTATCAGAAACTAGACCGATGGTAGATTAATTTAGGAGACAGAAATAGCTTTTATGTTGACCTCAGCAGGTGCCAGACCAGTGTTAAGGATAAATGTTGAGGGAAAAAGCGCTCGTGTGATACCGGCTTTACTACCACAGATTCTTCTTAAACTACATAATATCGTCTAAATATAATAGCTATAATAATAATTCTCAGACGTCGCTGGTACAGAAGGGTTAGTTTTCCTCTGGCTACCATTAGACGATAGCATGCAGAGTAAAGGGAAGAAGGACGTCACGCTACTGAAGGGTGTACAGGTAACATAATGACTTCCCCGAACCCCGCTTTCTGAAGGAGGGGTGTTACTTGTCTTAACTTTAGGCCAGTGGTGACTAATGGTGTGTGGGTGAAGTGTGTGTGTGTGTGTATGTGTGTGTGTGTGTGTGTGTGTGTGTGTGTTGACCTTGGCTGCGACGCGACAGTGTGTGAGCTCCCCCTCCACCTACTGTTGTTGACCCTCACGTGACCTCCTCTACTAACTCTTTCCCGCCTCTGTTTACGTCCCCCCCCCCTCCCATCCCCCCCTCTCTTTCCTACACTCTACTTAGTTATACCACTCTCTTTCATTCTCTCTCTCTCTCTCTCTCTCTCTCTCTCTCTCTTTCCTACACTCTACTTAGTTATACCACTCGCTTCCATTCTCTCTCTCTCGGGCTTTCGTTCTTTCAGTTTTATCACACACACACACACACACACACACACACACACACACACACACACACACACACACACACACACACACACACACTAACACTTTACATGCACTTCACGCAATACACAGTTAAGGAGGCGCGATAATAAGCTGAATTCCCTTGACGAACAAGTTCGGTGAATTAAATTCTCTCTCTCTCTTTCCAACACTTTACTTAGTTACACCACTCTCTGGCATTCGTTCTTTTTACCTTATCACACTCACACACACACTCACTCACTCACACACACACACACACACACTCTCTCTCTCACTCTCCCTCTCTCTCTCAAAAAAAAAAAAAAAAAAAAAAAAAATCTCTCTCTCTCTCACTCTGCCCCTCTCTCTCTCTCACACTCTACCCCCCCTCTCTCTCTCTCTCACACTCTACCCCCCTCTCTCTCTCTCACTCTGGCTTCCAACTATTATACGTCATCCTCTTTGCTACCCCAGATCCTTCTTAAACTGCAAAAAATCGTCTAAAAATAGCTAGAATAAATGTCAAAAGACGTCGCTGGCACCAAAGGGGTTAAGGGGAGATTTCCACTTGAGGGACTTTTTTCTTGACCCCTTTCTCCCTCATGTCTAGCCCCATTGCTTTTGAGATTTTAAGACGTTTGCCCCATTAGTTTGGTGATTTTAAGATTTTCCGCCCCATTCTGTCAATTTTAAGACATTTCGTGCCATTTAGGTGTCGAGTTTTTCCTGGCGAGCGATAGCGACCCTGTAATTTAAGAGTAACCGGCCTTCGGCCGGGACATTTTTCTACCGAAAAATTTACAAATTTATCTTGAAAGGGGGTCAAGGGGTGACATTTTAAGATTGCTGGAGGAGTAGGAAACAAACTAAAAACCTCCCCTTAAGTGGTTATTTTTTTTGGGTCTATTTATTTTTAAATACATTTATTTTTTAATTTCTTCGCTAGACCTTCAACAAGCTTAAACAAATCACCCCCTAGATCCCCCTTCTAGATAAATGTGTACATTTTTCGATAGAAAAATGTCCCGGCCGATCTCTCTTATAATTACAGGCTCGCTATCGCTCGCCAGGAAATAATCGACACCTAAATGGCACGAAAGGTCTTGACATTGATATAGAAATGGGACGAAAGGTTTCAAAATCGACAAACTAAAGGGGGCAAACATCTTGGGGGGACCAGAAAAACGACCCAACGCCTCTTAAATATTCCAGGATGAGAGATAATGGGGTGTAGCGAGTGCGTGGGAACTCTTAGGTGATGAAACATGATTAAACTCTTCAGCGACATCTGATGTATTGTATTCTGGTTATACATCTGATATATTGTATTCTGGCTATACATCTGATATATTGTATTCTGGCTATACATCTGATATATTGCATTCTGGCTATACATCTGATGTATTGTATTCTGGTTATACATCTGATATATTGTATTCTGGCTATACATCTGATATATTGTATTCTGGTTATACATCTGATATATTGTATTCTGGTTATACATCTGATATATTGTATTCTGGCTATACATCTGATATATTGTATTCTGGTTATACACCTGATATATTGTATTCTGGCTATACATCTGATATATTGTATTCTGGTTATACATCTGATATATTGTATTCTGGCTATACATCTGATATATTGTATTCTGGTTATACACCTGATATATTGTATTCTGGCTATACATCTGATATATTGTATTCTGGCTATACATCTGATATATTGTATTCTGGTTATACATCTGATATATTGTATTCTGGCTATACATCTGATATATTGTATTCTGGCTATACATCTGATATATTGTATTCTGGCTATACATCTGATATATTGTATTCTGGCTATACATCTGATATATTGTATTCTGGCTATACACCTGATATATTGTATTCTGGCTATACAAATATAGTGTATTCTGGCTATACATCTGATATATTGTATTCTGGCTATACACCTGATATATTGTATTCTGGCTATACATCTGATATAGTGTATTCTGGCTATACATCTGATATATTGTATTCTGGCTATACATCTGATATATTGTATTCTGGTTATACATCTGATATAGTGTATTCTGGCTATACATCTGATATATTGTATTCTGGTTATACATCTGATATAGTGTATTCTGGCTATACATCTGATATATTGTATTCTGGTTATACATCTGATATAGTGTATTCTGGCTATACATCTGATATAGTGTATTCTGGCTATATTGTGATTGCTTTTATATAGCTTATAGGAAGGATCTGTGGTAGTTAAAAGGGTTGAGCCAGGTAGCTTGATGCATTATAATGGCTGGAAACCCTTTTTAAACTCATTATAATAGTCTAATTGTTGCCAGAATATAATGAAACCGATATCACTGCTACTGTAAGGGTTAAGGGGAGGTTTTTAGTTGATTCCCTAGACTTCCATCAAGCTTAAAATTACTCCCCCTTGACCCCCTTTCAAGATAAATTTGTACATTTTTCGGTAGAAAATGTCCCGGCCGAAGGCCGGTTCCCCTTAAATTACAGGCTCGCTATCGCTCGCCAGGAAAAAATCGACACCTACATATAAATGGCACGAATGGTCTTAAAATTGACAAAAATGGGGCGAGGGTTCTTAAAATCGCCAAACTAATGGGGCAAGCGTCTTTAAATCTCACAAGCAATGGGGCTAAACATGAGGGAGCAAGAGGTTCAGAAAAATAAAATCCTCCAGGTGGAAAAATCTCCCCTTAAACTCTTGGATGGCAGGTTATTTCAACTCTTGGATGGCAGGTTATTTCAACTCTTGGATGGCAGGTTATTTCAACTCTTGGATGGCAGGTTATTTCAACTCTTGGATGGCAGGTTATTTCAACTCTTGGTGGCAGGTTATTTCAACTCTTGGATGGCAGGTTATTTCAACTCTTGGATGGCAGGTTATTTCAACTCTTGGATGGCAGGTTATTTCAACTTGGAGGTGGGAGATACCGTAACCCTTGGGATAGAAATAATTTTAGGGGAGATGGGTTGTGTTTCTGTTCCCCTTTCTCCCTCGTGTTTAGCCCCATTAGATTTCAAATTATATGACGTTCGGCTCATTTAGTTTGGCGATTGAAAGACCTAATTTCGTCCCATTTGTTTGTCAATATTAAGACTTTTCATGTAATTTAGGGGTCGAATTTTTCCTGGCGAGCGACAGCGAGCCTGTAATTGTGGAGGAACCGTCCCTTCGGCCTTGACCTTTTTCTACCGAAAAATTTACAAATTAATCTAGAAGGGGGATCTAATGGATGTTTTTTAAAGTTTAATGGAAGTCTAGCGAGGAAACTACAATATAAATGACTCCAACAAATAACCACTGTCCCCTTAGCTCTATATAAGGTCAGCTTTACTCCATCTCTTCATTTGTACGACACAGTTTACTAAGAAAGACGTGTGGTGGGAATATAGCTAAGGGGAATATAGCTAAGTTTACTAAGAAAGGTGGTGGGAATATAGCTAAGTTTACTAAGAAAGACGTTGTGGTGGGAATATAGCTAAGTTACTAAGAAAGACGTGTGGTGGGAATATAGCTAAGTTTACTAAGAAAGACGTGTGGTGGGAATATAGCTAAGTTTACTAAGAAAGACGTGTGGTGGGAATATAGCTAAGTTTACTAAGAAAGACGTGTGGTGGGAATATAGCTAAGTTACTAAGAAAGACGTGTGGTGAATATAGCTAAGTTTACTAAGAAAGACGTGTGGTGGGAATATAGCTAAGTTTACTAAGAAAGACGTGTGGTGGGAATATAGCTAAGTTTACTAAGAAAGACGTGTGGTGGGAATATAGCTAAGTTCGTCTTTGTCTTTTATTTTCTGTATTGGCTTTATAATTTATTTCCATCTATTTTTTAATTAATATTCTCATTTTCCTTTGTTTATTTTCCGGGCCTTCCTCTTCCCTTGGTAATATTATAGGTCATTAATTTTCTTATTCTCTTCCCCTTTGTCTCTATTGGCTTTCATTCAATTCCATCTATTTTGTTTTATAGTTTCCTGTTATTGTCTTTACTTTCCCTTCCTTCCACTTTCATCCACTTACTCCCCGCCACCCCCTACCCCCAGGCCGCAATGCAGGATGGAGCCCCCCTTCTGACCCCCCCCCCCCCTCTCTTTGTGTTGTGTGAGGAAGGCCTTGGTTTACTGGCTGTAACATCGATCACGGGATAACCAGGACACAATTATAGAAGGCTCATATTACCCTATTACCTCTATGTATTCTGACCTCTAATGCCGCCTTGTCACGTCCGTCCACCGCTAATAACAATTATCGAAATATTCCGCTTTTACTTATATATATATACAGAGAGAGAGAGAGAGAGAGAGAGAGAGAGAGAGAGAGAGAGAGAGAGAGAGAGAGAGAGAGAGAGAGAGAGAGAGAGAGAGAGAGAGAGAGAGAGAGAGAGAGAGATAAGTAGGGTGCGGGGCAGGATATTAAAGAAATTATATAAGTTATCAAGGTCATGATATACGTTCAGGACATTACAAGAACGCTCCCCTCCCCCCCCCCCCCCCCCATAAACAGCAACCAAGTCCAGTTATAAGCAGGAAGAGTCGAACAGTCATTAATTTAAACAACAATCAAGTCCAGTTATAAGCAGGAAGAGTCGAACAGTCATTAATTTCACTAAGCTATGTTGGGCGTAGGTTAGTTAGTCTTGCGTCTTTGGCGTGCGGTTTATTTCCTTTAAGGGGAGATTTTTACACTTGAGGATTTTTTTTCTTGACTCCTTTTTCCCTCATGTTTAGCCACATTGCTTTTCTAATTTTAAGACGTTCGCCCAATTATTTTGACGATTTTAAGAACTTTCGACCCATTTCTGTAAATTTTAAGACCTTTCGTGCCATTTAGCTGTCGATTTTATCCTGGCGAGCGATAGCGAGCCTGTAATTTAAGAGGAACCGGCTTTCAGCCGGGAAATTTTTCTACCGAAAAATGTACAAATTTATCTTGAAAGGGGCTCAAGGGGGTGTATAATTAAGCTTGATGGATATCTAGAGACCAAACTAAAAACCTCCCCTTAACTTGCATGTCTGTTAAATGCTTGCCTGTCTCATTTAAGGGGGTAATGCTTGGGTTTTGGTCATTTAAGGGGGTAATGCTTGGGTTTTGGTCATTTAAGGGGGTAGTGCTTGGGTTTTGGTCATTTAAGGGGGTAATGCTTGGGTTTTGGTCATTTAAGGGGGTAGTGCTTGGGTTTTGGTCATTTAAGGGGGTAGTGCTTGGTTTGGGGTCATTTAAGGGGGTAGTGCTTGGGTTATTAGTTTAAGGGGGTAGTGCTTGGGTTATTAATTTAAGGGGGTAGTGCTTGGGTTATTAATTTAAGGGGGTAATGCTTGGGTTTTGGTAATTTAAGGGGGTAATGCTTGGGTTTTGGTCATTTAAGGGGGTAATGCTTGGGTTTTGGTCATTTAAGGGGGTAGTGCTTGGGTTTTGGTCATTTAAGGGGATAGTGCTTGGGTTTTGGTCATTTAAGGGGGTAGTGCTTGGGTTTTGGTCATTTAAGGGGGTAGTGCTTGGGTTTTGGTCATTTAAGGGGGTAATGCTTGGGTTTTGGTCATTTAAGGGGGTAATGCTTGGGTTTTGGTCATTTAAGGGGGTAGTGCTTGGGTTTTGGTCATTTAAGGGGGTAGTGCTTGGGTTTTGGTCATTTAAGGGGGTAGTGCTTGGGTTTTGGTCTATGTATTTTTATATATTTGTATAATGTTTGAGTTTCCTCGCTAGACCTCCATCAAGCTTTAAAAAAACAACACCCCCTAGACACCCTTTCAAGATACATTTGTACATTTTTCGGTAGAAAATTTCCCGGCCGAATGAGAGAGAAGGGGATCCAGAAAAACATGAGAGAGAAGGGGATCCAGAAAAACATGAGAGAGAAGGGGATCCAGAAAAACATGAGAGAGAGAAGGGGATCCAGAAAAACATGAGAGAGAAGGGGATCCAGAAAAACATGAGAGAGAGAAGGGGATCCAGAAAAACATGAGAGAGAGAAGGGGATCCAGAAAAACATGAGAGAGAAGGGGATCCCGAAAACATGAGAGAGAGAAGGGGATCCAGAAAAACATGAGAGAGAAGGGGATCCAGAAAAACATGAGAGAGAAGGGGATCCAGAAAAACATGAGAGAGAAGGGGATCCAGAAAACATGAGAGAGAGAAGGGGATCCAGAAAAACAAACATGCTAAGCAAGAGAGAGAAGGGGATCCAGAAAAACAAACATGCTAAGCAAGAGAGAGAAGGGGATCCAGAAAAACATGAGAGAGAGAAGGGGATCCAGAAAAACATGAGAGAAGGGGATCCAGTAAAACATGAGAGAGAAGGGGATCCAGTAAAACATGAGAGAGAAGGGGATCCAGTAAAACATGAGAGAAGGGGATCCAGAATAAATCGGCAAACTAACATGAGAGAAGGGGATCCAGAAAAACATGAGAGAGAAGGGGATCCAGAAAAACATGAGAGAAGGGGATCCAGAAAAAGCCACTAACCCCCCCCCCCTTTTAAAAGAACAACACAATGGTGGGATGGTGACAAAGGAATGGGGTGGGGGGGGGGGGGGCAACACATCAATCTCTATAGTCTGTTTATTTTTAGCTGGCGGTAAATGTTCGTGTTCTCATCTTGAATACTGCTAATTGTAAAGACTTGGTATGTATATGTATTGCAAAGGAATAGTATTATATTTATTTATTTATTTATTATTATTTTATTTTCCTCCCTAGACGTCCATCGAGCTTACAAAAGTCCCCCTTCTAGATACATTTGTACATTTTTTGGTAGATAATTATCCCGGTCGAATTCCGGTTCCTCCTAAATTACAGGCTGGCTGGCTATCGCTCACCAGGGAAAATCGACAACTAAATGGCACGAAAGGTCTTGAAATTGAACACAAATGGGGTAAGAGGTCTTATAATCGCCAAAGTAATGGGTCAAAGGTCTTAAAATCGGAAAAGTAATGAGGCTAAACATGAGGGAGAAGGGGGATCAGAAAGAAACAACCATGACAACCCTTAAATGTGCTGCTTATGTGCGTATACTTATATATATTTTATTTCATTTTCTCGAGCCCAGTAGTGATCCCTTTTATATAAGTAACAGGGTCTGGGCGACAGTACGTTATTCAAGGTCTGGGAAGGAGATGGGTCTGGGGGGGGAGGGGGGGGGGAGAGAGAAGCTAAA